>LKNJ01000477.1:0-193120 GCA_002120245.1 Maccullochella peelii | reverse complement strand
AGGTGTTCAATTTCAATGCCATAGACCAGAACAAGATCGAGGGTGTGGTTAAAACAGTGAGTGGGTTTATGTACACTCACTCACTCACACGATCTGTTGACATGAGCGTCTGCTAACTCAGTTGACCCTGTATTATGAGGTGCATGAGGCTGTAACTGTAACCAATATCGAAATCCATTAAGATTGCACATAAGGCTAATGATGAGCAGTCTGTGAGGATAACTGTTCAGTGAGAAGGTTTGTATTCCTGAACAGAGTCAGGGGAAGCTGCAGGTGACTTTACGACCATGTTGGAAGATCTTTTCCAGTCCCCCACTTCAGCCTCCCTGTTGGCGGCCATTGTGAGCCTGCTGGTCCTGCACCTCCTTTACTCCAGATTCAGCTCCCAAGAAAAGAGAAGGGAGCCTCCATGACCTAAACCTCTCCCCCTGCTTGGTAACTTGTTGCAGCTAGATCTCAAGAGACCACACACCACGCTGTTCAACGTACGTACAGGCTCCACAATTAATATGATTATTCTATATCATACATGATCTTTAATTAGGTATTAAAGATAAGTGTTTATTGTAATTAAAGACTGGTTGGACAATACTCTGACCTGTTTGTGGAAATAGTCAACAAAAATATTTCTTAACCTTCACTGACATTGAACATATTTAATTTCAGACTTAAGAGCACTTTAGATGTATTGAAAACATATATTAATCATCAAATGCATATTATAAAAACTATCTGGAAAATAATGCCAACAGTTCAATTCAATTTTATTTATATAGCGCCAAATCAAAACAGAACTTATCTCAGAGCACTTATCATGTAGAGCAGGTCTAGACCTGTCCTATTACTGAAGAAAACAAATTTGCTTTCTTGTAATTATGACATAGTTAATGAAGTAGCTATGGCTTAATCATGTAATTTAGAAAAACTAATCTCATGATTATAAAATCTTTATCTTCTAATTTTGAGAAAATAGGTTGTAATTATACAATCTTTTCTCAAATTTATGACAAAAGGAAAATAGTGGTCGCCTTTTGAGAAAAAAAGGCTATTTTTGGGATTTTGGGAGAGTCGCTGAGTAATATACTCTATATGGCGGTTCAGTTAATAATATAAATGCTGTTAAATAGACATAGACTACTGAAGGATACCAGAAGTTCTGGACACTTTACTGCAGCTTTGTTAATCTGTGTTTGGAATAAGAGTAAAGTTGTCATACTACTCAGGCCATAAAATGAAAAATAATGTAAAATGTAAAAAAAAATCCAGACTTTTTTCAAAGTTGTAATGATCACAACATTGTCTACTTTGTGCTTCATAGCTTTCCAAGAAATATGGATCAGTGTTCACAGTATATTTTGGACTCAAGAAAGTGGTAATCCTGGCAGGATACAAGACGGTGAAGCAGGCACTGGTCAACCACGCTGTGGAGTTTGGACAGAGAGAGGTCCTTCCACTAGCCAGTGACTTAAATGCTTCACATGGTAAGGACAGAGCAGCAGATTTTATAGTCACTCGCAATGTAATTTTGGTGAACAGGGTGATGAGAAACAAACAATCAACAGGTCCGCTAGAGTTGTGATGTGTGGTCTGTTCCGCACAACGTGATTGCTTGATGCCTTAATTCGCTATGCAAAAGCTCAGAAAATCGTCCTGGTTCCCAAAAAAAATATGTTGCTTCTTCGCCGCGTAACATTCGCTTTCTGTGTGAAAGTAGGCCTATTCATCCCAAAACAACAGTTCGAAAAAATATATTACAATTAACCCCCACTCCCCGCATCAAAACTGTGAATGACTACTTTTACTGTGTGATTTATCTTTAATGTGGAATAAAACCCATTTCTTCCATAAGTAGTCCATGAGTCTAATATTTTCTATAATTTTGCAGTAAAATATTTATATACAACCGTCCATGAAACTAGACATATTAAAGTTATGAAAAAACATGGTTGTGCTTTGTTCTACCTTGGGTAGGGGTATCTCAACTTTTGGGGACCTTAGGTCCTCTGCTACATGCCTCCTGAGTCCCTGGTGCCTTCCTTTGCACGTCCAACTGGTAGGAGACCCCAGGCCCGCAGGCTGCCTACTGTATCTCAACTGTTTTGGGATCCCTTAGGAGGAGCTGAATGAATGTGTGTACCAAACCACATGCCAACCTTATGGTGGCGTGCTAGAGGAAAAGTCAGGGGATTAGGCTACCAAATTCATTGGGATTTATTGTCTGGAAACCATGGATATCTGTACAAAAATTTGTGGCAATCCATCCTAGACATTGAGATATTTTACAGGATAAGTGAAAACCAGACCGACCGACATTGCCATTCCTAGAGTCATGCCGCTAGCAAGGCTAAAAAGTATTTGTTCAGCTTTGAATTATATCACAAAAGCCAACAAATTGCATCATGTTTGTTTTAATTCCTGGAGGACATGTCTCAGGAAAACTCTCGCACTGTGCAGTAGCCTACAAATATTCTTATAAAATTCTTGCTCATGTTTTTCTGAAAATATTGTAATCAGATTTCAAACGGCACAAATTACATTTTGATACAACATGTGTACTTTACTTTAGGTTGGGGAATTTTGTTTGCCAATGGGGAATCATGGAAAGAAATGAGGCGTTTTGCTCTGAGCACCCTGAAAGGCTTTGGGATGGGCAAAAAAGCAGCAGAGCAGAAAATCATTGAGGAGACTCAGTATCTGATCAAAGTGTTTGAAAAGCATGAAGGTAATTCTTCTCCTGTATTGTATTATGTCTTTATATGGAATTCTATATTGTTTGTTGTTTTACTCATTTATGATTTTTTGTTTTGTTTTAGGTAAACCCTTTAGTACTACCCGGTCAATAAACTATGCAGTTTCCAATATCATCTGTTCAATTGTCTATGGCAGCAGATTTGATTACTGTGATCCAGAGTTTACACGTATGGTAGACCGAGCCAGTGAGAATATTCGACTTTCAGGCTCACCTTCAGTGCAGGTAGGCCTACCACTTTGTCTTTCATTAAATAAACCATACTGTAAGATACTGTACTATGTTGCTTATTAAACACTGTATTTACACTTAACAGACAAGAACATTTTTGTGGGACTTTATCCTGATGGGGGAACCCATGAAACGCAAGTTGACTCTGACAACACTAAATCAGAGTCTCTGCCTGTTAGGGAAGGAGTAGGATTTCTTCTTGAAACTAACTATATTTAAAATATATCTAAGAGACCCACAGCTGATGACTCAAAGGCACCAGTTAGACTCAGATCATTTAAAGAAGTGAAGACTTGACTACGTAATCATATGCAATTAAACATGAGGGACACAGATGACACCTTATCAAAGGACTTTACAGTTATCTTCAGAAAGTAATAAGTAATCGTGATTAGTGGACAATCTCCTGCCTCCCGCCCCTTTCATATGTCATATATTTAATATGGAGCATACCTATGTGTAGACCTTTGTGTCTCCAGCTGGGCAGGTCAGGAGAGGCTCCATTACTCCCATTTAAATTGTTGCAGGCAATTCCTCATGTCATCAAGAACATTTTAAAAGTAACAAGCAGGAACATGGACTAGGCTGTGATGTGTCATACAATTTCAAATCAGCAAGAAGTGACAAGACAAGGATCCTTGTCTGATGTCACTGAGTAGTTACAGCATGTTAAGACATAGCCAGCACATTGTAAAGTATTCTAACTAAAGTATATACAGCATAGTTCAACACCTTGGCATCATAAAGTATTAAGAGTACCCTCCACACTGCAGCAGATTGTAGAATTTGTTTGGCCATTACTGAAGTTTGTCATCCACCAACTAATAGCTTGATGCATTCAGCCCATGTTCCTCAGTCCTACTGCAACTAGTCATGATATATGCAAAAATGAGTTGATCACACCCCCACACGTGCGCTTGCGCTGGGAGACGATATGTGCTTTGAGTTCCATGAAAATAGAGCCCTTGTTATAAGAATCTCTTTTGATGTAGGTAACAATATAGTCTCAAAGGACCATTAGCATGGATATAAACTTTTATTGTTGTTTCATATTATATGTTGTGTTGTATTCTTTGTTCAATCAAATCATTTTACAGTAACTAATACAGACACATTGAATGTGTTTTATTTATAACAGTTGTACAACATTTTCCCTTGGATGTTCAAATGGGTAAGCAACAGGATGCGTCTCAGGAAGAACGCTGCTGACAATAGAAAACAAATAATGCAGCTGACCAGACATTTAGAAGAAACTTTCAATGCTCAGATGGGCAGAGGATATGTGGACTCCTTTCTGGCCCACAAACAGAAGTTAGAGGTATTGGAATCTAGTGTCATATCATAATGTAAGGTTTAGATTATTTCAATTAAATTAAATTAATCCATTTAAATGATTCATTTTAGGATTTTTTTATGACTTAATTGATTTAAGTTGAGTTAATAAAAAAATCATTCCATTTTTAAGAAAACAATCAATAGCTGGAAGATGAAAAATGGTTAGAGCTCCTTTTCAATGAAATATAAGCCCATTTAACTTTGTACCTATTCATAAGGATTTAGGGAATACGGACTCATACTACAACAAAGAGAACCTTGTGTCAACTGTTGGCAACCTCTTTGCAGCTGGTACTGATACTACAGGAGCTACACTGAAATGGGGCCTGTTGCTCATGGCCAAATATCCTCAAATACAAGGTAAAAATGAATGCTTGCATCAGACCTGTTGCACTTTTTGTACTCAGGGCAGACAGTGCACCATAAATCTCTTTTGCAATGCAGTATTTTTTTTGGATTTTCCCTTAGTTAGGTTTTTTACTTTTGTACCTTCTTGTTTCTTCTGCAGGGGGAGTCTAAGCCAGGCCATGTAATTTTTTCCCAGCCCCCAGTGTAGCTGTGTGTGCATTTACAATTTCTCTGTGTCACCATTAGTCTAACGTTGATCTCACATTGCCTGTAACTCTTAAATCCATTCACATTTGTAAGCTTTTTAATAGATAAATCCAATTAATTATGATAAAAATGTTAATTACAGTTTAAATTCTCAGTGGCCATAGTATAATTCTCATTTAAATGTTGGGTGTTGTGCTCCAGCTTTCTGACATTTCTTTCTCGCCCCCAAGGCATTGAGATGAATCTATGTTCAATAATATGAGTTTGGTGAGGTGCAATCATGTTTAGTGTTGCTGCAGAAATGGCAAGAAAAACATGCTTTACTGCTGCTTTGTTCTTTAGCCACTGCATCCTCTTTCATTTTCTATTTTCTAGACCAGGTGCAGGAGGAGCTGAGCAGGGTGGTTGGGAGCCGTCAGGTCCAGGTAGAAGACAGGAAGAACCTGCCTTACACGGACGCTGTCGTCCATGAGACACAGAGAGTGGCGAATATCCTTCCCATCTCTGTTCCTCACACCACAAGCACAGATGTGACATTCCAGGGCTATTTTATTAGAAAGGTGAAAATCTGACTGATTAAAACAAGTCTTCAAGTTCATGAAAAATTATGAAACAAGATGCAACTACCTGCTTTATTCTAGAAAGCTGTCAGATAGTAGTTTGTACTGCTCTTTAAAACATTTAAGTATTAATAAACTACCTTTCTCAAGGGGACCACTGTGTATCCTCTTTTGGCATCTGTTCTATGGGATGAAAGTGAGTGGGAGAGCCCATACACCTTTAATCCTGCCCATTTCTTGGAAAAGAATGGGAAGTTTGTCAAGAGAGATGCCTTCATGCCTTTTTCTGCAGGTTAGCAAGCTCAGCTATCACTTCTTGTCAATGCCAATTTAAGTTTTTCAGATTACCCGAAGCTTGTTCTCTTACAGGTCGCAGGATGTGTCTGGGAGAAAGTCTGGCTAAGATGGAGCTGTTTCTCTTCTTCACCTCCCTCCTCCAGCACTTTCATTTCACTCCTCCACCTGGAGTCACAGAGGATGAACTGGATCTGACACCAGCTGTGGGCTTCACCCTCTCCCCTTTATATCATGAGCTCTGCGCTATCAGCAGGGTCTGACAAACGTTGACAACTGAACTGACGCTGCTATCTTCCACTGAGAAATTTTAGTATGATTAGTTAGTAAATATGAAACTTATAATTAATCGTAATATTCAGTTGTTTAGTTTAGTTGTAGTAGTTCTGCTTATAGATTAAACTACAGCTTTTACATTTCATTCCTCCAGTGCAGGTCACGAGATGAACTGCACCTTTGGTAAGCTTCAGGTGTACACTGTCAACATAAAGATCTCACTGTTTTAGTTGTATACACAACTTCATAGCACTAACTAAAACTTTTTATTATTAAGTATCATGGAACAATATGTTAACTTCTCACACATTACCTTACACATTGAAATGGGAACATGCTTTGGATCACAACCATCTCTTTATTTTGTTAATCAGTTAGAGGTATAAAGTCTAACAGTTCATAATGCCAGTCCTAGTTATACAAAAATAATAGATACAAAATTAACAAGAAGTGTTGTGTCAAGTAAGATTGAGACCCCAGAACATTGCCTCCAATAAACAACATAAACAGAACTCTAGAATCCCAATGGTGTTCATTGGGATTCATGGACTGTTTGATAAAGAAACAATGATTGCTTTTTATTACATGATGTAATTGTAATCAGTAACCTGTCTGCTTAAAAATGAAGCATTAAGAAGTTTAACTGTGATAATTCTGATGCTCTGTGTGTATGTGAAAAGAGGAAGTGCAGATGGGCAGTGTGAAGCAATAGCCTGTCAGGGCAAAGGTGACCAGGGGTGGGGGGTGGGGGTGGAGCCTATCCCAGCTGACATTGGGCGAGAGGCGGGGTACACCCTGGACTGGTCGCCAGTCAATCACAGGGCTAAAGCCAAATCATAAACACATTATTACTAGAGCATTGTAATCCCTTTATTCTATTGCTATTTACATTCTCTTAAAATGTACTTTAGAAATAAAATAAATTACTTTAAGAAATGCTACAGCATATGTTCATTGTAAAAACATGTCTTACATAAGTATTCTAAAGTGACTCTAAAAAAGCACATCCAAGCCCTTACGTCCCAAAACACAGTGTCATCTGAAGCCCTTTAAGGCCCTTCCACTTTGATAATATTGATCTGCTGATCCTGTGAAGAGTGGTTGGAGTTCATCGCAGGCTGGGTGGACACACTGCAGTCCTGGAGAGTCCTCGCTGGACAGCTGCTTGGGAAATCAGATGTTTTACTCTCTGATCCTCTGAAAGTCTGTGAATGTGACTGGCTGTATGTAGAGACATAGGACTGTGTGTAGGGTGGCATGAGTGTTTGACTGTTTTGCTGTGGGTATGCAGCTGCATATGCTTGTGTTTGAGGGGGAGTGTGAGTAAGTGGGAGGTTTTCAGCATTGCTACATGGTGGAAACCCATTCATGCTTGAAGGGCTCAGTCCTGGCAGTTTAAAGGCCTCTACATTTTCTAAACTCTCTAAAGAGTTGTAGCTTGGCTGGGTTTGGCTGCACTGAGTGTACGTGCCTTGACTGAAGTTGTAGGTGTCTTGGCTGAAGGAGGTAGATGCAGAAGCTGCTGGCAAATCAGAGGGTGATGGAGTTTTGTTGTGCTGCTGTTGAACACTGCTACAACGTCCCAGTTTGGAGGCGAAACTCTGGAGAGTGCTGAGGATCTGCTTCTGAATGTGTGTCTGCTGTGCCTGCTCCCTTTCCAAGCGGCACTGCTGCTCCACCAGCATCTTCACTGCCAGACCCAAGCTGCGCACCTCAGAGCCCAGGGTCTGAATCTGATCCTGCAGACCACCTCTCCCTCCGGTGTTTTGGACTGCCTGCTGGGGGCCTGGGTTCCCGTCACTACGAGCGGTGCCCTGGCCTCCAGGGGTCTGTAGACGGATGACGGCAACCCCAGGAGCCGAGGATGTTAAAGGTGATGGTGACCGGTTAGGAAGACGAATGCCAACACGAGGGAGAGGGTGAAGGGAACGGACAGACAGACCTGGTCTCTGTGCGAGAAAACGTCTGGGGGCACCGCCGCCTCCAGGCTGACCTTCCATAACAGTCTGTGCAACATAAAAAAAAAAAATCATGAGAATAGTGAAAAACTATGAAAAGTTATAATAAATAATAAAGTTATAATGTAGTCTTATTAAAATAAACTTGGTCAGGCTCCCAGAATCAGGTGAGGACATATGCTGGAATACTACCTGGTACCAGCTACTGGTGCAAAAGATTCATCATACAAACATAACCATGGACTTAACAGGTACTATGGCCTGGTCACAAGAAGTGACAGTCTGTCACTGATAAAGTACTGGCAGACACTTTTGTTAAGGTGAATAAAGGAATTTGAAGTTTGCTTTTTTCTCACCTTTTCAGTTGTCAGATCATAGGTTTCAGGTGGTTGTTGCATTGTACTTCTCAAATCAGCACCTTGGACACTCAAGTGATCTCTCCTCAACAATGATGCCACCTGGTGGAATGACTGTTGAAAAGCAATGTATGCAAGTTAAGACTGGAAGATGGTCTAATTCTTATGGTATTTGACAAATTACACAGCTTTTGTGCTATTTGTACACAATAATTACAAACGTAACAATTGGGATTGTGACAGATGGGAGAAATGATGTATAAGTACATACCTTCATCCTGTGTGACAGTGCTTTATCCAAAAGCCTCTTTCGAGCTGCCAGCATTGAATTGGTGGCTGGAGAAGGTGTGACCCTCCTCCTCATGAATGCTCCAGAAGCTGTTAGTGTGGAAGATGCAGTGCCTGTCTCTGTCCTTGTTACAGTGGACTGGGGACTTCTTTGTTGGCTGTTCTGCGCAAGGGAGGTGACACTAACAATCTGTATGTCATTTTCATCCTTATCTACCTCATGTTGTTGTTCTGGCCTGCTGCCTCCACTTGTCTCCCCAGACCCAGATGGCTTTGCACCAGTATCTGGATTTGTGGAAGTCTGTTTGGCAAAGTTCGCAGCTGCTGTAAAGCCAGCATGGTGAGATGCCTCCCGCAGAAGGTTTTGAAGATGAATGTTACTCCAGCTCTCTTGTATTGCTCCAGCTTGAGGCTGTACATGTGCTGGTGTACTGCTTCCAGCCTCCACAGGTCTGACCCTCCCTGGCGGCCTCCCCTGAAACTCCCTCAGGAACAGGTAGATGGCCTGGGCAGACACCTTGATGTTCTCCAGCTCCAGCACAGCTTTGATCTTACGGAAACTCAGACCAGCCTTCCGCAGCTCCACCACTTTATGTTTGGCGGCATCATCCAGCCGGCCCATGGTCTTTCTCTCCAGAGAAACTCTGTGAGTTCGGCTGTTAATCTCTACAAGATTAATAAAATTAAAAAAACTGTAACTAACACTTGGTAAACAATGTGACTATAGGTGCTGCCCCTGTGGACGTCTTCTAGTGTGTGAAAACATCAGTATTGCAGCAGTGTATTGCTGCCACCATTACAAAAAATCTGGTCAGTTTCTCACGGTATTCTTATTAGGTTATAACAATTTTTTTTTTCTGATTTTTTTTCCTGTTGTAACATATTACTTTATCGTGTTATATAAGAAGCACTCTTATAGTAGTATAGTTATTACACAGTACCAACGTATCTCAGTAGAACAAAACACTAAAATATATACTGATCCATACGTGTAAAAACTAGATCTTAATAAATATACTTTTAGCCAGATTAAAAACAGTTCTACGGGATTGGTGAACAATATTTCTCGTTGTGGTGGGAGGAATACGCTGCAGTAACCTGGTATTAAGTTCGTCTGTAACTAACAGATGTTAGCAGAGCTAGTTAGCTAACGGCAACAGCTATAGCTAGCACAGTACCGTTATAAAGTGAACCGCTCACCTTGCAAAACCACGTCTGCAAGAGGGAAGTTCGAATGGTGTTTCCTATTCGGTTAACTTATTTTACGTACCATAATGAAACACGTCGTCTTTGCATAGCTATGATATAGTCATACACATAACGTTACACTCACATTTTTATCGTCAACAACATAAATAAACAAATGAGTTGTAAGTGGCGCTGAGGTGGATACGTAACTTCCGCTTTATCGTCATCACAAAGCGACGTTTTCTCAGGCCGCAAGTGGTTGAAGCGAAATAACCTCGTCTGAAAGATATGTAAGTTTAGTATTTTCTTCAATTGTAATCAAGCTTGTTTAAATTCCAGTGTATATTTTATAATATACGTAAAAAATGCGTCACATTTTAAAGTTTGTGAACTTCATGAATTGAGTAGTAAGCGATATAAAACAACCCCCGGTGGCTACCTCCTCCTTGTTTTGAGGAGTCAGTTGAATGAAAATCAATGGCGGCAGATTTCTATCCAAGAGCACAGTTGTTGGCAGTAAAGTTTACTAGTCTGAGATGTTTCAGTGATAACTGTAGTAATATTAAACTATACACGCACTCCCAGTTGGCCTACAATAACATTAAAGCCGACGAAATTTTGAATGCAAATCATGTAATTTTACCAAGATTGCGGCTGTTTAGTTTCTTCGATCACTTACCCCCTTTCGGTTTTAAGTCATTTATGGTATTTATTGCCACATGCACATTGCTGGATCATGTTAATGTGTTGAAGAACAGTTACACAGTAAAATTAGAAATTATTTATAGACAGGACATTGGTGGCCAACAATAATGACCAATCGTTTTAGTCATTTATCTGCCAAAAATCTAATTTATTGTTGGTTCGAACTTCTCAAAGGTTTTGCTTATTTTTTCTGAGGCAAATCATGTTTTGTATCATAGTAGTTTGAATATCTGTGGGGTTTGAACTGTTGGTTGGACAAAATAGCAATTTGAAGACAGTCTTGGGCTCTGGGGAAGCTATTGACAGATTGATTGACACTGAAAATAATTGTTAGCTGCAGCCCTATGCCATTCTCAGCGTATATGATCTTAAAGTAACAGCAGCTTGCTTCTGACTTTAGGGCACCATCACCCACAAAGCGGAAGGAGGAGGACAAAACAAAAGACAGAGGCAAAGAAAAGACTGGAACCAAGGACGGAGACAAAGAGAGAGGACGGGAGAAAATAAGGAAACGCCGCAGTGCTTCTACTGGCAGCAGCAGCAGGTTTGCTTTCTAAGTTACCTCTTTATGATATTATTTGTGTTCATGCTAGTGACAAAATTAGTCTTAAGACTGAGTGTATTTTCTAACCTAACATGTTTTTCTTTGCTTTGACCAGGTCCAGATCTAGCTCTACTTCAAGCAGCAGCTCTGGTTCCAGCTCTGGTTCCTCAAGTGGATCAAGCTCATCTGGTTCCAGCCGCTCTGGTTCTTCAAGCTCTCGTTCCTCCTCCTCCTCCAGCTCCTCGGGCTCCCCCAGCCCCAGCCGTAGACGCCATGACAACCGGCGGCGCTCCCGCTCAGCGTAAGTCCCTTAATCTAATACAGCGACACAATATTTATACACTGTGGTGTCTTGTATTTTCACTTGTTTGAGTCACGATGAAGGTAATCAATGTTTCGTTTGTGATTCTGAAGGTCCAAAACGCAGAAGAGGGGAGATGATAAGGAGCGAAGGAAAAGAAGCCCAAGCCCGAAACCAACTAAAGTTCACTTAGGGCGGCTGACCAGGAATGTCACCAAGGTCAGCTGAGAAATTCTTAAGCTTTTTATCGCAGAACACATGATTTAACATGATTTGAGATTATGGCACTAGCTCAGGAACGTCATGTTATGTATAAGAACAACCACGTTCATAATCTCATGGACCAAAATGGAATTGTAGAAAGTGAAAAAGAATAAAGGAAGAATTTTTGAGATGGTGTTATATTAATTTATTATGATTATGGTCCAGTCTTATTGTCAGCAGTCAATTTTATGTATTTCAGATTATTATTATTTTGTACATCAACAATAACATTCCTCCACAGATAATCAAAGTTTTCTGTGAACATGGTTCTGATAAGCATTCTGCATGTCTTTTTTTTGTACAGGACCACATCCAGGAGATCTTTGCCACTTATGGAAAAATCAAAATGGTCGAAATGCCAATGGACAGGCACCACCCACACCTGTCCAGGGGCTACGCTTACGTGGAGTTTGAGACTCCTGACGAGGCCCAAAAAGCCCTCAAACACATGGACGGAGGTAGGCCAGAGTGTTTGTTTCAGTGCCTCTGTATCGCAGAATTACTCTGTGCATACGTGTTGGATAACTTTCTGTGATTACTTTGTTATTGGTAGGTCAGATTGATGGACAGGAAATCACTGCGTCTGCCGTGCTGGCTCAGCGAGTTCGTCCTCCACCTCGTAGACCTTCTCCCCCTCGCAGAATGCCCCCGCCACCACCTATGTGGCGTCGCAGTCCACCACGCATGAGGAGAAGGTATGTTTGAATAAGTTTCAATCATTAACCATGTCCATCTGCATTTGATTTCACACAACTACCGTTGTGTATTATGTGAACATACGTATGTTTATGTTCTTTGGTTCAGACCAAGTCTGCTCATTCTTCCTGCCTTCGCACCACAAGAGTTTAAAAATGTTTTTGTCCTTGCAGGTCCCGCTCCCCAAGGAGGCGGTCCCCAGCACGCCGCCGCTCTCGCTCCAGATCTCCTGGTCGCAGGCGTCACCGCTCTCGTTCCAGCTCTAACTCCTCCAGATAGACGAGTTTCCTGCCTCCTCATACCAAGTGATCTCTTAGATACACTGATACCAGATCAGCTGGAGTTCCTGCTTTCCCAGACCTTATGGACTCACCAGAAGTAAAATCATCTGCGTTGTAGCCAATATAAACATCTGCCATAGAAAGCGAAAGTTTTTTTTCTGAGTTTCTTTTCATGTTTTGTTGATCCTAAAAATCTGCCTCAGCATTTCTGTTGTTTCAAGCTGAGTTTGGGCTCCACTGAGATCTACATATATTTCTTTAAAAGTGTGACTTGTTTTTACCGTGTACTGAATTTTTAGACATTTTGAAAAATAAAAACGCTGAAACCATTACAGTATGTGAGTTCAGTTTGTAACCGTCAGGTCAAGATTCTGAAAGGCCTTCCGTAATCTTTGGAGAACATGTTAATGTTTAATGTGCCTGCTGTATATTTGAATGAATATGAACCAAAAAGATACACAGCAATGTGCTCACAATTCAGCAACAACACTTGGCAATCACATTTGCTCCATAATCCTCTAATGTGTGTGCTCTTACAGAGAGTACAGTAGATTGCTGCCTCACTGCAGCTGTAACAGCAAGATCCTCTAAGCATCATTTAGCCTACTAGATAGAGACATGAGATCTAGGTAAATGGTACACATTTTTTTTCTAAGAGCATTAACGTTTATGAATGTTTTTGATTTGTGACAGGCAAGACTAAAGGAACATTTAGAAAAAAAAAAAAGGTATTTAGCCCTCTAAAAAAACAAAAAGATGACACCAACTGCATGCGCTGTAAACCTACACAGGTGATTTTTATTTTGGCTGATTACATCTAATTGATACATGCTGGTGACCTCACACAAACCCCAACATATCTCCCACCTTCAACCTGAGCACAGGTCTAATCAGCCATAAGTGAAAACACCTGGGTATGAAATTATTTTGGCCTAAATTCAATTAGGATAGGACTTTAGTAGTCACAATTACTTAGGCAGACCATAATGTGTGAGTTTGGTGGTGGCATGCCAAATTTCTTTAGATGGATGGGGTAGGCCTACTGCTGGGGCAATGTTTGGACTTAGGTATGACTTCAATATTTCCAGATATTGGCCCAGAGTGAGTTCACAACCTCCAGCACGACATTTCTAACATTTATATCAAGGGTACATTGCAGTAAAGGCGGGTTTATGTTTAAATGAAAAATCTTAAGGGAGCAATTCTCCCCCAAGTAGCATATAGGCTATTCCTGTTAGTCTATATGTATTTCCAGAGTCTAAAGTGGTGAAGGAGGCAAAGAGGGTAAATGTGGGTGTATTCAAGGTCTGTCTAGGAGTGTCTGAGCGCGTTTCCTTATACCACTATGACCGCTGGGGGTCTCACTCTAGAGAGAGACAGAGGGATGACTAAAATGCATTTATTGTTGTATCTATATGGGTTTTAGAGAATCTACACTAGACTGACCATGCTCCACTATTCAGCCACCCTCCACCTAATATTACATCCTTAGTTGTTTAGGCGCGCTGCGACGCGCTTTTACAATTTCAGTCCCTGCTCGCTCGGCTGCAATCTTACTTTCGATGCATGAGAGTTTGAGGTTTTCATCCGCTGAGCAGGCATCTGAGCAGAATCATTTTTATTATGGCTTCGGATCAAGAAAAGAACAGACAGCGTGTGAAACAACTTCTGGTGAAACCTGGGAATGGAAACTGTGCAGACTGCAGAGCTGCAGGTAGGCTGGAGGGGAGTCACTGACAGAAGCTGGAGATAGATATTTTAGTGACCCATCTTTTCCTACTTAAATCTGTTTGTTTATACATTCTATGACTATCCTACTTCTCTGTTATTCCTGTGGGTTATTATAAGCTACAACCAACTAACTGTAGCCTATAGACCACAATTTCACAGCGTGTCTCAAATTCTATTTCGCGTGAGACTAAAGGTCGTTTAGTTTCTCTTCTCAGACAGTCGCGATGTGGTCTAGGCATGGTTATAAAATATAAAACAGTTGACATAATGGAGATCCTCACACAGGCGAGCAACGGTTAGGACTCTAATAAAAAAGCAACTAAATAATGTACAAGCCTTTTAAAACCAGCTGTATTTATTTAATAGGCTTCTATCAGTTTTTACAGATAACTTTGAATAAGTTAAACATGTATAACTGTTTTTTTTTTTTATTTCAAGTTAGAGCTCAGTCTTGGTTTAAAAGTGCTTTACAAAATATATTTAATATGAATCATATTCTTTGGTGGGGTGTCTTTTCAGATGTATTTTGTGTTGGTTAAGGGGCCAAATGTGTAATCATCTTTCCTTTTGCATGTACACATTGTGATCACACCTAGTTGGTATGCACTTATCAAATCTGCAGTTCAGTATGAGCATACAAGAAGGAAATAACACACAGGCAGCAGGTGTGGTTTGTGAAAAAGGCTAATTTATAGAATGAAAGTCACCAAGATCTAGTCTAGTTTGTTGAATGCATTCTGTTAATACTTGGCATTGCTCCTGGTTCTGTGTGTATTTGTGTAAGCTTTTCCAATTAGGCTACTCCTGAAATATTGAAGCGCCAGTGTGAAATGCCATGTGCTCATAAATATATTAGAGCATTAATCATCTCTCTGGAAGTCCATTCATCCAGGTTTCTTAAAAGATGCTCATATTTAGGGCTGCAACTAGAGGTTATTTTTTATTATCGATTAATGTGACGATAATTTTTCTGATTTAATAGTCTATGACATGGCAAGAAATATTGAAAAAATACCCACCCCAACTGCCTAGAGCCCAAGGTGAAGTCTTAAATGTCCTGTTTTGTTCAAACAAAGATGTTTTTAGTTTAAAGTTAATTATGATCATGAAAAGCAGCATTTGGGAAGCTGAAACCAGAGAATGTTGGGCAATTTTTTTGCTATTTTTGCTTGAAAAAAGACTGAATGACTAACCAATTCTCAAAATAGTTGCTTTTTTATTTATATTAGATTATTTTTGTCAACCGGCTAATCGGTTAATCAACTGTACTGATTTTTAAGGTGCTTCATGCATTGTTATGTTGTATGTTCTGTATGTTGTTGTGTTTCTCTTGCCGAATGTGATTTCATCTTCTATCGGCTAACTGGCTGTCTGACTGTGTGTGCATCCTATCCTCTTGGAGACTTCTCTGTTAGACTGGCTGATTGTCTCAACTACAGCAGGCCCACATAATACACAGAAGATGGGAGTGGCTAACACCATCAGCCTCTTGTCTCTTGTGTACAGATGCACTGTCTTACATGTGTGCAGCTTTGTGATTATGCACAAGGAAGTCATGGAGGTTTTTTTTGTTCTCATGCTATTTTTGCAGTGTGTGTTCACTTAGTCTTCATTAGCAATGGTTGAAGGGCTGCAGCATGCTCATACAAACTACTTGACACTGCCCCAGTTATCTGGCTCAGTTACAAAATAACCACCACGGCAGCTGTAATCTCACCTTGCATTGATCAGAATAATTATTCTAGAAATGAGGTTTTGAGGTGTAGGAGGAACTGTATGTGTAGCCATTCGCACATTTGCGTCATTTGTTCTGTGTCAGACAATCGGTCAGAAAGAATCGGTCTTGTTGTTGGCTTTAAAAAAAAACAACAAAAAACCAAGCTGATTCATTGTGAAATTCTATGAAATTGATGCTTGCCACGCTGTACACTCTTTGCCAGCTTGTCTCCCTTCAAAGAAAAGTTTGAACTCTGTGATGTTCTGACCTTTCACTGAACTTTTTGAGAACAAGACAAAATGCCATGAGCGCTGAAACCTAACTGGGTGACACGTTACAAAAGACGAAGCCAGTTAATGTTCGCTTTATGGCAGAGGTTTTTTGGGGCACAGAGGTGTTGGAGGTAGTAGTGACTCATATGCACAAGTGTGAATGTAACGTGTGAATGGCATGTTGCACACACTCTATTATATACACTATATATATCTGTGAATTTCCAATATTGATAAAAATCTTCAGTCAAAACCCTGTAGCTCCAATTTTAAATATTTTTATAGTTTAATTGCATGCATGTCATGTTCAAGTCACACACATGAATAGATGTGATTATATGTATTTATAGTATAGGTATATTAATGAGCCTGCCTCTGAGAAAAGATCATATAAAACTTTATTCACCCCCAAAGGAAATTTTTGAAGATGGTTCACCATTTCTGAGCAGGTTGTGTAAATACTGTATTAAGGGAGACATTTTGTAGTGTGGGTGGGCAGAAATAGCATCTATGAAACACTACCCTGTCGGGGTGATTCAAGGTGAGCCATCAGTGGGGCAGAGTCGACTCTCTCACTGCTGCCACCACACTGAACAATGGAGAGGAAACAGCCAGTCTGCCCTCACACAGACCTAAATACAAACCAGATCTAGACTGACATAATTTTCACCCAAACACTGATCATCTGTGAAACTGGGGGAGGCTTTTATGATCACTCTTAGGATGTGGACTGAGTTGTTAAATCTAGGTCATTTGGGTGATTTGCTTCCTGTATGGACTGAAGTGAGCATACTTTGAAAATTTTTTTTTTTTTTTTTAGATGCAAAGACAAATGACCATATTAAAGACAGAGAGACAGAGTTATTTTGAATGCTTTAAATGGTTTCTGTTTGCATCTACACGTGTCTTTATGCTGCATTGCAGATCCGGAGTGGGCATCCTACACCCTGGGCGTGTTTGTGTGTCACAGCTGCTCAGGCCTCCATAGAAACATTGCTCAGATCAGCAAGGTGAAATCTATCCTGCTGGATCCCTGGAGCTCCTCTGAGGTGGAGGTGAGAACTCCTCTCTGTTGTGTATGTTAAGTGTTGAAGGATTTTATTTTATTTATTCATACAAATCCTGAACAAGAAAGCCCTGTGTTTTGTAAGAGAAGACCAGCCATCGATTATAGTCTGAAACTTGGCTTGAAGAAACGTCTGCAGCCTCTGGCCTCGCCCTCACCCAGCCTCACCCTCACCCTGCTCCACTGTGAGAAGCACTCTGCCTGCCACTCCGCCCCTGCATCCCTGCTTGGAAGAATAAGACAAGTCATCCGTCTCAATTCAGCATGGCCTGAGAGGCATGAGCCAGCAGCTGGCAGATACAACCAATATCTTTGTGTATGTGTGTGAGGGTGTTGGTGTGTGTGCTGCAGAATTTAAAACTCACTCACAAAACGGGTCGATTTCACAGTGAAAATATCAAGAATGAGGTAAAAAGCTTTCATACATCTAGTCCAGCCAGATTAACCATGGCAGCAGCACCGTCTCCCTCTGGGCAAGGTGTCAGCCACACAAATAACAAACACACACACACACACACACACACACACACACACACACACACACACACACACACACACACACACACAGATATCACTTCTGTTTCTCTTCCTTCCCTCTGCAGTTTATGGACTCTGTGGGTAACAATGCTGCCAAGGCCAAATTTGAACAGAGAGTTCCTGCCTTCTACTACCGTCCCACACACAAAGACTGCACGTAAGTGATGTATCTTCCTCCGCCCTCCTTAATGTCTGATCCAGGTGTTTCTGCCTCCTCCTTACCTCTAAATATAAGAGTGATTAGCACATAACTGCAACACTGATGGATACTGTATAAACGTTTCTTTTGATCAGCCATGACTTTGTAAAAAAAACAGGTTTGTTTGGTGTAGTCAATACAACATGACACTTAAAGTAAAATAAACTCTAGTATAAACAGTAATACATGCTGGTGTTACCTACTTCTTACCATAACAAATGTAATGCCACTCTGCATCAGTTACTGATGTTTTTGTAGTCTGTCCTTGATCAACAATATTGCAAACCTTTGCTGATGTACCCTATATTGTGGTTATTGTCTGCAAAGAGACAGTAAAATATTACTTTTAACATCTTTTAAGACTGCAATTATTGTTTACACAGATGGATGCATTCATTAACATAGGGGCAAAAAGTGGTTTTGGTCGCCAGGCTGACATGCAGAAACTCCTCAGTGATAAGAAAGGCAAGTTCCTGTAGTTTGCACAGGAAGCAACAGTTCAGTACTAGGGTTTCTTCTTAACCGTCCAGTGATATAAATAACAGTACATAAGAACAAAACACTGAGCTGTGAAGTTTATTTTGGAGTGGACCTGTGTTGCGTTTAAGACAGTATAAAAGAAAGGATGATTGGATAAAGAAAAGGCAAATCCATTAAGTGTGAAGGGCTTTGAGCACTGTACAAATCCATTACATTAAATACTGAGATGCTGATTTGTTGAAAGTGACATAGCCGGTTAAGCATGGTGAAATAATGAGGTGTCTTGCAAGACACCTCATTATTTCTCAAGATGCACACACATGCAAGGCGTTTGTTTATGCATAATGCTTTGTGAATGTTAGACAAATACTAAGGGAACAGAAAGTCCAGAGAAATTAGTCTAGTAAAGATGGATATGAGAGTTGAAAGAAGAGCATGAGACGTATAAGCCAAATCATGATAGATGGAGGACAAGGCAAGTGATGACCACGAGAAGATGAGCCAAGTAATGTTTGTTTGCTGTTGTTCAGAGATAACATGAAATGTAGCTCGGAGGCTCCACATCCATGTAAGTTAATGAGACGTTTCCAACCAAACCACAACACCAACTGTTCTGCAGGCTCCTGCGGGAACAATGGATCCGAGCCAAGTACGAGAGGAAAGAGTTTGTGTGTGTGGAGAGGCAGGAGCCCTACTCGGCAGGTAAGAATGAAATGAGTCTCTGCACTGTTACGCACACCAACACATTATACTTGCTTCTTGCTTGAAAACAAGTAATTGTCTGCGTCTCACACAGCACCACCTATTCAGCATTGAATGACTACTCAGCAGGGAAACGGCATCATCCATTTATCATTATACCAACATTCTTGGGTGAAACGGCTGATGAAATCCAAGATAAAGAGTGAAAGAGGACAGGAAGGGAGGCCTCATCTCACACCCCACTTTGCTGCCTCTACTTAAAGGAGTAGTTAAATTTTTGGGGAAAAAATAGGGTTTATAAGTAAGCTTTAAAGGTGTTGGGAGACATATTTTTTTCACCTTTAACACAGCCAGGCTAGCTGTTTCCCCTCGCTTCCAATCTTTATGTTAGCTAAGCTAACCACGTCCCAACTCCAGCTCTGTACTTCTCATCTAATGCTTGGAAAGAAATTCCAATTATCCAATTCCATTATCATTTTAATTTATCTTGCTCATTCGCAGTCTATAAATGTAATCAACATTCTTCAAATCTTTGTTTTAGCACCACATGATGCACTCTTATCTGCATCCATGAAAAATTGTTGCTTGAAAGATATGACAATATTCTGGGTAGGGATTTTACAGTAAAGCAGCACAAATTCTTGTTCCTCTTCTTGTTTCACCAACTAGCTGATGGTGATCTTGAAAAATCTGTTGGGGTTAAGTGTGTGTTCTAGGAGGTGCTATTTGGGCTGCTAATGGCATTACACTGTCAAAGGGTGTAATAATAAAGAACTCATGACCCAGTATGCACCATTTCCCACTGCTCATTTACATGGCCCAGCCCAATTAGCCCACCAGTCGGATAGTATGACTGCTTATTAGGATGGTCTGGCAGATAGATGGCGTGTCAGCATGGCTTATGTTGCAGAGACAATGAGGGCTGGTCATCAAGGGAAGAAAATTGCCCTTTGCTGTTCTCCTTCAGTTCCTCATACAGTATGTCCTCCTTTTTTTTTCCTAGTCCTCCTCTGTTTCTGCCTAACTACAAAATGTCTCAACTCAGTTCCTCACTAAATGTCTATTAAACCTTATCTCTGTCTTTGGTGCTGAATCATGTGCCTGTGTGTGTAACAAATGACAAATTACTCTTGGCTAATCGCCCAGTGTAGCGTCATTGAAAGAGAGAAAGTGGCACCAACCTGACCACTAATTAGACTCAGCTTATCAACAATGGATGCCCCGCCTCCCAAACTCACTGGCAACGAGTGTGCAGATGCTAAGATTGGGCCATTATGGTCTCCAAGATTCTAGAATCTTATCTGTAATATATGATTCTAAAATTGGGCCATTATGGTCTCCAAGATTCTAGAATCTTGAAACTGTATCAATGGTGAAGGCAAGAGATTGACCTTTGACTACAATCCATGTAAAGCAAGTTGAAGTAGTTAAAAAAAAAAAAAAAAAAAAAAAAAAAAAATATATATATATATATATATATATATATAATTTGACCACTAGTTTTAAACAGGCGTACACAGTAGACTACAAAACGATTGGCAACACTTATTTAGCATTTTAAGCAGTATATAAACATTTAATAAATGGTTTATAACACACTATAATGTATTTCTAAGGAGATACTGGAATGTTTTTAAGTGTTTATTAGTGTACAGTATTTGTCAATATCTGTTTAAACCCCAGCTCCCACTTATGGGTGCCCACAGGTTGTCGACTAATACATTAATAAACATGGTTTATAGGACGTCTAAATGTAAGGGCACCATCATTAAAGGATCCACAGTTTTTCAGCCTGCACCTTATCAAATTATTCCCAACTTCATAGATACATTTTGAGAAACTCTCTGCTGCAGCTTCTCATGAGGTTTCAGCACAGTCTAAGGTCAGACATATCTATGTGATCAATATGTCCTGCTGATAAAAATGGTGGTTACCAACTATACTTTAGATCAGGTTTTATTGATTACCATTTATGACTTCTGTGCTGGAAAAAGGAAGTTGTGCAAAAATAAAGTCAGTTTAACCTGATAGAAGCCATGTTTTGTGGCCTTTTTTGTTTGAACATTTAAACTTTGTTACTCCACACCTCCCCCCTGTGTAAGTTATGGGTGGGACTCAAATTTGTAGTAAGAGTTATGTAATTTCTTTAGCCACAGTGTCAAGTTGACATAAGCTATTGTTCCCATGACGAGGAAGCAGATTTTGATGTCTAAAATCAACACAGTTCCCGTTCCGTTTAAAAAAGCAAAAGCAAAATCTCACTTTAAGGTAGACGAGAGAGTACTATTATTGGAGTCTCATGACTGTCAAACTCTTGCTCTCTGTGTCTCTGTCTCCCTCCCTCTCTGTCAATGGCCTCTTGTGTTGTGCTGTGCAGAGGTTTAGGAGCATGTGGCTGTCTCTGTGCCACGGAGGAAGAATGGCCTCTTTTGTGTACAAGCATTCTATATAACATTGCTCCTAGATTTCAAGCCAGGAGAAACTAGCAGCGATCTGTAAAGGACCTGAAGAAAGACAGATGCTGTCATCCAAAACTTGCTTTGCTCTCCCAAGTGTTTGCAAACCTTTGACACACCGTTGTAACAGTGAATGAATTCTCTTCTCCTCTGCTGTGTTGTTATGTTCTTGTGGACAGTCTGACCCTCCTCTTCTCAGTGGTGGAACAAAACTTTCTGGCTCATGAATAACTGATGAAGCCATTGCTCAACCAGAAGTTTTATTGCTGTCTGTGGCCCACACCATGACGACTTTATTGCTGTACAAAGAAGCAAGGAACTGAAGCAAAGGCAGGGACAAAGGGATGGATAGAGGGAGAGAGTATGGTGCAGGTGGACCAGCAGACAGTCGGTTTCTTAATTTCAGATCCATTTTCCAGAGGAAAGTGGCAACTGAGATGTAATTTTCTCTCAGATTTTCTCTCTGTTCTTTGCTTTTTATCGCATTGCACTTTAGCTCATTGTGTACTAGCATTTGACTAAGGCACTTTACTTTCAATGGAAATGCTTTTCTTGTCTGGTTCCTCGCAGGGGAAGTGGTTTATCAATTGTCTCCAATGTAGTCTGCTATTTTGGAGATTTCCATGTAATCACAAGAAAACAGTTGCTGCAAGTGCTATTTATGTGCGGCTGTGAGATGGCATCACAGAGTTTATTAATATTATATTTCTTATACTATTTTATAAATGTCACCCCCATTCAAATTGTGGAACTAAAACTAAAATTACACCAAACGAGGAAAAAGTGGTAAAAGTCTCTTGATACAAATAAAAAATAAAGTACCTTGCAACAGTTTTCACCTGTGGTTACTGCAGTGTCACAGTGCTGCCTGACTGATAACACAATGACCAATGCCAAAAAATAAGTTTATGGCTGCGCAAACAAGTGTTCTTACTTGAATCTGCCAACACTTTCTTAAAAAAACATGAAATTGGGGACCTCAAATTGAAGAAAGATCCAGTTTATTATAGTATTAGAAATCCAGTTCTCAGATATTTGGAGAAAAATAACCAATTCAGGTCTTTTTCTGTTGAATAATGCTGATTTCTGGATTTGTGCAAGTGTGTTTTTAATGTTTTACGTGTGTGTTGGCCGGGTGTGCATAGGGTAATGACGAGGCATTTCTTCCTGCAGTGCTGTTTCTGTTGGCTCACACTGGGTATGAGCAGAGAGGCCAGTGTCAGGAACAGGCCCAGGAACAGAGCCAACAAGGTGTGTGTGTGTGTGTGTGTGTGTGTGTGTGTGTGTGTGTGAGAAAGAGAGTTTATTTCAGTGATGTTCAAACTTGTAGAGGAAGCCATCAGTTGAAGCTGAATTATTTATGTGTAGTAAAAGCAGAGGTGCTTCCTCCCACCACTGCTGAGCTGCTTAGAACGGTGACTACATAAGCTAAAAGTGTGCACACACACAAGGTCACCAATATTCAGTGTCTTTGTTAATGTAGGAGCTTTCAGTGGTCTCCACCAGCACTGTTTCTTGGTTTGTGTCCTGGGTAATATTACATGGTTACATCTCAAACTCTTGGTAACCACTGTTGCATAAAGTAATGTAAAACTACTGTTTTAGTGCACTCACAATGTACTGGACGAATGGGCACAAGGGAAGGTTTTATAATAAACAATATGTAAGCGACACACACTTATCAAGAACATGTGGGGTTAATTCAAGTGAAGGAAGTTGCCCACTTGATTCCTGGCACGATAATATCATTTATGACTATTAATACTGCACTTATCAATATTTTTTTTACATAAAAATGGATCTAAAGGCTTTGTGAAATGTGCAGTTTCCTGCAGCTCATCTGCCTCACTTCCTCTCGCAGTGGTTTTCTCTGAAAAACCCACTGTACGCTACCTGCCCAGCACCAAACGGCAGACACGCATTTAGCGACTACCTGGTAACTAAAGTGGAGCTTTTAGCAACTAAAGAGCCAGACATTTTTCTCAGGAGTTGGAGACCAAAACGGAGCTAAAACAAGAGTGATTACTGGACTTTTTGGTGGCCAGAAATTCAATGTTGCTCTGTGTCTGCTGCATGTATAAATAGGCAACTTGCTAACAGGTTTGCCATAACAACTTTATGGTGATGATATGTCAGTGTTGTATTTACAGATTGTTCTGCTGCCCCCAACTGGCCAAATTTCAAATCAACTCATGCAAGTTTATCCAAATAATAATCAAGTTTATCATAGCTTCATGTTCCCCTACAGTCACCATTTGTGAATTTCTCTTCTTTAGGAATGTTTGTCTTAGATTTTGGGTTATTAGTGGGAATGCTGAATCAGCATTCACACTAATGTTCTAAGGTTTATTTTTCTTCCGTACATTTTTCGGTCGGCTACTGCTTCAGCATACTTTTAGCTACAGAAACCATTCAACTATCAAAATGTTCAGCTCTTTGAGGACGTGTGCTATGACTTTTCTTCTTTATAATTTTTATACTTTTAAAAATATTAAGCTTTTTTCAAATAAATTTTACAATGTAAGTCAATGGAGAACCCTGTTCAACTTGCTCTACTTTGAAATGCTACTTTCAGTCTCAGGTGTTGTGTTAAGCCTCTACTAGACTTATTGGGGCTTGGTACCCAAAACCTTGGGTGGGGAAGATAATGATATCTCCCCCCTCAATGTTGTCCTAGCTCCCCCTTGCCGTAGTATTTGTGTTGTACCTCTTCAATCTCTAGTTGTGATAGCACGCCCTGGCCTTGTCCTGACCGGGAATCAAACCCCTGATCTCCTGTACCAAGGTCAGCGGTGCTACCGCTGTGCTAAACCTGCCGACAGAGGTAGAGTTAAACGGAGACAACAGTTATTGGGTATGTCTTCACATATTAAACTAGATCTGTTAGCACTTCGTTAAATTTCCCAGATATGATTTATAGCCCATACCGATTGTTATTCTTAGATTGTTACTACTACCACCACAACTTCTACTACTACTTCTCCTTCAGCCTTTGACCTACTTTTTCACATTTCTGCATTTTCAGCAATGCTTCAAATTCTGGCATTTCTGCATTTTCAGCAGTATTATACAAATAAATTTCAGCTTTCAGTATTCCCACGCATTTTCTGCAGGAAATGCAATTTTCTAGTTGGATTTAGTATTTTGTTAAGTCTGTCTCTCCTCTGTATTTCTGCTCCATGTCAATGGAATGGGACCCTTGTGGCTCCCCTCCTGACAGGCTACAGAGAGGGGTTTCTATGGAAACGAGGCAGAGACAACGGACAGTACCTCAACCGAAAATTTATTCTGTCCGAACGGGAAGGTGTTTTGAAGTACTTCAACAAGCATGATGTGAGTGTTTTCTCCCTATTTCTTTTTCTTAATCTGTATTCTTGACCTGCTGATCTCTGCCTTTGTTAGTAGTAGTGTTGAGGAAAAAGAGCTGAATAGCACTTTCATAGAACATGTCAACTCTGTATTGTTAACTGATTAAGTTAAGACTATACCATTGACCATCTCTCTTCTAAACATGTATTTCCTTTCTGCAGGCCAGAGAGCCCAAAGCAATAATGAAGATCAACACTGTGAATGCCACTTTCCAGCCAACAAAAATTGGCACTGCCCACGGCCTTCAGATAACCTATTTGAAGGACAACAGCACTAGGAATATCTTTGTTTACCATGAGGATGGAAAGGTGAGGTGGTGCCTCTCAGTTTGGTGTTTTTAGGTGGGGGTGGGTGGGGCGGTCTGAGAATGCAGGAAAAGGCATGTGTGTCCCTCTGGTGGAAATGGTTTGTCATTACAAGTTGGTGTGCAATTGGAAGTTTACTTGTATGATCCTTAATAATAGCTAAAGGCTCCACAAAAAATAGAATATGCTACTTCTTCCAAATGGAGCACATCTCCCATGGGTTTAGAGCTTTTCAAATGGCATTTCTAGCCATTTTGTCTAGTAATGGGTGTCGTGCGTAGTACTGGAGGTAATAAGGGGCTATCAGGGCTGACGACTTGTGTGAGGAGAAGATATTGCAGTAAGAGCCAGTCACCAAACTTCCTGATGTCCTGTCTTGAAGGAAATGGTGGACTGGTTCAGTGCCATCAGGGCAGCCAGGTTTCACTACCTGCAGGTGGCTTTTCCTGGAGCTCCCAACTCTGATGTGAGTACATACAAGCACACATATACACACATGCACACACATACCAACAAGGCCATAGCTACAATTGAGGACACTGACATCATGTTCTTTATACGTATATTTTATTTTTTTGGGAGTTTGGGGAGGGAGTATTACTTAATTTTATTAATAATAAAAAAAAAGTAATGTATATAAAAAGTATTTAATTGGCTCATTCAAGTATTTCCAGACTCAGAATATTTAAATTTGATTACTTGTAAGTATTAAAAGATACACAGCAGAATTTTCTTTCTAGTAATGTTGGGGAGGCTTTGAAACACCATTAAGACCTAAATGTAATAGGGAGCAAGGAAAAAAAACTTACAGAAAAAATGATTGGAAAAGCTGAATAGTTAAACTAAAAGTCTCTAGATATTTTAATTATTTGAATTTTTCACATTTTATATATCAGTGACTAAGTCTTTGCTCTTTGTCTAGTTGTTGCCAAAGCTAACCAGGAACTACATAAAGGAGGGTTACATGGAGAAGACTGGTCCAAAGGTAATGCATTTCTGTTTTTCTGCAACATTTGTGTTGATAGAATACTTCTCATATTTTGGTAGAATACTTTTTACAACAGGATTTATAAGTTAAGGAAATATGCAAAGCCTATAACAGCATCTCTCGAGCATGGAAGCCAAGTTATGTATTTGACATTTGTTGCTCTGTGAATTGAGCTGCTGCCACATGTTTCTCTCCTGTTTCTGCCCCACAGCACACAGAGGGCTTCAAAAAGAGATGGTTTACGATGGATGACAGGAGGCTCATGTACTTCAAAGATCCACTGGTATGAAAGCTGCATGTCATGGGGAATCTGCTGCAGTTAAACACTATGACCAGCAGATGTTGCTATGCCTTTTTCTCTACTGTCTATCAGTCTCTTTGTAGGGACAGTGCTCTCAAAAACTCCCTACTTTACAGAGCCATCCATCTAGATAATTTGCATGCAATTTGTTAAAAGTGGAGATATTGGCAATTTCTTTGTGGTACTCAACGTGCCAAAACAGCAACGTTTCCTTTGAAATATTACATGGTTATTCACAATCATTTAATTTAGAAGTGCATGTTTTTGCTCCTTAATGAAACTACAAATCAGTGTTCAATAACACTGACTTGTAGTTTCATTCAAGATGATCAAACTGTGTTTCTCCCTCTGCTTCCAGGATGCCTATGCACGAGGCGAGGTGTTCATAGGTGGTAAGGAAAACAGCTACACTGTGCTTCCCGGCCTCCCCACGAACATTCAGGGCTACCATTGGCAGTTTGGAATCACCATAGTGACCCCAGACAGGAAGTTCCTATTTGCATGTGAGACTGAAGAGGATCAGAAAGACTGGATTGCTGCATTTCAGACTGTTATCAACAGACCAATGCTGCCTCAGGAGTATGCAGGTAAATTGAACACACAACTAAGTCATGTCATTATTTAGCCCTTTTTTCTGTCTGAGTCTGATGCATATATTTTCCCATTCTCTCTGCAGTGGAGGCCTATTTTAAGCACAAACCGTGACTGTCTTAGTGTTTGAAGAACTGTTGGTGCGGGATGAGGACCTGAGATATGTACTTGATATCTCAAAATGGAAGCCTGTATAAAAACTTAAAGGTCACAGAGAAAAGGACCTAAAGGTGAGACAGGTTCGACCAGTTACCATTCCCACAGTGGCTCCTTTACCTGCCATCCTGCGTAACCTCACCTACATTGTGCCAAACCCATTTCTTAGGGAGTCGGAATCCTTCCTAAGCTCCTGAATGTTAGCCCTAACTCACTCATCTGTTATGCGACTTACATACTTGAAAGAGGTCAGTCATCCTGACCTGAATGTGCAGAAATTATGTGCGTGACTAGTTTGTAGGAATCAGAATTGTTGCTGCTCAGATGTCAAAAGATATGGTTCTCGCTGTTCTCCGTAATGTATTATGAATATATAAATACTTAGATTACTCTGATGTTTAATACAACTGAATTAACCTTGAATTTCAACTAAGTGTGCAGACTGTGGTAGTCATGTGCAGACTGAAAACACATTATCTGACACAGGACTGTAATGTATCAGTAAGAAGAAATACATACATGGTCCGCAGATACTCACACACATACGTTTATTTCCATGTTTGAGTACAATGATATTTAATTCTCAATGTATTTCTTTTAACTGTCTAATTTGCTATACGCAGCTTGTAAAGTCATGTTAAGCACAGCAGGTATAATAAGCTATTTTTGCTTCTTTGTACATATTCAAGTAGCTGAATGTAAACCGCTTTGTGTTTTTATCACATTTAAGAATTGGCGTGCATTCCTTTTGTCTCGTTTTTTGTATATAAATTGATTCAATTTAGCATGTACTGTTATGTGGTACAATTATTTATCCAGCAGAGGGAGACGAAGGAAAGGTTTTAAACTTACGGTACTTTGACTCCCATACACAAAAATTCCAGGGGCTCAGTAACCTCAAACCAGTGACTGCAGGTGTGCACAAAGTATTTGCGTGAAGGCACGCAGATGTTTTTGAGCAATATTACGATGGGGCAGCGGTCTCTTTGTTCAAACTTGAAGAGCTGGGGTCAAGCAACCATGTGAGCATGCGTCTGACCTGCTTAAGTGTCACTGAGCAAGACGTTAAATCTCCACCACACACTGTTGTGCAACTCATGCTCTGAACTCACCATGGAGTCGTAAGAGGAGAATTTGTGTAAGCGAATCTGAAATATGGTCGCTATCAAAAGGGTAAAGGCCACATTACCTTCTGTTTTTATTATAGTTAACTTTCAGTTACAAGAAAGAAGTTGCACATTGAAAAGTAAAACCAAAAATCAATACATTACTCTGAACATCAAGATTGGAAAAATGTACAGTAAAGACTGTACGGAGATATTCAGTTTCTATGAGTAAGATGAAATCTACCAAAGCAACAGTCATAAAACAAGGCCTATGCTTCTTTTATGAAGAACAGGTTAAATACTGTTAACAGATTATAAGAAAAGTACTGGTCAATGTTTTTAAGAAAACATGGCACTATATACTCCATTTATATATTCATGAATGGAAAATAAAAGCGAAATAAAGCAGCCTAATGTTTGCACATTTGAATACATATAAAACATTAAAAATAAAGATACACGTCTGTGCGTCATATACAATACTCTAGGTAACACTGTCAACATACTGTAGGTCTTTATTCCCCCAAAATCCCACCCACGCTCTATTTTACCATCAAAAGTGCAATTCTCGATCAAAACAGCGGGTTTTTTTTTTTTTACATGCAGAAAAAAAGTATTTACATCATGTTTGTCAAAACCTCAGTGTGTATAGATTACGTACAGTATGTTTGACCATTTGTTTTTAAATTTTAAAACAAAAGTGTGTATATTATAAAGTGGTTGCATTACGGCTCTCCAAGACTCAACATTGATCCTGTAATATTGAAAAAATCCCCAAAGTGTGTTAAGTTCAGTGACCCATGCATGGCCATGTCTCTGAAGGTTTGTTTAAACTATATACTTCATTTCTGCATCTAGCATGAATTCAAAAGAATTTAAATAATCATTTATTGTGGCTAATGATGCAATTCTGTACTTCATATCCTTGTATACAAAATAGCAACATCCATTTACTTTTATGTTGAAGTAAAACATGTTCCCAAATATCCACAGCTGAATCATGGTAATGCTTAGATTGAGTTTATGCTGGTGAGCTAAACTGGCTGCAAAGAGCCTATTGAATTACTGACATGGACACTATACATCTATTATATGAACATTCATCCGCACGCTGACCAAGAAGAGAACATTCAACCGAAGTGACGACTGTCACTAACATTTTAAATGGATGTGAGAAATAAATGGCTTTAGACATGTATCTTGTGTCTGCAAAAAGACCATAAATCATGGTGTCACAATGAAATAACCACACAAGGTAAGGCAAACGTATTTGCTAGGTGTCTGATTCAATGCCGGGGTTAAAATATTGTCACGCAGCTACAGTTATGGAAGAAAATGTCCATTAATAGGTTAATAACTGAGGTGAGCAGTGCCTATCTTTGTCTTTTGCAAACCATAACCTTGGGCTACATTCACAGCTGCAGAAGGAGGTGGGTGAGGAAAAGCAGGACATACAAGATGGAGTAGGGCAGTGAGATAAGGGCGGGACGACAGATGGAGGTTGTGCAGACGAAGAAGGTTTGAGAGTGGAGAAACAGGACAAGGACAAAAAAAAGGTTTATACCTCGCTGGAGCTGACTCCTCATCTCTCTGATTGGGCCAGACATGAACACCTACTGTATGAACATGCGTGATCCCCACACACACACACACACACACACACACACAAATACACACACCCAGATCCAGAGAATGACTAGGGCAGGCTTTAAGACCTGCAGCAGCTTGTGCTCTTCATCTCCTTGTTTACATACTCCTGCAGCTTAAACTTCTCACTGGGATCCTTCACAGACCGGTGCTTCAGCTCTCTGAGACAAAAGAAGAGGATCAGATGAGGTTCAACAAAACGGAGCAACCCACCATAAACACTACAAATGATCAGTTTATGCCTTAAGTTTCTCCAAAAACTAAGTTTAGGAACCTGTAATGTATCATTTTTGAGCTAAATAATATATATATAGAGGGAAATAACTGATTATTGGTCATATGTCAGAAGTACTACATTTATTTTAAAATAAAATCTTTAAGCCCCCCTTCACTTATTGTTACTTTACTTGAATGTTTGACCTTCACTGGGCAGAGTTTGACACTCGAAGGCTGTTTTCACATTCATCAGCTGAAAGGGGAAGTTTCTGTGCTCATCTTAGATCAGTTTGAGCAGGATTTATTTGACATTCCTGAACTGAATTGGACCAGTCCACAACACTTACAGAGAGAATGATACTCACTTAGCCACAGCAGTGAAAGCCAGCTCTACATTGAGACCTGACCTGGCGCTGGTCTCCATGAAGGGAACTCCGAACTCCTGCAGAGTCAAAGCAATGACAGTTATTGAAGATGTTCTCTCACTTAACACTTTTCAACGGGCTGCTGCTTCTCTGATACACTACAAAAATAAAAAAATAAATCACTCCCACTTCTGCCATTTGTTTTGTGTGCCATGCTGTGAAGCAACAGTCAGGGAGATCGATAAAAAGAAATGTTTGCTCCTGGTTTCAGTGCTTAGTGGTTATATTTGTAGCTGCGCTGAGGTTTCCATTCATCATAAAAACAAGGACTATGAAACTGATTATGACTGATGAATGTTCTGCAGAGGGTCATGAAACTTTTATAGATGACACAGAAGGCAGGAATCTATATAATAAATATTCATTATCAAATGTTTATTATCCACAGGAGGGCGATACATCTGAGGTGTCTGGCCTTTCTATCTTTCTGGTTTACAGGCGCTACATTTTCTTCACAGAGCAGAAATACATCTGCGATAAAGAGCAAGAGTGAAAATGAGAACTGATCTCTAGATAATCCCACCTTTCTGTAATATTCGTAACCTTCTCATCTGCCACAGAAATTCAGTCAGTCACACAAATACCTTTGGAAAATTACATGACAGGAGAAACTGCTGCCATCATTGTTCGCATATGAGGTCTTGATTTCAACAGAATTAAAAGATGTGTTTCTGGTTATGTAGGGTGCAGCTTCTCATTGTAGCAGCTGTGGCATCTGGACAGTGAATATTTTGCCCATATTTTCCTTTTTTCTGAATAATTCACCTTTGCAAGCCTCTCGCCATCTTCTCTCTTCACCACCCTCTCATGAGTGGCATCAGCCTGGTGAGACAGGAAAAACAAGGTCACACAAGTGACCATCATGGACCAACATCAGCGCTAAAAAAACCACAACATCAACCCACTGTGGAGATCTGCTCGCATATTTGTCCACAGTTTATGTACAAGCCTTTCCTGGTGTTCAGCCCTGATGGCAGCTAATGAATCAAGATTGGCTCTCATGGTGCCAATTAAGGGCTGATATGAAGTGTGGGGGACTAAAACTAGACAGAGCTCCAAGGCAGAGACATCTGTTCTGTGTTCAGAGGGAAGGATTTGAATGGCAGTTATAGAAAAACTGTGTAACACTGATATTTGCAAATTAGCAGGTTGAGATATTGTCAGATGTGTGCTTGAAAGAAACAAGACTAATTGTATATTTAGAAATATTATCAGCAGCAAATATTCACAAATGATTGACAGGCTTCAAGTTGATTTGGTTCCTTTTTTAATGTAGTTGTACTTGAACATACGTAGTGCTCGATACTGTGCATGCATGTATTAGAGCTGTGTATCGTTTCTGATGCCAATAAAACACATGAGCTTTGGTACAGATAAAACTATTTCTTTTCGATACCTCACATTGAGGAGCATGAAAATGTTTTTCCACAAGACCCTTTTTTATTTAATAAAAGTTGTCAAACTTCTTAAAGAATAAGGCTGGTGACATTCTATATTTTGTTATTGTTAACAAATCCCATGGACAGACCAAAATCAACAGAGCGTTAGTCAGTCTCCAAATACTTTCTGACTTCCCTACCCTGTCTGTGGCACTCTGCCCCAAGTATTTATGGGAGCAGGACTGTGTGTGCCTCAAAATGAGCTACAGTGCCCACGTTCACCATAATGAAGGCTATAATGATGTCCCCCAGTGCAACAGTGTGACACATTGATGTGTTTTTAGTAGTTTTTGGACAACAATGGAGCTCTACAGCACAGAGGAATAAACTATATCAGACTTTGGATGCACATAAAATAGGCTACTTTATAGTAGGATTGGATTCATTATTGGTTTTGATAATATCATGGGATACGTTAACAAAAAAACAGAATATTGCCAGACTTATCCCATAAATTTATCACTGTTTAATTTTGTCCTAATTTAAAGCTGCCAACTTTGCCTAAATAAATTAGTATAACATATATTTAGGTACCAAATAAATTGTATAGTATTGAAGTATGATACACAGCCCTAGTGTGCATGTATCTCGAGTATTTATTTTTGTTCTTCCACTGTGGCTCTACCTACAGTCACAAATATTCCCCATAATGCCTTGCCTTGTTCCCAAGCAGCATGAGCACCACGTCCTGTTGGGCGTACTCATGGATCTCAGTCAGCCATGCCTGGTAACAGTACAGGACAAAGAGACAAGAGAGAGAGGAGACAGAGTAGCTGTTAGACAAGCAGAAAGACATTATGAGTGTGAAAACCTAAAAGAACAACTTGAGATAAGAAAAAGAAAGAGGAAATATGTAGTACACAAAAGGGTACCTTGTCTGGGACTTGACAAGGACAAGCCTGAGCATTAAATCTAATAACATGAATAAAGGGGAGAAGAAGGAAGAAGTGAGAGTGACTACAGCATTTAGAAGACTGTGGATATGGGGAAGAAAAAAAAATGTTTGCAAGAAAACTGAGGCAAGGACAAGAGATAAAAGGGATAAAAGCAAGAAAGAGTGTGTGTGTGTGTGTGTGTGTGTGTGTGTGTGTGTGTGTGTGTGTGTGTGTGTGTGTGAGAGAGAGAGAGAGAGAGAGAGACTGTAACAAACCCTCATCATCAGTTTCAACTGTCATCAACTGTCTGCTCCATCCTGCTTTAACTACAGTATTTACACAGGGGAAAGATAAAGCTTTACGGGGGAATAAACAGCACTTCTGACTGTATGAGCTCCAACAGCACCTGAACCATCCATTCACTGTTAGTGAGCATTTAATCAGCTCAGACAGACACCTGCAAACTCCTCCTGCTGAAATAATATCCCTCATCTCAGCACAAAGCTTAATTGTACCCACAGTGTATCACTGCACATTGGATTTCTAACTGGCCGGTAATCAATCCACCTTTTCTTTAGGTAGTCCTTCTTCGGAGTTGTTTCCCCTCTGACAGCTCCTCTGTACTCATTTCTGGTGATGACTCTGTGCTTGTAAAGGGATTTCACCGGGGTCACCTCCAGCCAAAGGTCATGTCAAATAACAGGAGATGAGATAGACAATGTGCTGACACTGCTGCCTGTAAATATCAGTGTATAACATGTGCTTAAGTAAGACTATATGCATGTGTCAATTGGAATCTTTATTATAAACAGTAGGTATGTGTTGTTATGAAACCTTCTTAGTGTGGTAACCTGGGTCAAAATGATCAAATTATCTTGATAAATACTGAAATAAGATGGACATTGTAATCCAAGCTAGCGGCTCTAGAGATAACAATGCTGGTTTGTCGGTCAGCCACTTTGGTCCTGACTGAAATATCTCATATCCATGAAACTTTTACAGACAGTCATGGTCCGCAGAGGATGAATCCTACTGATTTTGGTGATCACTTGATTTTACCTCTTACGCCACCTTTCCACCAGACACTTCCATTAGCCTCAGCTGTACTGTAGCATGTTGCATGCTAAACTAATATGGTTAACATAGTAAAAATGTTAGCTGCTAAACATCAGCATGTTAGCATTTAGCTCAAGGATCTGCTGTGCCTAAATACAGCCTCCCAGTACCACTAGCAAGGCTGTAGACTCTTAGGGCGTTTTCACACCAAACCGGTTTGGTTCGGTTAAAACGAACCCTGGTGCATTTGCCTGTTTAGTGCAGTTCGTTTGGGCATGTGTGAACACAGCAATCGCACTCGGGTGCCGACCAAAACAACCGTACCGAGACCCTTTAGAAGAGGTGGTCTTGGTCTGGTTCCAAACAAACTCTGGAGCGGTTTGTTTGTGGTGGGAACGTGATCCGACCCAACTACTAATCTGCATTTCACTCAGCTAGCACCCCATCATACTGCAAACTCATGCAATAAGTCACTCACTTTCATAAAGGACGTTAAAAGGCTTATTGCTCATGAGGAACAAAACTACATTTTATTCTGCAATGGCTTTGTATTCAGATTTTTTTTTTTTGGGAATAACATGACCTGACCAGAGCCAAAAGCCAAAGTATCTTAGCTATGGTCAGTAACCTCTATCAAAATGCATGTTCCCTTCATATAATTGTTGGTTAATCCCTCCCAAAAGGAAACAATGCTACGAATACATTTACATCTGATTTTATCATTTTGTACTATGTTTAGCTAAACTATAATTGTTTTTGTGTGTGAGCAGGTAGACTGAGTAATTATGGGTAACTACAGTTTTGTATAGGAGCTATTTTCAACTATTCTGCATACACTGTTTGTTCACCTGTACATGTGTCTTTTGTCCTTTAACCAATCCTTTTTATTGTGTTGTCTTGAAATCAATGCTGAATCACATTTGTGATTTGATGTGCTTTGGATTTAATGATGTCAGAGAGGTTTGATGATTTGAGAAACCTTACGGTGGCTTGGAGGTTCATCATAAGGCAGTGACCTCCACCTGTGGGGAGTGGAGGACCAATTTAGAGGAACATTTAAATACTGAGAGACTGATATAGCTTAAAAAAAAACCATTGGGTTGGTTTGAGTTGTTTGAATTTGCATCACCACAGCTCTTAAAAATAGTGCTAAAAGGGCGAAAGGTTACTGAGCAACATTTTGCACTTGGATAATTTCCTGCTTCATGCATAATTAAACTTTCAAGGCTTCCCATCATTCACATGTCCCCTAGCTAGGTCCTCTGCTTGCCATTGTTGCTTCTTTTGAAAACAGCACATCTTTGAAGTACATGCATCCTTTAAAAATAGTCTGTATGAGGTAACCTCTATCAATACAAATTAAGTGACATATTGGCGAGTACATTTGGCCTTTGTAATAGAAGATTATTGTTCATCTATCCAACTTTGCAAACGTTCATCCTCCCACAACAAGTCGAAGCAAACCTCTGCAGGATAAAATCTGACAGCTTGCCTCTGAGTGATTCTCTCCATATGCTGTGATTACTGTTGATGAGCCATAGCTTGTAATTAGATCATTCAGCTGTTTATAGCACAATCCACCCATTGGTCATTTCACAGATACCATCATTGATTCCAGATGATACCACTTGTCATCTCCATTATGGAGAATTTAAGTCTCCTATCTTTTCATCGCAGGAGAGGAATGACATGTGCAATGACATCGACAGACAGTAAAAATGGATCAATGCAGTAAATGTGATAGAGGCATTATCAGTGAAAGAGATGTACAGGTGAGTCCATTTATACCTCCTGAGGGAAGATTTTGACAATGGGATGTTTTGTTTTTTTTAGCAAGTTTTCTCGTATGAAAAAGTGCAGAGAGAGGAGCTTTGAACAATACTGCGGATTATGACAAACCCATACTGGACCTGTAATGGCTTTGTCTCCAGCACACCCCTCCACAAAATGAATGCAACTGGAAACTAAGGAAAACATCCCAGTTTATGAGAAAGACTTGGCTGAGAAAGACATTAGGAGAAAAACAGGCTTCCTGAGTAAAAGAACAGAAAGAAGAGATCAGACTCCAGTTTTGAGAAAGTGATAATGAGTAAACAGGCTCACATAAAATAAAGATACAATGCTGAACAAATACCGGCTATTGAGGGCCATTATATATCCGTGAAAGGCTGAACCAACAGTGACACCATGTTGTCAGTATCTTATCCATAGGCCTATACTGCAAACAAAGCTTGAAACATGAGGCTCTGGAGTGCTGTATTGTACTTGATTCACACAAAGCACTGAAACTTTGAAGAAAGTTGTCTAATAAGTTTGTAAATAAGTTAATCTGAACAAAACCCAGGTGGTTCTTGAATATGATGGCTAGCTTTCTTGCTAACAAAATGTAACATGTAAACAATACCATTGTGGAACTATTAGAAGATGTGTTTTTTTTCACCCCCTGCCCTGAGCTAAGCTAGGCTTAACACATCCTGAACCAATTACACAACTGAACGCAGACCCAGCCTAAAATGTTGGAATATTTCTGTCTATGTGGTCTTGCGTGAAGTTGCTGCAGTCCAGAGCTTGATGTCTCTCTTACATATAGGAAGTGCATATCAAAGCTGTGAAGAATTACTCATTACACTTTGATACCAAAGCACTGCATTTTAATAAGCAGCCCTGCAATAAAAATACCCTTGTGAATGTTTTGTCCACCTCATTTACATATGTGGCAATGGACAGAATATAAACACCACTTTTTTAGTGTTAGTATGGTATTGCATCTGCCATGAGGCTAGGTGGTATGACAGTTCACAGTGTATTCACTGCCCCACAGTGGTCACAGTAAGAAACTGCAACACTAGATTCAATCTGTAACTAACTAACAGGGTTCAGTCGGTATAATTGTTATTAATATCAACTCATTATTAGTGTGATTCTTGCAAAAAAAACAACAGTAAGAGTTTTCTGCTTGGGAGACCAGCTGCTACAGATGTTCATACCAGTGTCAAGGCATACTAGCACTTCTAGTGAATACGTAGTAAAATAAAAAGAATAGATGCAATTCAATAAATCCATTTATTTGTCCGTCTATTCAGAACAACAGGGCCTTAAGCAGATAAATACCAGACTCCAAATTCAAAAAGTCATATATTCTCAGTGGCCATGGCTGAAGGAACTGGGCTGGGTTCATCTTTTATTCAAGACTAATACCAGGATCTCTGGCCAAATGCTCAGGGATCCAAATGTCAATGACAATGTGGATGTGGCAGGGACGGTAACACATTTCTCTGCTCCTTGCCCTTGCAATGGCGAGTCCCCAAATAGTGTGGCAAATCAAATGCAGCTGGAAGTTTGTTTTGTTTGTAAGGGCAAAAAACCTTTAACAAACCCAGTGGAATTCAGTAGTCTAGAGCTCAGATTAATTAAAATGTGAGCTTGAAAGTTTGTATAAAATTTCCAAGTAAACCTTTCAGTCAATATTAACAAAACCAAAAGCAATTAGTTGCTATTTGCACTAATATATTACATTTCATGAAGCTCAAATGCCAAATGCACTGCTGAAACTCACGCTGCTCGCTCAACTCCAGCAGTAAAAGACTACAACCATGACAGAGAGACTGATGCGACAGAGGGAGAGGCAGAGATGTGACAGCGAGACAGAGAGGGTGCCAAAAGGCAGCAAGATGGAGAGAGACAGTGACAGTGAAAGACAACACAAAGACCAAAGGATCTGTATCAGAGAGGAAGGAAGATAAAAGCCAGGCAGACAGCTGCTGGCGGCTGCATTGTGACATTGGCGAGACAAGTTGTCACAGGCGGAGGTATGTGAGGGTACTTCTGATGTTGCCTTGTCTCTGTTTTCCTTTTGTTGTCACTGAGATGAAAAGGCAAGTCTGTGTCCTACTCCAGGGTACTAGACTAGTCAGGTCAGCTTATGTGGGAATACATTTATTTTTTATTTTTTCCCAAAGACGGTGCTGTTTAAAGGTGTATAACAGGCATGGGTGGAAGTAACAAATTACATTACATAGTCTCATTAGTGTAACAAACCTTAATGTGTCCATAGCACAACTATCCAAAACTGTCAAGTACCAAAACCCAGCACCATGTCCAGTCAGATCTCTAATCTTGTTTACTTACTCTTTGATCAGATAGTTCCCAATTTAAATCAAAATGTTGCATTTAACATTCAACATATAGGAACTTTGGCTTCTTTTGTTAAAAGAGTAGTTTTTATGTTTCTATTTCTACCTAAACTAAACCTAAACTCAGGTTTCAGATCTGCACTAGTTTTGACAAAATAAATAAATCAAATGATACCCAGCCTCACTTGTAGTGTGAAATTTTTGTATCAGGACACCTTGTTGTGTGTTATCGCTTACTTATAAGATGAAATCCAGTGATAACACCATCTTTGTTGTCATATTTCCCTCAAAACAATGAAGAAAATATCTTTAACATTACCAGGAAATCTGAATGATGTGTTCCAGGTACTGACAAAAAATGACGCTTTCCTTATACTGTATACAGAATCTATTTGCATCCTGTTAAAACTCAGGTCATACTTTGCTGAGTACAATATTGCACGTAACTTAAATTCCTCAAGGAGCCTCCGAGTGTCTTTCCATGTGACCCAACTTTCCCTCTGTTGCACTTTTGTCTAAGCAGATTTGCTATGGGTGACAATGCTATTCTTGCCAAGCTTTGATCAGAGTATTACTCCACCAACAGACAGAGTGGATGGTCTGCTCCCAACAACAGGCAGAGTCAGACTGATCCAACCCAGAGGAGTGCAGAGAGAAAGTAGGACTTCTCCCCTGAGAGGAGGTTTAAGCTCCACGAGGCAGCTGAGTTAAATGGAGTGACACTGTGTCACTGTCTGACACATGGGGAAGACGCAGAGAAATCCGTCACCCTCAGGGCTGTGTGTATTCACACATTCATGCAGGTAACACAACCAGGCATGCAGAAACAAATCAATACGCTATACTGGATTTATTCAAAACGAGGGTTTAAATGTTGGCATTTTAAAATAGAAGATTTTGGAAGTTTGTGGAAGTATTACTTTATGCATGTTGATTTTATAGGCACGGACTATAACAAAGTCTTTTCTGTGTTATAAAACTTCCCATCATAAAAAAACAACACTGAAAACAACAACCGCATAAGCTGATTTTTGTGGCCTGACAAGGAAGAGAATAGCTTTTATGTTTATTAAGAGAGCAGCTGACATGTCTATCTGCCAGCAAACATGGGTGAGAGACATGTCTGGATGACTGATGTGCTTTGAAAAGCTGCAGTCAAAGTGAGTTTGAGTGAGACGTGTATAGAGGAACTATCGGTTTTCATTTTACATTAAACTTAGACTTGTAACTAAAGGCAAGTCTTTTCCATTTTGTTATTGTGATTAGTAAAAAGAACATTCTGACAAAATAGATTTCAAATGAATAAAAGGATTGCTGTGCTTCAAGGAAAACTTCTCCTTGTTCTTCTTCTATTCAAGTCCCTTTATTACAGATATTAATGCGATTTAGCTTGGCCCTCTGGGCAAACAGCACAAAGAAAGAAACACAAGAACACATTGCCAAAGGAAGACAAATTACTGATGAGCTGAGGATGAAAAAAGGTCAGCTCACAGCATTTTCAGATGAAGGTCTTTTATTTGGAGGAAAAACCAAGCCAAAATAAAATATTATGCCTGGATTTTGCTCTGAAACTCCAAGTAAGCATACAAAGATATTTTTCAAGTGTAAGTTAACCAGCTATAGGCTACATATCTCCATGTACATACATGATAAAAATGTTTTTACAGTCCTATACTATAACAAACAACTTAGAATAATGAGATGCGGAGTTTGATGGCATGACTCCCCAAGAAGTATGCACCATGGAGAATACCCTTTTTATAAAACGTGACTCATTGTTTGCATCTTATATATTTCTTCTTAATATTTCTTAGTAATATGCTGATGTAAGCATCGTTCCATGCATTTATTCTTATTCAGACCGATAAGAACGTACTTGATATTTTAGAAAATCGTAATAATTGGTCTTTCTTTTTAGTGCCTGCATTTGTGCAGCCACCCTGCTTTTTTCTTTGCGTTACTACTGAGCCTACTTTTTCCACTGTGTCTCAGTGGATATATAAGAGAATGAAACTTCGATTGTCTACTATATTTAACTTACTGGATATAATATGTAAATTTAGTATGAAGTGTTTTTTATTCAGCAACTCTTTACTTAATTTGTTACAACATCTTCCTGGATCTCGTGTGTCAAAACAACATGCACGGCAGTGAGAAAAGCAGATGTGAGAGACCAATTATGTGTTTCATTAGTGGTAAGTGGTCAAGTCAAGAGGTAAACGCAATCAGTTCACAAACCCTGCCAGCGCAAGCCAGGATGTCAACCTTGAAAAATAGATTTCTATTTCTCCAAATTATGAATATAAAAGCAGAAATCCATAATTCAAGGTTTTCAATATGTTATGAAGGAAAAGAATGGAGTGGGCAAAATGTCAAGTGCCAGCAAAATGGAGGGTCAGTGTGAGCAGGCTGAAAGGTCTCAAAGCTGCGGAGACAAAGAACAGAAGTCATTAACCTGCAAATGTGTCACTTTGCCACATTTTCATTATGATAAATTGATCCGCGTGGCAGGAATGCAGCTGCACTGCATGTTCCCATGTTAGTTGTGCGTCAGTTTTTTAGATTTTGTGCACATACACAGTCCTCATTATCATGATCTCTGTGACATCTGTGCCAATTGTTTCCAGAGACATGTACTGTGTGTCGGAAGGGTGTGTGGGGCTCTGTGCCATCCTGTCAATCAAACTGATATCTTGTCATTCCTCATGTCAGCTCTTGTAAACACAATCCCTCTCTTTAAAATGTGCTTTATTTTGGGTCTAAAAGAAATGTCTTTTCTTGGAAGAAGATATCAAGTGCACTCAGGACAAATGTTATTTTAAATTTCAAATTTAAGTCGATAGGCCATGATAAAAGAAAGAAGAAGAAAACAAATGTGGAAAAGCTCAGAAAACACTATAAAGCCATATACAGAGTTTACTGACTTTGATACAGTGACACTGTGTGGGAGGAGGGTGACCTCTACTGAGATGCCTCTACTTTGATCCAATGTTTCTTCTTCTTCTTCTGCTGTTACGAACCCAACATCATCTCAGACCCGGTGCCAATGTCTTGACATGCTGCGGGCTAATTAACACTACAGACATCAAATAGTTTGTTGTGTAATAAGTTGTGTTGTGCAAACACATATTGTTAGCTGTAGGCACCAAACTTTTACAGCACGCTTGCAGTGATGTACTTATTTGTTCTGGTTCTGTCAAAGAAACCAGCTACTTACTCACTTGTAGATGTGCAGCCATTAATTTATATACTGCATATTCTCTGGCCACTGACATTTTTTTGTTACCCCATTTTAATGAGGTTCAGTCCAAAAACAAATTCTCTTAAATTTTTTTGTCTCAAAGTCCAAGCTGAGATGACATCATCATTACTATAATCGTTGCAGTCCTAACTTAATTGGTGATGATGTTGTCTCCAAATTTTTTGAAAAATTATATTTGTAAAGCTCACGAGCAACATGCTGTTCCACAAACAATGTCATAATTACTCTGGATAAACAACCGAACTTGCTGTGTTAATAGTTTTGGATTGCGGTTATTCACTAAAATATGATTTGTTTTGAATATAGTTCTTGTTAATGTTCAAATTTCACTTCATCATGTGTTCATGTGGAAGCCACCTACACTTTTTCAGAGGCCACTTCCTATTCTGCTTGTGCATATAATTGAAATCCATTTTCACCCTCTTTCTGTTTCAAACAAAAGCTATATGGTCCTTCTGTCTGGACGATAAAAGGATTGCAAGACTGTGACAAAAAGCCAGAGTACACACAACAAAAATAATGACGCATCTGCATTTGTTCATGCCAGTTAGAGATAAAACACTCCAAAATGACAAAAGAGATAGAGTGTGACAGAAAAACAGAGTTTTTGTATATGTGCTGGATTTTGTGTGTGTTTCTGTGAAAGATGAACAATATTTGTTTTTGACCAATTGTTGTGACAACTTGTGACAAAGAGAAAAAAAAAAAAACATATCTCGGTGCGCAAAAGTACAACTGGGAAGAGAAAGGGAGCTGTAATATCTGCAAACGGAGGGAAACAAGAAGGTTTACTGAGCTGGGTTTTAGAGGGATCACATATTTTCCCTTAAATTAGTGTCAATAGCTGCTGTAACCAACGGGAGAAATTATACAGAAACAGACAAACAATGTAGATGATGATTGGATGACTCATTTTGTGCAAACCTTTCTGAAGACACGCAGTGCAGGACCCCTGGCCCCCAGATTATCTGATAAATCTGTATCATGTTAGATGGGTTTTTGGGAAAAATGACAACATAAAAGTGACTTAGTGTATAAAAAGCAAACAAACCCTGAGGTTCTGAAGTTATGGGAAACTTCTCAACTTCTCTTTTCTTGCCCGTGAGACAGACCCCCCCCCCAAAATATGTTTTTTGTTTGTTTGTTTAAGAACAGCTGTTTTATGCAGCACACTGCATTTCTTTTTATGGACTATAAATCCAAAACTCTGTACCCACGCAGTCCCAAAACAACAACAATTTTACTTCAAACTAGCCTCATAAATAGATTCCAAACTGTGTAGCCTTGAATATTTCTTATTTTCATACACCTCTAACACCATCAGTTCGTTAAAATATTTTAGGGTAATGGGAGATAATGGATGCCTGTCCTTCTCGTATACTCTTTGATATAATAAAATTGTAGACTTGGTTCAAAAATCTGAAGCTGTCTTTCTTTCTAAATAGTTCATGGTGCTTTTTGCTAGAGACAGTCAGCAAATAATATTTTCATTCTGAGAGCGTCTGAATGGCTTTGACCTTTGTCAGTCTCCTCACAGGTAAAGAGCTTCCTTCTGCAGATTTGCAACAAACTCAGAGGAACATAAAAGGCACTTTTCTGGTAAGCAGGAGGAAAAGAGGTATTATATAACCAAGAGCAGCGGGATGATGGAGAAGAGATGACCATCCTTTTTTTTCCAAACTCTCCACCACAAAGTGGAGCATTTTTTGAGCTATAATAAATGTGAAATAATAAATGTGCAACAAGAGTGAAGAAGAGATTCAACTTCCCCCCCCATTCTGAAGTTATTTCTATAGAAGCAGTCAAACACCTTTGACACGAATCTATCCACTAAAACATTTCAGTTATTTTTATTCCTTCTGGGAAATTTAAACAACAAAAAAAAGCAGCCAGCTTATAGGACATCTTTATTCATCTTGCTGTGTTTGAGTGTGTGCTTGTGCGCACATAAGTGCACTGTTTTGTCACTTTGCAGCTGACATCAAAGTAAATGGAAATGTCCAACGAAAGCAGCTTAACACTGGCGGATCAGTTTCCCTCCGACACTGCCTCTGCATAGCTACGCTCCACTGGCTGCATCATATACAGTACAACTACAGTCAAGGACAGGCAATGATCTACTGACGCAACGGAGCTGACATACTAATAATGTTCCATGCACAAGACCAAATTACAGGTGATGTGCGAGTGATAAGGTAATTAGTGAGGATGACTGCATGTCATGCCCTCGCCAACTTGTATAGGACCTGATGGTGCAGAATAATCCATGATGTATTTCTTCATACAACACTTGCCTGAAACGATTCACTTCGAAAATGCCAGACTGTCCACTGATTATAAATGAATGGTATTTGAATTCATATCACTGCATTATTTACTGACAGTTTCTCTCATCACCATCTGGCGCGGTGGTACCATGACATTTAACTAACAGCTATGTGGTAGGCAGGCGGCCATTTCATTTGAAGCCAGACCATGCCCCGGGGACAGACAGAAAGAGATGAATGAAGGCACACGGATGAAGGTTTCATGTCTCTCATTGCTTCTATTGGGTTTCTACAACACAGACATGTAAGCTTAATCAAGCATTCAGGCATCAGCATGTGCAAACACGTGCACACACACACAGATGTAAGAGCAAGTGCAGCTACTATACTAATACATCATTTGACAATCAGCATCAAAGACAGACTGTTCAATAAGAAACATTATATTTATAGAAAATGTCTTCTAATCCAGGTTAGAGCTATTGATCTGCACAGTCAATATGAAACAGAGTTTGTGTCTTATGAGACTGCTTCACTTGGATTAGTGCCTGAGCGCTGATCAATTCTAATGTTATGACAATGCTGTAGGGACTTTTTCTGTTTGTGTGCAATAGAAAGTGCAGGTCCAGCTACAAAACAGCAGGACTGGAGATGTTGTCTTGCTCAAGGATAAATGAGCAGATCAGCAAGTCCTACAAAATCAACGGCAAAATATTTTGTCTTTCATTGCCTGAACCTTTTCTGACGCCCTTATTGGCAAGACATTGTTTGTCAGTGCATTTCAAAATCATTACAAAAATGATACATATGACTGTTTTCTGATCTGACAATGTTAAGGTTAAAACTGCTGCTCTAATCAATATTTTTACATTAACAATAGGGGGGATAGGATAGGAGATTGCTCATAGTGACAAACCCACAGAAAATCATACCCGATTATGTAGTTTCCCTTCAGCTCTATGGAGTAATTTAGCAATCATTCGTTGTTCCAGCCACAGCATGCAGCTGTTCTCAACAATAAGGCTCTGATAAACCCACTGTACGCTACCTGCTTACCACCACACAGCTGACAGACAAAGTTAGCGACTAGCTGGTGAACATAGTGGAGCATTTAGCAGCTAAACAGTTAAACAATAGTGTCCTATGTCAAAGTCGCATGCTTTGCCAACCCATCTGTCCTTACCTGTTCCCTAAGGATTTGCGGAGGTATAGCAACATCACACTACTTCCACCTTTGCTTCTGACAGGAAGCGGTTATCATTCACACGGCTAAAAAAAAAAAAAAAAAGAGTCCTTGTTAGGCAAACATTTCTTTTTTGCCATTTTAACAAACCACAGATGCTGACGTTTCTTCTGGTGAGGACAGTCTCTTGTCAACATTGCAGCTTAGACCCAGATCCGAAAACTGACGGGCAATCTCTCTAATCACAAGAACTGCAGGTTAACTGACAGAGAGGGCACTGAATCGTTCTACTTTGACAATCTTTCTTACTCCCATCAACAGCAGACAATCCTAGCTTTGAATGATGGCACCATAAGGAGCCAGTCTGCTTTTAAAGAGACAGACAAATGATTTGCAGCAGAGGCCTAAATGGACTCTTATTGTCTCCCTGAAGCACTACTTCTGACAAGAAGACATTCATCATATTTCTAAATGGCTTGTGCATTTCGGCTACAATGATTTACACCAACAAATTTGCCACTGTGTATTACATAAACAAAACATTGATTCATGGCACTGACCAGAATGGATTACATGTAACACCTGACTAACTCTTAACAGTTTCTGATGTAAGCTGGAGTTTGAAATGCAGATGTGCACACAAGAAGAAAATTCATACTCATCTGTAGATTTAAAGAAATGACACTTATCTTCAAATCTCTTAAGACACAATTATACTATCTACATGAAAGCTGCTGATATTTCAGCATGTCAGAGCACAAGATGAATCTTTTTTACTGAGTCTCTCATGCCTTAAGTGTTAAGTCTTCATCCCTCAGATGACGGACAGCTCCTATGACGTGTAATGACGTAATGCTTTGCTTGCCTAAATGTCTCCTAGCTGGGGAGATGATAATACACTGCAGAGAGGAGCGGTTCTGAGGGTGGAAGAGGAGAGAATCATTTGCTCCTCTCATTTCTCCCTCTCCTTCTGAGTGGCATTCATCACCATTAGCGTTCATTAACATGAGTTAGTGCTCGTTAGGCAGCGTTGTGCCAGCAGGCATCTGTAGCTTGCCTCCAGCATATCTCCTCGCTGTAATAGACAGTGACTGAGTGTGAGAGAGATGGAGGGATGTGGAGAAAAGAAGGAGGGAAGGCTAAGCAGGGCAGGGAAGGACTTGTCAGTGTGTGTCTCCTAAGATTACACCAAATTTATCTTTGGGAGATTAAAAACTGTTTCAAATATTACACTTCAACAGTGTCTGTGATGGTGTGAAAAGTAAGATAAAGAAAACAAAGATTATATAGTAAGTAAGAATAGAGAGTAGTGATAAGTCTTTTGCTATATTTGGGCAGGTATAGGAAGAGATCTTTTGACTTGTCATAGTAGAAAAAACACAGGTAACTAACAACATTAACGCGTGTCCCAGTATGTCATGACAGTGTTACAATGAGCCAACATGTACAATACCAGGACACCTGTGCTTTTCCTACTGTGACATATCAAAATGTCTTCTGTGAAAAAGGCATAGATCTATACTAAGACCTGGATATGGTGCTGCCTTGCTTCCAATTTGTCCCAGTGGCAACTCGTGGTATTGTAGCAAAAAATTCCCCTGCAGCCCAAAAAGCCCTTTGCCCATAGCCCATTATAAAAGAGACGTCTGTAAAACTGTTGACAGGACACCTCGAATGGCAAACAAGGTCAATAATGACTAGTTTTGATCCATGGAGGCTTTATATTTCTAAAGCGATTTAAAAATCCTATGCTACGTCACGGAGATAAAAATCTGTGATGTCATCACAATGTAAAGTCTATGAGCCGAGCAGGAACTCGCTGGCGGGGCCAGCGGGAGAAACACTACTGTGCATATTCAGTGGGCTGCATACCCCAGAAGTAAAACTGAAAGCTAGAAACTTTTCTGGCATATGCGCCAGGCGAGCAATTCTCATTGGACTAAATAGGTGCCATCTATGGGTCCAGTGTGCAGTTCTTATAATACATCCTTGGAAAAAGGCTTAATTGGCGGTCAGAATTGATGTCATACAGGGGCCGGAGCTAGTCCGAATTGTAATTAGCCACTGATGCGACACACCTGGGAGATGGCAGGGGAGCAACAGTGGAGCTGTTGAGTTATATCATGCAGAGAAATGAAACAATGCATCCTAATGGGATTGAATAAGATGCATGGTTTCATTTGTTGTTTTCGACTGTGTAACAAAGTGGAAAATATTGAGGGGACGTTGCATCATGTGGCTGATAAAGTCCAGTCCTGCGGCTACAGGCGAGTCAAGTCTGCCTCCCCCCCGAGGCAAGGGAAACAGAACCAACTCACCAGGGACAAACAGGAACATCCTTATGTGAAACACAGAGGGCTAGGCTCTCAAGTTGTGGGTATGTTAGGGGGAAGATAGGCTACTGCAGAAATTTTTTTTTTTACATTGCCTAACACTTTGCCATGTAACAACTAACTATGGAAATTATGTAAAAATACAGACAATCATCTCAAGACTACAACACATTAAGTATGGAGGGATGAAATAGTAAAAAAGACTGGATAACATTGGATTAGTGCGGTCATGATTTGAGATGATTAATCTGTTATTCAACAACAATTCATAGTTCTAAAGCTTTTCTCTGTTATATATAACTATTAACTGAAAATGTTTGAGTTGTGGATTGTTGGTCGTCTTGGGCTCTGAAATATTGTGATGAAAATTTGCATAATTTGTGACTATATATAGACTAAACAATTAATAGACCATATTATTTAAGTGGATCATATGGTTATAGATTAACGATTGCAGCCCTACACTGGATAGGATTAAACAGAGGCCATATTTACTTATAGTGCTGGCATTCCTAATGCAACACAGTAGATATATAGTAAACAGTGAAAGCTCATACATCGAATATTCCAGGGCACAACCGTGTGAAGGACAGTTTGTGTAAAAGTGCAGGTACATGCTGCATCAGTGTCCTCCCAGCGGGCTGATCTGGAGACTTTCGGACAAAAACCATGGACCATGAAGACAAAGTCCACTGTAGCACCAGTTCACCGGCGCTGGAGACTTTGATGGTTTTTCTGATAGTTGACAGGTACTTGTCCTCCCTTCTGTTACTGCCTGCCCAACATATCAGTGTCCTTCCTGTCCACCTTCTGCACTCACACACACTCCTTAGAAGAAGCATCCTTTTCTGCTTTAATGATCTCTCAGGGCAGATGGGCACATCATATTTCTCCGGCAGACACTGGTGACAAACACCCCCTTCTTCTCTTAACAGCCCCCTTTGCTGCTCTGAAGCGACATTTTTGTTGCAGGGTACATTTACCACACAGTGGGAAACAGCGGGTATAATGACATAGTGACACCAGCTGGCACAACCTTCAGTTCCTCTGACAGCAGCGATACTATGAAGTAGGGTAATGGAGGAGATAGATAGTTTCTGAAAAGCTGTCATCTTGTGGTCCTTACTGCTATTGACGTTAACATGTTTTACATCATATTCATAAAATTGTTTAAGTGGTGCGGTTTAGCTTTTCCCAACAAAAAGAAATATAGTTTTTTCCTTACAGTAGGACTGCAAAAACACATGATTTTCATTATTGATTAAGATATGAATTATATGTTACATTGATTGGAAGAGTGTACTCACAGTTTGACTTCTTTCAAATCCTCCCTCCCTGTGTTGCTGATATTTCTTTTCTTCTATTTATTTATTTCCTCTCTTGCGTCAAGGTATTATCTGTTTTGTTTTGTTTGTTCATCTACTTTCACAACTCATTTTAGCATTTTTGTGGATACATAAAAATGTATCAAATGTAGAACTGAAAGATTTTCAAGTGATAAATCTCAGTGGCAAACTTACCACAAAGCAACACACGTATCTGAATAAAATACAACAAAAAAACCATTATAATGCATACTGCAATGGTTGTTTTCCGTGTATATGCACACCACGTGACAACAATATAATCTATGGAATTCCTTGTGTCAGGTTGGGTATCTGCCCATTTGTAAACTGCTGTGTTCTACAAGACAGACTGCATCAAACAACCCGTTTTAAAAACCCCCCCCAAAAACCAAAACAAAGCATATAAAGTATGCTCACAAGGCACAGTTTCTATACAAGCATCTTTCTTCTTCACTTTCAGTTTATGAAGCTATGCATCTATCTGGACACGGAGGAAATAAAATCCTCTGTACTAATGAATGGTTTCCTTTGCATGAGTGCTCAGGTAATTCTTATCAGTTTCATCCTTCATTATCTAATCTGTTTTCAGTGTTCCTGTTGTCAGAGTGCATACAGCCACAACATTTATGGGATCTGTGCCATCAAGCAGGACAGACGGCACAGTGGCTCAGTGGTCAGCACCGAGTTTGAGTTGAGTTTGCATGTTCTCCCCATGATGGTTTCCTCCTATATTACAAAGACATACATCTTAAATAAAAAGACCAAGACACTGGCCCCAAAACTGGAGAACTGAAGTGTGGGTGCCTTCTGCATTTGACCCATCCAACTATTACGAAGCAGTGGAGCATTTCCCTGCAGGGACTAATAAAATATAACTTATCTCAACTAAATTGCTTAATAAAAGTTCCATTCCTTTTCAAGTTTGATAAACTTGGAGGCAAGGTGCTCTGGGAAACAGAAGAGCAGAGGGGGTATAGCTTCAGAGAAGGGGAGATATAACGCATCGACTCTCTTTGGTTAGCATCTAGGATTTCAAACACTGTCTTCATGTTAACATTGAACGCTGACAAATGTTTCTGGCTCTGACTGCCAATACTTGATTCTAAGAAGGCGACCAGCCATGCCAAGTCACATTCAACATCACATATTTGTCCCCTCGTTGTTGGAATTAGAGTCCAGTCGAGAGAGAAAGACAGGGATGAAGACAGAGACTGGAGGTCTGCCAGATGAATAGTCCCTCTGGTCCAAGTTTCGACTAAAAGCTGACCATGCTGCCCCTCACTAAATTACATTCAATCTCCCCCATTCCTCCTGTTCCTATTTGTTCTGCTGTTTTTCTCTCCCCCATGTTCTTTGGTCCCCAGAACTCCAGATCACTCTCTGCTTGTTCAACCGTCACATGGACTGACTTTGATAAAAACGTGGGTTAATGATGTTGCCAGAAATGACACTGACAATGAAGCTCAGTGTTTTGGCGTTACAGAGCTGCATTGTTCATTCATTAATTGATGCATGAGATGTTACACAGCCTTTTAGATCTATGAAGTGTATCTGATGTGCCAAGATAATGTTAATTAAAATGCATAATTTCAAATTAGCATGTCAGGCGTGACGTTTGGGGCACATGTTTATGAAAGAATAACAATGTTTGTTCATGTAAAGTATGAGAAAAAAAGGTTGCTGAATCTAACACAAAAGATTCAGAGGTTTCTAAGTGGTTATGAGAACTATACAATTATTTAATTAAGAGCTAGAACAAACAGAGCAAAAAAAGGTAACCTACCTGTATGTTGTCAAAGGATGTTTTGTTGGTGACGTCATACAGCAAAAGCAAAGCTACAAGACACAGAGAAAAGTTTAAGTGTATCATTTCAAAATTCCCAACTGCAAATCCTTTTATATTGCATAATGGTTGGGTGGAAAGAATTCTCAGCGAATGTTTAATTTAATCCTGATCACCTTGATGTCTCAACTCCCTTTCAAATTAAATTATGAAAGAGTTCATTTTCACTCCGGGCCCAAGACTGATTAATTTGAGTTCTCTCTCTTGGACTGACTAAAGTCCTGCATCACAATTAGCGAGACTCAGACAGACCCGAGTTCAGGTGGTGAATTTACAATTTACTGTACATAGCATTCGATTTGGCAGTTTAAAGACACGTTAACCTTGCAGAAATATTACAAATTAGCACTGGGGTGGTTTTCCCCAGTCAATAGCACTGCTGTCAAAATGGTTGCTCTAACAGGACTCAGATTCTGACACCGTGAATCAGACTCCTCCTGAGTGGAACCTGTAAACTTTACTAACACAGCAGCAGCGGGTTGACATGCTTAAGAGTTTGTCCTTCATTCAACTTGTTTAAAGCCCTGTTGGAACTGTATACATTTACATGCAGTCTATGGAAGTGACCTTGAGCAAGACACTGAGTCATTACCAGCTGTTCTTTAGGTATCCCTGAGTCAGAAATTACCACGATACTGACAGTAGCCCAATTAAGGCATTTGCATAATTTACAGTAACCAAATGTCCCTGATAAGTTCAGAAATTGTTTAACAGTTGAGCTAATGTCAGGGACAATGAACTTTACTGTAATAAATCCAACAATATGTTTCACAACTGCCCACAAGGGCAAGTTTGTTTTTCCACCAGCATCGGCCACGCCTGTCTTTATTTAGATGCCAGACTTTTTTTTGTCAATTTCCTCACACTGATATTTGTTGAAGTGAACAGACCACATGAGATATCATTTGAAACATTTTATATATAACCCAGCACCGTTTTCCCCCATTATGTTTACTCTTATTATGACCTTAATTCAAATAAAATAACATGTTAAAGTTGCTTAAATGACAGATATATTAAATCTGAGTACTGCCTTAATATGGCAAACACATAAGACATGCCTTAATTTGGCTAGTATTCCACTTAACACAGGAATCGTACAGCTTGTACAGAGTAAAATTCAAGCACTTTCAAGGTACCAAAAACTTCCAGACTATCGAAGCCTTGGAGATCATCTGAATTGTTACTGCTGTTATGCCAGAAGACAACAAACAAATATGACCAAGGGATCATTTAAAATATTAAAAGATTTTTGGTTTACATGAGTGATTGTGTAGATAATGAAACACCAGATTATGTTGAAAATCAAGCCTTTTCAAGGAGTATTCAAATTCAAACATATTCCTAACCTTGACAACATAACGGTTAAAATTAAGCATTTTACAAACTTTCAAGACTTTGTACGAACCCTGTTAACAACATACAGACATGAGAAAATATGAGCGAAAGAGCCTTTTAAACTGCAGAGATGCTTCAGTTCATGTCATGCTATCTGTCTACAGAGCAGTTCAGTGCAGGTATTTCATAGGCAGCGAAGTATTGTGCAGCTGAGAAAGGAGGCGGCCCAGGAGAGATGAGCATTATGCAGACTGACAGCTGTGTAATAAAGCTGAGTTCTGCTAGACACCTGGAGGTGTTTCTCACTCTTTTGCTATCCGTTATCGCTCAATAGTTGAAGTGAGGACACAGAAAATCATAAACTGCTGTGACTGTTGCTAAGAGTGTGTGTGCGGATTCATGCATGCCTTTCCGCCAGTTTGTATTAAACATCCTTTCCAAAAGCATTTTTCTATAAATAATGTTCCACTACCTGTAAAAGTCGGCCCTTATTTGTGAAAGGAAAAAAATAAAATAAAATAAAAAATAGAAACAAACAAAAAGAGTTAAACAAAATAGTAATTTGCAGTTTGTGTAAAGAACAGAACCAGTCTGTTTTCTTTTGAGCACTGGAAACAATGGAGTCAATCCAGAAGTCATATACATGAGATTTACTGGCAAATGGAACGGTGAAACTGAGGTTTGAAGGAGGAGATGAACAGAGATTGCGAGCACAGAATAGAGAAAGACTTGGTGAGATGAGGAAGAATAGAAGCTGGAGTGAAAAGTCACTTTAATAGAGAAAATGACAGCAATGAAGAGGAAAGTTAAAAACAAATATAGAAGAACAGTACTAGGTATTTGAGAAAACTTTATGAGTGTATGTTTGCGTGTTTCTCCTCGACTTTCAATCTCACATCTGTGATTTCATTTACATAATTTGAAAAGTTTTCATTTGTTCTTATTCTCCCTCGTGCATCCTGGATTGTATGAATCTTTTCATACAAAAAATGTAATTTTCAATTTGAGCTTCAATGCTTTTCATTAATACAGCACATTATGAAGCACAGCGTAATCACAGGGTTAGTACACCATCGAGCATTACGGTGAAATTAAGCTTTTCTTAGAGAGTTTAGGAAAAGTTGCCAGACATGCAAATAATAGCTTTTGTAAATCAGCCTCAATTAAAACACAACTGCACACAGGTTCCTTTGTCCATGAGCAGAGAGCCCTCCATCAATCTTGGATGGGACAAATAAATGGTTGTGCAAAATGACTTCGCCATTGTGAGGGAATATAAACCGTCTACCATCATGTTGTTTCTTTTTAACTCAGGAAACTAGATGCATTTGTTGAGGTGAAATGTTTTGCAGACCTTTTATTTTAATCCAACATCTCTGAGCAAACCTGTAATTTACTCTGTCTTCTTTGTGTTTTGTCTGGTTTTCTGTTAAATCACAGTATACACAAGCTAGACCAAGAAAAGTATATAAACTGTAAAAAAAAAAAAAAAAAAAACATGCTGAAAACTGAAACTATAATAATCACTGAATTTTCACACAAAAATGAGCTGAAAAATATTTGATGGCTGTCTACACTTTTTCTCCCACACAGCGGATATGGTGCATATTCACCAACATCTAAAATAATCCTCCCTACATGCCTCTCTCTCTGTGAGTTAGAAGGCTCTGGAAGAGGACAGAGTCCCTCCACCCTCCCACACTCATCCTCTCTCTGAATGCACCAGTGCTTTAGCTCCGGGTTTTCTCCTGCAGGTCTGCTCCGGACCCAAAAAGTTATGGCAGCAACAATTATCTCCATTCATCATATTTCGACTTAGCTTCATAGAGGAGTGTGCGTTTGCATGTCAGACATTGTGTGTGTAAATGGGTTTGCTGCACTTCTCCAAACTGTGCGATCTGCAAATCCTAATACTACTAATAATAATGTCACTGTCATCGGCTGAAACATCAACCATGTTGCATATACATTTTTCCTTTTCAGAAATAAACTTGAGTTTGTTTTCAGAGTTTACGGGAAGCACACAGAGGCCGACAGTCTAGAGTTTACACACAGTATGAAGGTAAGCAGGCAGATCAAAATGTACGTGCTTTTATTTGAACAAAATGCTGAAAGCTGGGGAAAGCACAGCAGCAGACCCTTTTGTACAACTAACTTCAGAGACTTCAAAAGCTCACTGACAGTCTGTTGCTGAAACAGGAGTTTGTTCAGGTTAGACAAAGTTACAGTGAATCACAGTCAGCAACATTTATAGGCTTGGTATCTACATGGGTGTTCAAGGGATGAGTGGAGTACTTTTTACTGTGGTATTGCCATAGGCACAAAAGACGTTAATTTTCATGAGCCTGTCAAGCTCTCATAAATCCTACAAGGGCCATCAATAATAGTTTGATGTTCAGATCCTATCCTAATATTTTTTTTTCCCTTCAGAAATACCAGAGGCTAGTTTCCACATGATCAGCATTTAAAAAGGGTCACATCTCTGAAGATGTGTGGAGATCCTTGATCTAACACTTTGCTCTGCTCCTTTGATATTCTTCATGGTAGTAATGGAAAAGTCCTGACACTGAGATGTCTAAGGCTACACTTCAAAGATGTGTGATGCAGAGAAAGATATGTTCCTGGGCATCGTGCCTGAAACTGGACCTGCTAAAAGTCCTCCAGGAGACAGAGTCAAATAAATCCTGCTATAATTATACAGGCTAACCACCAAACCATGCACAATGAGGATAATACACAGACACAGATCGTTTACACTCATTAAATCATGTATGCATGTAGTCGGTCACACACACACACACAAAACCTGTCCCTGCTTAAGTAGCGTATACTTAAATAGATTATACAGACACACAGATCCAGACGGTAAAACTTCCCTTTGATCACACAGGGATCCCTGACTGCCCAGAGATTAAAAGACCAAATGAGGTGATGCATTCTCCATACATATGAGGGGGACAAAATGACAAACACACACTGCAACATTGTGTGAATATCAAGTACCAAAAAAGGAGCAGAGCCGCCATTTTGACCCCTCAGAGAAAAGGGTGAAAAGGTAAAATCCTTCAGTTCTTCCTCGCACATTTCATATCAAGGCATTATTCACGGAATTACTTGCTGTTTATGGTATTATCTTTACACTTTTCGGTGCACCTGATACAATAGCTTCCTAGTCCTTCTACATGACAATACTCATTAACTGAACTAATGACTCCCTTGGCTGTCTACATATCAACCACCATGATTGACAGTAACTGTTGATAACAGAGACTGTATGTCTTTCTCCTAACATAAACTCACCTGGATGGTTAAAAACAAGAAATATGGCTAATCAGACCTTAATAGGGTCAGGGTCCAGGTTTTGTGCCTCACACACCAGGTTATGTTGATTTAATTAAAAAAAATTTACTAAAAGAAGCTCTGCCTAAATTACCCGTTTTGTGAGAAAACAATGGCGTGTTGCCACTAAGAGCTTTCCAAATGAACTCGCATGGCTAATGATATCATGATGAATAAAAAGCTTACATACACACATGCAGACTCACACACAAACACAAACATACCCATCAGTAATGACTGATTACAGATCAAAGAGTCCCATGAATCCTGAATGTGTTGTCCTTCCATCCCAGGAGAGAGAGATATAAAACCTCAGCGCTTGACAATACTGCACAGCGGAAGAAAAACAATCTCACCTACACCTTCACACTAACACGGCTGTGAATTGTAAATTGTGTAAAAACTTTATTTTCATGGCAATACAGCAGGTCTAAACAAGAATTCTCCAAAACCTGTACAGGAAGACATTTTAGAGCTTCCTTTCCACCTGCCACAAAAAACAAAAAGATATTGCTTTTCAACTCCTAAGTAAATCCTCTGTAGTACAACAAAACTGTATACGAGTGTGTATATGTGTGGGAGTGTTTTACCATGGGCGTCACGGTAGTAGGCATGAGTGACACTGCGGAACCGCTCCTGTCCAGCTGTGTCCCAGATCTGCAGAGAATAAGAGAGAAAGGTAATCACTGAATAGAGAAAGAAGTTTCTATCTTTTTAAGTCCTGTGTTTGCTCAGTCATCCTCCTGGACCTCATTGTGAAACCCTCCATTCAATTTAGTCCTGTGATACAGGATAAATCTGGAATATGGAAATGAGATACACAGAACTATTGAACAGTCTGTTGTCTCATGAATTCAGCACTGAATAAGATCTGTACTTAAAGCTGCATTCACTGAATTTTTTTGCCACTTGGGGGCATCCCTTTTTAGCTCTGTTTTGGTCTCCAACTACTGAAGGAAATAACTGGCTCTTTTTTTAGCTGCTAAATACTTCACCATGTTCACCAGCTAGTCGCTAATTTTGTCTTTGTGCCATTTGATGCTGAGCAGGTAGCATACAGTGGGTTTATCAGAGAGTTTTTTTTGCCAAAACCAGCTCCCTGCTGCTGCTGGAACAAGGTTGATGAGAGTGATGAGAGCGATCCAAAACATTTTTGAATGTAAAATCAAAACAATGAGCTAAAAGATGCTAAAACACTGTGAAGCTGAGGGGAACAAGATCAGGTGATTCTCTGTGGGTTTATCACTACAAACAACCCCTTTTACATTACACATAGTAATTAATTGGTGATAAATGAAAAATATTGATAAGTGCAAATTTTAAGTCAAAGCACATATTGTATTTATCACTTTTCCCAACATTCCTAATTTTTAGCTCTGTCTGGGTCATGATATTGAATATTAAATCAGACATGGTTGATGCCATTCGTCCCATTGTCCAACCTCAGTGGAATAAGGCTAATTAAGTCCTTCTTAATCCAACAGGCAGCTCTGTCTCTCATCACAATTTGGCTCCACTGGCAATTACATTATCTTCTCTCCCTAGAGCAAACCTGTACAGGTTGACTACACCCCTCAAGTGGTTTTCTTAACAACATTCCGTAGATTCTTTCAGCATTTTCTCTGGACCCTCTCTCTGCTTCATTCTCTCTCTGAGACATGTCAGCCTTGATGCTGTCTCTGCCTCCTGATTGTCCCCTGGGGCAACCGTACCCCCAGGATCCAAGTGGTGGTAATGAAGAATGGCAATTACAGGAGGAAAAATAACTTTTTTTCCCCTCGTTGTTTGTAGCCTACAGGCTGCTTTGCAAACTGACTTTGAGCCAATTAACCCCAAATGACTACATCAAAGAGCAAAGGCCCACTGCACCAGCCTCCGCCAACCCCCAACTAACATCATTAGGGATGATTCACATAATTACTTGCTCTGTTTGACAGAAATATCAAACACACAACAACGCTGAGTTGCTCTCAGTATCGGCGTCAGCTCTCAAAATAGTGAATGAAATGTGGAGATGGGAAGAAAACTCAAAGCCTAATGGAAAGTATTAATGGAGATGGCTAAACCGTAATTATCTTTTACGGGCTTTTTGTATCTAGATCATTGATTATCCTCACAAAATACGGCTACCGACAGATCTTTACCTCATCTTGGGCGATTAGACACATGCATCAGCTAGCTAAAGTAAATAGCAGGCACTACTGAAGCTAAAATGGGTTTTATCTTGGAGACAGGTGGGGTTGGAAACAGGATCTGAGGGGTGGCTACAATGCCACAGGGTTTGGAGCCTGATTCTCATTTGGTTGACACCTTTCTCTTGACGACAACTTTTATAGAAATTGTGCTAAAAACAGTTGTTTTATGATTATTAAGTTCTTACCTGGAGCTTCACCTTGACTCCATCAATGTTCAGGACTTTATTCTGGAAATGAAAGCAAGAAATAATAAGTGACAGTGCCTAAATTTTAACATCTTTTCCAACTGGCAACTTTTTCAGTGTATAGAAGAAACAACCCCAGGTGTGTGTGCGTCAGTTTGTGGTCAGACACCTGTCTGAACAGTCTCTTCCTCTCATCTCCTAGCCACACTCTCCATCAATATTGCATGTCTCCACCTCACTTTGGCCCCTTTTGATGAAGCCTTGCCTCTTTCCTCCAGAGGATTAACCCCTGCTGCTCTCCTCGCCTCCCTCCGTCTCTCCATCTTAGGGAGACATTCCTCTGATCTCGGCTTCAATCTACTCCACCACACAGCAGAGCGAAGTTCAGCCAAATGGACGTGTAGTTTCCTGGGTCAGAGGTTGACTCCATCTTGATGGCTAGATGCTTCAAGGTTAAACCTGCCATCAAATTTAATTAGGGCTGGGCGATAAAACAATAAAGATAATTATCTCGATAGAATTTTCCTTGATAGAAATATAACAAATGTTTGATATAATTAAACCTGCTGTTAAACAGAAGAAGAAGACGGACAGCCTAACACAGCGGCTACAGGCTTGTAGATGTAGCGGAATCAAAATAATAGCGGTAGGCGAAATGAACGACACCGGAGATAACACGGCTCTAATGACCAGCTCGAAGCAGGACGAAGTCATTGTTAACAAGAAAGGCCACTCAACTTCAGTTGTTTAGAGGTATTTTGGCTATTTGCAGTCTGACAAAAAACAGCCAGCTAAGACGGGAAAACACCACAAACCTGTTTCATTATTTGAAACACCGTTAGAACACGCCAAAAGGAAGAAATTGTAGTCTCAAACGAGTGTTGTTAGTGGACCCTCGACAAGCACCGGGCCAGTAAGTGCGACTACCCAGCAGCAAAACTACCGTATCAGCATTTTAAGAAATAATGATATGGCATTTATCGTGATAATTATTGATATTGACTGGCCATATCGCCCAGCCCTGAATTAAATTCAATCTAAAATGATGACAGGAGTTGGTTCAAGTTAAAAATAACTTGACTAAATGTAAAGTAGAGCTGCTCTTAAAAGGCCTTTAAGATGAGTTCTAGAGGAAAGGCTTAAAGACTTAGGTGCATACTGAACATGTGCGTGTCAACATGAAGGAAGACATTCACATCAACACATTATCTATTTCACCACATGCATTCCCATTTTCTGTGAGCTATAGCGGCTGGTGTAGAAAAGAGGAGGTCAAGATGTTCTTCAGTGACCCACATGTAGGCCTCCCGGTAAACCAATGTGGATTACATCACCTGGTGCCACAGCAACGCTCAAAAACCCACCCTATCATATAAGTTGTTCCTGAGAGCCACTGCTAACCTTCTAATTCCCCGATCCCCGAGGAGAAACAGAAGATATTCAACCCCGACAAGATGCTGCTAATCTGCCAGCAGACCACTTAGAAATAGATACAGTCTTTGTTGACGCGTTCGGTTGATTTACCTCCCAGAGAGTCACAAAGGAGAATCTCATACATATTCACGGGCAAGTTGAGCTGCAAGCTAGTTTGTAAGTGTGCTGTGATAGGAATCAGAGTCTCGAAAGACTTCCTCCCTGTTGTTGTCATCACTAAAAACAACCCACAATGTGCTATGAGGCTGCATAAATATTTAGTGACCCAGAAAAAGAGGCTCATGATAGCACCGTGGTGAGGATTTTGGGTGGTTAGTCAGGCTTGATTGCATTGATTATTATGTTGGATTTGTTAAGAGGAAATACTTGAAATCAGCCAGAACAGGACACAATAACACAGATTTAATGGAGTACCGAGAGTGTGGACTGAGCAGGATAAAAAGTATCTGAGCAGCTTATATGACTAAGTCTACTGTGGTAAGAGGAAGGATTAAGGTATTGTAGATTACACACTGTCAATCACACTTCCAGCAACAGTCTCCATTTTGCTTTCAAAACTTCCCCCAAGCTTCAACATCTTACAAGCTGACGCAGCTCTGCTCTGTGTAGTTACAATTTACAGAGCAACAATTGAGAAGCTTGCACCACTTTCAGGTCAATTTCATTCCCTGAGATCCAGCAAACACCCTCCAAACAGAACATATCTTCAAATACAAACTGCTCTACTTACCAGCCAGACACTGGATGTTCCATTAAATGCCTCTCTCACTCACCCCCCCCAAAAAAGGTACAGTTGGTACAAAGTGACTAACAGCACTTCACAGAGATCATAAATTACAAATGCATGAGGAGCTTTCAGAGGGGCCAGTGAAGTGTGAGCCAGTAAAACATTAATGGCAGTGGCGTAAGGCAAATAACAGGAGCATGATTGCCACAAAAAGGTTGTGTATGAGAAAAATTCACAGTACTGATAAAATAATGAGAAAGAGGCTATATGGTGCCGTTCCTCAATGTCTCTTCCTCTGCTCTGAGAGCTCACTGGTGCATTCAGCTGCCTGGCCTCAACACACGCATCAGAAATCAAAGCAATGGGGGAAATAAGCTAAAGAACCGAGGGCAGGGATATACAGAGAGGAAGGGCCCTACTCTGCAGTCAGCCCAACTCCCAGCTGTCAAGTTTTCCAAGTCATGCTGACACGGACATATGCACACACTCGCACATACTGTATCCACAAACGCACTCCTTCACCCTCCCTGTTTACAGAAAGGCACTCATTTCATCAGCTGCTTTTGAAAGAAGTTTGGTGATGATAATGATAGAAGATTACCCCCTTCACAGTAAGTGGTGGGCGTACAATCTTAAATTACAGTTCATTGTATATCGCAATATTGATATATTGCATGATATAGTAAATTTTGATGGGAATGGGAATGTCTAAATTGTTGCTAATCCAGTGAATTAAATACCTGATAAGTCAAGATATGTCATCACATTGCTGCAAAAATCCTGTAAATCCATTCAATTTAATGTTTACAAAGTAATGACACCCTACAACAATCAGAGATATTACATGAATAGCTTCCTCTGCATACTGTACATGGCATATAATAATATACCGGTCCCACAGTATATATATTGTATATATTTATCCCTTCTCATTCCCTTCCTCTATCAAAGTCTCTGGCCATTTTCTGCAAGAAAGGATCTTTTTTCCTTTTACAGAGCCATTCAAAACAGTCTTTGCTTCTGTAATTTTCAGCCCAAATTCAGATCATAATTAGTCCACTACTATATACTACTCTAGTCATACCTCAACATCAAGTGGACATGTACTGTGATTGAACCAGGCCAAAAAAAAAAAATAGAGTATTGTATTGCATTTACCAGAGGGGCGATAATTGTCACACCTGTAGGTAAGTAGCTTACAGCCTGCATCCATGAAGCTTATGACCATGTGTGGTCCATCATTATGTTGCTGTAATAAAAAGTTATTATTATTATGGTTAGACACAATGTGTGAATTGAAATCTCTATAATGTGATGACAATGCATAAATAAAGCAGATAGTTTCGGCATTATTATTTAAGAGGCTGAGTACAGACATTTCCTTTTCTATAGGAATTGGTAGTTAAGCATCCTGTGATATATATATATAAATATATAAATATAAAAAAACAATAAAGTATAGCCTTCCGTCCACTCTCCTCCCCTCCTGAAGATCCTGGAGACTGCTTGGTCAGCATTTTCAAACCACAAGACACTCTTTTACAAATACTTTCAATTAATGCGTTGGATATTCTCCTGGAGACAGAGATAGCACAATAAATCATATTACACCAGACACACACATAATGCAACCGATAGATGCTAGGGACTCATTCATTGACAGGCTATACTTGCTGACCCTAGCTCATGTGGTAACAATGATTTCGACCGGGGATAATTGCCTGTATGCTCAATTTGCTGGAAAGCTGGGAAATTATGAAAACACATTTAATAAAATACTTATTAGTGTAATGTTTCTACTTGTGTTGTTACTTTTGATTGGTTTTAATTGTTTTTATGATGTAAACTTGGCACTCAATGCGTTTTAAAAATTGTATATTGTCATACCACTATAATTGAATCTTAATTAATATCAACCTTATTCCAGGAATTCTGGGAGGATGTGAGGGGCTAACAAGGAAGGTTTTGTGCTCGTCAGTCACAGCTCTGACTGAAAAAGCAAAGTCCGCTTCCCCAAAGCACTTCAGACTGTGCCATCAGTGTAATAGCCGGAACCTTCCTGTTATTGACTTTCTCACTTGGGTGACCTGGTGAAGTTGAAAACAGAGACTAATTGAAAGAGCAGTGGGCCTTAGGTTCCTTTCACAACGAAACTGCACTGCTGCAAAAAAACGCAGGCATCCTCATTCATTTCAATGAGACCACATCACTGATAACACAGGAGGGCTGCTGCAAAAAAAACAAAGCAAAAATTTGTCCTAGATCTTCTTTATATTGCAACATCATCTGGCACCACATAACATTTGTCAATACGTACATGCAAGCATACAATCTATGTAGAACACCCTGTACTATGTACTAAAAGGCAAAGTTACTGATTTACCTGCATCACTTTGATCTTTTTACAGCAGTCCATGTTTAAGACTAAAGCTGCTTCTTGGAAAAAGCCACTGGTTTGTATTTGATCTTTTACCTGTAACCTGCAGAAACAAGCTCACACTGACGCTGTGATCAAAACAGGCCTTTAGGCAGCAAATATGCAGCCACAAACACACTCACATAGCATTTTGTGATGCTGTATCACAGATCCATTATTCACCAGAATGCTGTGAGGGGGAGCCTTGACCTCTCTGAAGCTCTACCCCCAGGATCTTTTCACACACTGGCATGATACAAATCAAATGGCAACACAACAGTATTGTTGGGTATGGTTGCTGTGACCATGTGTGGTGGTGATTCTTCTGTGGCTGAATCACAGGACAGAGCAGGCTGTGGGGCAAGCTGTTGGCTGGAACTCCAACATTTCTTGTCTGTCCTTCAAATTTCATGAAACTCTTTTCTTCAGTTTTCCTCCCCTGGCATTCAGACAGGGATATACGAACTCACACACAGTATACAGCACATTTCACTGTGAACACACACACACACACACACACACTGCATGCAGCCACTATAAGCATGGCCAAATTGAAAATGTCTCATCCTCCCTCTCATTTTTCTCAGAGAAGCACTTTTATTTATTTTGGTCCAGTATCATCACAGACTTCTCCAAAGAATATCTGCCAACACATATGTTGCTCACATTCATTACAGTTTTTCTCAACTGCTGAGACACATTTCCTGAAATCAACCACTGCCTTCTTGAAACTATAAACACACACACAAAAAAAAAAACCATACTACACTGACCTGTACAATCCTCAAACTTAACACACACCAACACTATTTTCTTCCATCTAAATCAAATGTTGCCCTCAGATGGCACACAAAAACCATCAAATACACAGGCTGTATAAACTGCTAATGGTGACATTGATTCATAACCTTAAATCTGCAATTAATCACGATCTGTATAATATGTATATATTCAGAAAAAAAACGTATAAATAACTCAAATGTGTAAATGCACAAATTTAGCAAGTACAGGGGGTCTGTCTACACCACATGTGACATTAGTCCTGACCAGGCAGCAAGGAAATCCATCCCTGGATAGACATCACTGTAAAGTCCCTACATGCATCGCACCTTGAGAATTGAGTGTTAATTGAGTTCAGGTTGTGATGACCGTACCGACTGCTAATGTTCACTTAAAAAAGGTACGGAGTGGCTATTTTTAGTTATTACTATTAACCTTTACAGTTGCAGCTGTGAAATGCCTTTGTGAGATGATATTAGAACCAATAACTTGTAAAAGGAAATTGAATACAGCAAATTGTAAATGGCACACATAAGATCAACTAACAGGACCAGAGTCAGGTAAATCTCCAATATCATTACTTGACGAAAAAAAGGGTCCAGTCTTATCTTCCGTTTCTCCGTACAGTGTTCTGCTGAACGTCAGTCACCCCTTGCTTTATATTTCTTCACCAGTTCTATCAGCTTCGTCCAGAGATGCTCCCATATTCCAACAAGTCACTTCTCACCTCTTTCATGCCATGGTTAAATATTCATGGTGCTCCTCAGGGCTCGCCTCTCTAGATCCCAGTGACATTAGGACAGCAGGTGGCAAAGCTGCTTTTCATTAATTACAAAACACCTCCCTAGGCAGACGTGAACCCCCACCCAAAATACACACACAGACAAGTTTATATGTGCATGTGCGCACATACACACTCAGTTGGACAAACAAACAGTCATTCAAGTGAAGCTGAATGCTTGACAGCTTTTAATTTAGTAAGGGCAGAACAAAACATGTCACCCCTAATTATAGAAATAGACACACAAAAACAATTATGACAATCCAGAAAAATGGCTTTTAAGGTCACATATACATATAAATACACATGTATAGAGTGCCTGTTTTAGTGTGTCCAACTGACTCTCATTGTAGCTCCTACTTCATCTTAATTCAATTTTCAAGCTGAAAAAACATTTCTGCCACTTGATGGCACGATCAGGCTTGGCACTTTAATTGCACCCACTCAGAGAAGGCAGGCGGGCAGGCGGGCAGACAGGCTGGCAGGCGGGAGAGTGGATAATGGAGAAATCAGTCAGCCATCCCTTTGGTAACTATATAAAAAAATTTTTAAAAAAAGTATAGAAGCTGGAAACAAGTGAAAGACAGATGCATAAAGACCGTCATGAGTGAGGCGCTGAACTGTCAGTGACATGCACAATGAAAGCGGAAGTATCAAAGAGGAGCGGAAGCTTTCAGAGAAGAAGATGTAATCTCCAAGTCACAGCTTGATTTTTATGATGGGTCCGTTATCGTCCTCTCACATGCCAGAGCTGCCTCTCTCCCTGCTGTCTGAATTTCCATCTCTTTTCATCACTTGCTCTCTAAAATGTGCATAACAGACACTTACAAACTCATATAATGGGATCTGCAGGTTTTAACTTCTCAAATCCTCCCTAGAAGCACATATAAAGACTTAAAGTGGAGTCAATTTTTATTGTCCCATGGGGAGAAATTAGCAAAGATTTTAACTCAGTAAAAAAGTGGACAACAGGAACTTATGTGGCAGATGTCAGGAATTATGATATATTCTACCCAATGTATTCATTTTAAAGTCAACATGCAGTGTTTATATCATGGTTAGACATGAATAACATGAATATTTAAGACATTATTTAAAGCCCTAAAATATATGAAATTTACAGAAAGACTACAGGCACAATATCTACAGGCAAACACAGAAATGTTCAGTCACACCTCTTCTGTGTCTTCACAGCATCAGAAACATTCATCTCTAATTGAAGGGACTCAAACACACAACTGCATCAGCAGCCTTGAACTTGTCAAAGCAACAACCTCAACTCTCTGCTTCTGTCATCGGCTTCATTTTGACTCCTGCTGATCTACAATATCAATAAAAAAAAAAAACTGCACAACTTTATTTTTGTACAAAAAGGTAAATCAACCACTGCGTGTTTAATACTGAAGCAAAATTCAAATCAAAAGTATGCAAATACATTCGTACCAAAGTGGATCTAGTTTTTGCTTCCAACTGAGTCGCAGTAATTACACGATGACTAACATCCACTTGTTGCATGAGTCACTCTCAGAAACATGCTGTCTGAAGATCATGACCTCATGTTCCTCTGAACAAAGCGATTTTCAACCATTAATCACACACTTCAAAATGCAGAGTATAATAATAGGTTCTAAAAAGTCTCCAGCATCAAACGTTCGCTATGATTTTAAAAACCCACAGAGAGTGTTTGGGGGTGTATAATGTACACACACACAAACAAGAGTCTTTTCCAGTCAGATGAAAGTGAAAGTGATTCATGTCACGCTTGTCCTAATTTAATCTATTTCAGAGTGCCATCGCTAAGGATGGACTGGCTCATGACTCAATGGTGCAAAGGATGATGGTTTACTCAGCCTGCATGAGTGTGCTTGTGTATGCATGTAACTTATAACTATACAGTAGCTGCCAGATAAATGTGGTGGAGTAAAAAGTACAATATTTCATCCTGAAATGTAGTGGAGTATGAGTATAAAGTATACTTAAGTAAAGTGCCTCAAAATTGTAAGTACATCCTAGTAATTGTACTTTGCACCACTGCAATTCACTATAATGTAAAATACAAACAAAAAAAGCAAATTCTCACATAATTTGGCATTTTTGCTTGAAAAGTTACAAATAAAGAATTAATCCATTAAAAAATGGTTGCAGATTAATTTTCCTTCGATCACCTAATCGTTGCAGCTCTATTGCACACATGAACACACCTCAGTTATCAGCATGTTTCTCCTTTGAAGCTTATTTTTTAATCCCTTTTCTCACTGTATGCACTGGAGCAAGTAACTTCTGAGCTTTACAGAGAAGCTGCCTGCATTCGAACACATCGCCTGCATCCCAAAACACTGACCAATCAGCAGACAGTGCCAGTTTTCACCAACATTATTTGCCAACGGCGATGTAAGACAGACAGCTAACAATGTCTGGCTGCAGTCAGAAGAGTGAGACAGAGATGCATAACGAGAGCTGCCTGCCTGGATCTCCCCTGGTTCATTAACAGTTGCCACATCTGTTGAGAACTGTTATCAGTGTGAGTTTGTATATTGTGTGTGCATGTGTGTGTGTGTCGTTGACTGCCACTAATGTGCTGCTGAATGTGTGACTGAATGGAAACCACACCAGTATCTCACTTCATAGGTTAATTGTCAAGAAAGCCATTTGCCATCAATAATCTATTGATGGAGAGGTTTGTATTTCCTAAGAGACTTTTCATGTTTAATGCCTTTACCTAGCAAATATACTTTTACACACAGTTCCTGGAGCCACTTCTGCAGTTTCAATGTACATATACTCTCTCCCAGTGTGTTTTCCACAATAACCTCATCTTCCTGGAAAGGTAATCAAAATAAAATCTCTTTCTCATCCCTGTCTGACTGTGGGCTCAGTGAGATCAGTGAATTGACTATCAAACACACACACACACACACACACACACACACACACACACACACAACGGGGGCTCAGTCTTCCGGTGCAACCATGACACACTGCTCACCAGAGGTTGACCCAGCCACAGAAAATACAACCTTCCTGATGAATTGCATGTCTAGGTAGGATGATAGGCTCGGCATTATGGGGGTCAGAGATCAGGCAATAAATCAATGTTTACAGCTTTCAGTTTCAACTTGTCAGAAGTCACAGTTACTCCAGTGTGTCATTAGATGAAGGAGTCTTGGTATTTCTTCCCCGTATCTCCACTGTGATGATGGATCTAAGCAAACTCAGAGCTTAATTAGAATTCCCAATAAATCACATAAATGGAAAAAGCCTGCTACCTTCTTCTATCATATATCCTTTAAGGTGGCTGGGTTCATCATTATAGCACGATACATGCAGGAATACTCTGAACACCTTCAAGTCCTCATTATATCTCCCAAGAAAGTATGGATGTGTGTATTGGTGAGTGTTGCCAACTTCATGGCCTCCTACTGTGGACTATAAGATTTACAGCTGATTCTGCCCCTCTGTGACTTGATTAACCCTTCCTGCCACCTCTCTGCTGCTGCCTCGGTCTCATGTCCTTGCTCTCTGCTCTGGCAGGTGGAACACACCCTTCCTTACTACCATGGAAATGCACACAGACACACACACATACTTAAAGATAATCTTGAGCATTGTCTGCATAATAAGACTAGACTTATTTGAATAATTCAACAGTCTATTCTGTTCATAGATAAATGGATCAATTATATATCAGTCATTGCTGATGGCTGATGCAACAAACTGCTCTGGCCAGTTCACCAAAGACAAGGAAGGTCATTAGATGCATATGCACCTATAATGCTTCTGTAGCTGCTGTATGGGCTTTAGTGTAGAAATCTATGCATAATTATTGTACAAAAATACATGACATCTGAATTCAGAGCCGGTGCTCTCTTTTTGTAAAAGGAAATCCTCCTGTCAGTGCTATTTGGCTTTGATCTCGGTTAATTAGGATGAGACTGAGCATGTTGCCAATGTTGTCTCACCTAGGGTAGTGGAGGGAGAAGGTCGAAGATTTTTACATTTATTTTGCATGTCTCTTTCAGACAGTTCTGAAATGCAGAAGTGCCGAAATGCATCCTCACTTCAAGTTATCTTAAAATCAGACTATTTTTCAGTTGCCTGATTCATAGCCCCCACCCCCACATACATACTAAGTACACCCACAAATAACATCAGAGGAAAGTGAAATCTGAATCAATGGGGCCGTCTGTTATGAGTGAAACTCTCCTGCTGTGCTTGAAAATGAAAACTTGATTTTACATGCATCACCTCTATCGGTGAGATGTGAAACTACTGGTCCAAACAGGTCAGAGTGTTATGAGTGTGAATGGGAACATAATGGTTGAGTGAAAGGGGGTATTAAAGAGCAAGTGTTCATATGTACATATGTTGTTGATTGATGAGTAGGATAAGAAAAAACAGCGGATTGTGTAGGGACATTCAGCATTATTTTACACCCATGTTTACTAAAATTATTTTGATCTCCTTTATGTATTTTCATAAAGAACTTTAACTTTTTTAAAGTATTCTAAAAATAAAGGCATTGTTATTATTTTCCAGTTTAAAAATAACTTATTTTCTTTGACTTGAAACAAGTGTAACTACAAAGTCTACAGCCAACTAGAATTATTAGCATGCTAACATGCTAACCAAGACAATGCTAGCATATTAATCTTCAAGACACAACAGTACAATGTTTACTAGGCTGACAGGAATGTCATTAGCTTTGCAAGTATTTGGTCAAAAAACAAAATAAACATTTTAAAAATGGCCTGATGGCGGTGCTGGATTAAAAGTCAGAGGATCACCACATTGATTACAATTGATCCTGTGGTGAACGTGAATTTGTGTATCAATTGTCATGACAATCCATCCATTAGTAGTTGAGATATTTGAGTCTGGACCAAAGCGGTGGACTGATCAGCTGACTGACATTGCCATCCCATAGAGCCATGTTGCTAACATGGCTAAAAACAAGAAACATCTCCCCAGCCTGCATCTGATATGTGAAGCACAGTTGCTCTCAGAGTTGCTGATTGTCTGTCATGCATTATTAAGTGATGGTCTCAAGCTTATCCATTGTAGCTGTAGCTCACAAAGACACCTTCCCTAAAGTAGCACTGCAGAGGTAAATCATTAAGATAAAGGTCTTGTGTAAAATACAGACAACAAACAAGGTGAGATGAATTAGTATGCCAGGTGTGATCCATGTCTCTTAAAACTGCCAGGGACATTTTATGGACCACTCCTAGATAAAGTGCTCGAAATAAATCATTGGAGAAGGGAGGCAGTGCCGTGATGTTTCATCTATTCTGGGCTGCAGAGTGTGGTTTGCGGTAACTGACTTCATCCACAGAATGTAACATAACTATCTGTTCATCCTCAGGGGACAAATTATCTGTGACTAGTTCATTGGGGAAATTGAAATATTGTGGTGGCGATTACGTATGCCAATATGATTTGAGCTATTGCAGATTTTGTTCACACAACAGACAGGAGTAGGTGAGGAACTGTCACTGAGGTCAAGGGTGGTCATGCATCTCAATCACAGAGGGTGTCACGTAAATTCACACACTTAATGTGCAGAATGGCACAAAGGGAGAAAAAAGCTGTTTTTCAGCTTGAACTGAAAATAATAAGCAGGCTGAGTAGTAGAGACATAATCACAATAAAAAAAGTCTCTTGAAAACCTTGGGCAATTGCCAAGAAGATTGAAAGCAAAGCTGAGGGTAAAAGGAATATCAATAGTTTAGCAGGTATTTGGCAGGTATGTCATACTATTGGGCACATTATATGATGATGGTCTAAAGTTAAGTAATCACTAAGGTTATTACAATTCATCCTGAGGGGAACATGAATATCTGTACTAAATTTCATTAGTACAGCCCCTCCAATAGTGTTGAATAGTGTGAACTGACTCACCACAAATGTCACCTCATGGTGGCGCTAGAAGAAAAGTCAGCAGATCACCAAAGTCCAAAGTTTTGATGCATCCTTTGGGAACCATGAGTGTCTGTACAAACTTTTGTGTCAATCCATCTTGTATATGTTGAGATATTTCACAGGATAAGAGAAAACAGTGATCTGCTGGTGGCGTTAGAGAAAAGGTAAATTTAATGGTCAGGAGGATTCATCCTCAGGGAAGCATAAGTGTCTGTACAAACTTTCATGGCAATCCAGTTGGATGCCATCCCTGGAGGCTAAAAAGTCTAAAGTTTGATGATCTGTCCTCACAGGCATAATTCAAGATCTGTCTTCCTGAATCAAACAAGCCATGTTTTTTAGGGTGCAGAGAGGTGAAATCTGTGGTTGCATAAGAGGTCGCAGTAGATATAACTGACAGTTGGGAGCAGTTCTGTTGTCTCTCAGTAGAGGTGAGAAGTGCTGCTCTTCTCCCCAGCACTGCATTTACATCAGCTGAGGGATTGAAGGATTACTTCCCTCCAGTGCCATGAGGTGAGGTAGATTGTGAAGAGGAAAAGAGGAAGAAAGGTTGTTTTTCTGCCACATCAGAAATGAGAGGAAGGCTTGTTGAAGTAGTATTGTTAGGAGGCTTCCCCTCTGATCAGCTTTGCTTTTCTTCTTCTCCCTGGTATGATTTCCTTCCCCATTTTACTTCTTTCTCCTCTCCCGCTTAAAAGTCCTCTTTTTGACTCTTGAAGAAATTGCTCATCAAGCTTTGTTTCCAAATGAAGACATTTTGACCCCAGTAATGTAGAAAGAATTCTCTCTGAAGCTGACAATATTGTTTTTCAGTAACTCATGTTTACAGCTAAGCAGCTATAAATCCACCAACTTCCCTGCCACTGTTGGTCGATGTGGGATTTAGTTGAAAGTGAGAAAAAAATGTTTTGCCTTCAGGCTACAACATTTAAAAAGGAAAAAACAACACATTATTTTTAGCGAGAATATGCAATAAATGCCAAATAGCATGCCGGGGAGGAAAGTGACAGAAAAATTAAGCAAGCTGAAAGCATGATGGATTTAGACAATTACAGTATGGAAAATTGATATTGGTCCCTCAGTGTGTGAACGTCTGATTGCAGCAGATTAATCTAGACTGGCTGACATGTCAAATATGTGAAGATTTTGGTCATAGATTGGTATATTTGGTAGCCTCATACGCCATATGTAGATTGTGTTGAACCCCAGTTTGGAGGAGGAGTTCAGCACCAGGGACAGCTCCCTACAGTAGATATGTGTGAACACCAAGTGTGTATTAATCCACATTTGAAAATAGTCCGCAACAAAAACACTATTTATTCCTGTTTGAGTAAAGTTAGATAAAACCTACAAACTCCAGCTGCTTTAGGACATTTCTGTGCCTATTTAAAAAAACCTAAGGATAAATTTATGACCCATTTTTAAAGATTTACAGTAGTATATCTTCAGTATGAATCAGTGGGCTTGGGCCTGAGTGCCACAGACAGGGTAGGAATGCTGGAGTATGGAGAAGTATGGAGAGAACGAGTAATGCATTGTTGGTTTTTGTCTTTTAATGGTATCTGTTGACAGTAGTGAAAAATATTTAATATTGCATCTTAATAATGATCCTAGACCCTATATAACCCTAAATATGCAAGTTTGTCTCTATGCAGTCTGTCTTTTTATCTGTGGTAGAGAGATGAATCATCATGATAAAAAGACAAGCTAATAGCTGGTTAACCTTTAAAGAGTCCTGCATAGCTACTCCTAATTAATTTTTTTAAAAACGGACTACAGTTGTCTTCCACAGACAGGTCATGAATCTAACCTGGGATTGCTTGTAGCTGGAAGAAGTGACATAAGGTGATTAGATGTGTTATAGTGCAGAGAGAAATGAAGAAAGTGGAGAATAAAATGTCCTTAGGACTTTGTGTCTATGCATGTTACAAATCCATATTTCACCTAAACATTAAACAGCAGGCTGGAGTGTGAAGAACACATCAAAAGGTCATTTTCACTCAGAGGGCAAAAAGCAAAATTTTGCCAGAGCAGCAGGAGTCATTTACACCCACCTGGTGCCTTTCACATACTGCCTGTGACCTCCTGATGGAAACACAAAAAAGAAGAAAATCACCAGCTCTCTGACTCCTACAATCAAGCACAAAGACAAGCTCTGCCCTCTCGACAATCCCAGTCACCTGCCCATCGGTTAACACCTGCATTACCATGGCAACTGATGACCTGGATATGCTGCATCATAGTTGTGTGCAAGTAAACTGTATTCTCTGGTTCTGTCTGGAGAGATTTGGCTTGAGCAAAAGCCTGAACGTGATGACTTTTACCGCTTTTATACAAATCTGGCATTTCTTTGTTATTGAGCAGTTTCTAATAAAAAGATAAAAAGTTGTATTGCTGACCGTAACTTACATTTTAGTTGCAGGTTCCAAGAATCCTTTATATATGCGACAGAATGATGTGGAAGTGGAGATTTATTAGGATGATAAATAAGTTTTCTGAGAAGTGATGATAATAATAGTATAAGCAGTGCTTCTACTGTATGTTTGATTCACTAGGGAGCTATAGAGGTGAAATCACATTCAATCTACCTGATTTGATCTTTACATATTATATGCCATAAATGTGCCACATGGCCATATAGAATCAGTTATTTTTCCTATTAGTGTTAAGCAGTAATTATTTGCCAGAATGAGGCTGAGAAACAGATTATATAACAAGATCTACATGGAATTAATATGATTAGGTACTGTCTTTGTCTATGAATACATCGCTCTTTAAAATCCCTTTATAGGGAGATTTTATAATCAAATGCAATTTGGGCAATTTCTTATTCTGACTCCCTGTATTTTAAGCCCAACAAGGCCACAGTGCAGCTCTGTAATCCTGAGAACATGCTGAGGCTTAAACGAGATGAGACTACAATAAACAAGAGCGGGAAGAAAACACAGCTTCTCGCTGCAGCTTTGAAGTGGGAACCGGATCAAATCCCCATATGAAGCAAATTGCCTTTCTTTTCCACCAACTAAAAAGGATCAAAACTGTCTTTTGCTAAAAATAACGATCACTCCTTGTCTCTCTCTGTGTATCCTCCATGGGAAGACAACACCAAGGACCTTCATGTTTTCCTACTAAACAAAGTCCTGGTCTCTCAAAAAAAATAAAATAAAATGTGTGCAGTCACATAAAGGGAAACAAACATGCATGTGTTCAGAAACTGTGTGTTAAGTCTGTTTCTAAGAGTGTGCTTATGACAACTTGGTTCATTCTGAACACTGTGAATATTAAGTAAAATAAAAAAACAAAACGTAATAATATGAAATACGAAAAATATGCCATTAACTCTGCATTCTAATTAACACACCTAAAAAAATGCAAACAGTATGACTCAGGAAGAAAAGTGAACCATTTAACAAGAAACCATGCAGAAGAGAATGGGAGCCTTGAAGATAACAATGAAATTATTCATGTCACACAGCTCTGTGCCACACTGCAATTAATAATAAGTCAATATGACAAAATTGCAGACTAAGCATTAAACTTTATGAGTTTTGTACTTTTTCCTCCATTAGTAGTAAATGCAGTGCGCAAAGATAGATGATAAAGGCCTCTGCTTTGCTTAGATAGGCCCAAATGTATATCGGGACTACAGACAAAGTGTTATAAGAGACGTTACATAAGTAAATAAATCAACTGCTCAACCACCCACAAACTCATCCAACCCACACACAGGGCTATACAATGGTTAGATACTTTGTACACACACACACACACACACACACACACACACACACACACACACACACACACACACACACACACACACACACAGTGGCAGTCCATGTGAGTATGCCTCCCAAGAGCATAAAGGATCTAATGTTACTCTTACACTTTATGTAATGGTGTTAGCTTTGGAATAGCATTTTCAAATATGTTAATTTACCCTGATAAGTGGAGGGGATGGGTGGATGAAGGAAAAAAAGATAGGTGGAAGAACAAGTCAGCAACTGACAGGCACTAACTAAAAGTGATGAGGGAGGGTAAGCAGTAAAATGCACTCTTTAATGAGTGACTGCATCAGCGAGCAGCTCATCACTATTAAAACTGTACATGTGTTAGTTTAATATTGACAACTCCCATAAACATCAAAAACATAAATTTCTGAGAAGTCAAAACATTACTTAAACTCAGAATACAATGAAACCACAAACTATGGTACTCAAAAATGACCACAGAAGTAAGTTAAAGAGAAACTGCATCGATTGTAGAAATAAAGTCTGTTTACAGGACTTGGGTGATAAAAGTTGTATAAAGCCTGTTGTGGCTCCAGAGGGAGCTGCGTAAAGTCTGTAAAATTCCCTCAAGTGATGTCACTTGAGTCAGACTACAAGTCTGAGGGTGTGGAGTTTAGGTGAGGTCACCAGACCCCTGTAGGCCGCTCCTCATCTCTGCTTGAGGCTAGCAGTTCGAGGGAAATTGTGCAGAAGAAAACAAGAGATTAAAAGTTCAGCAAACACCCAGCTGTCACTGTAGCTGACCTGTGCATGAGGTCACTGTCTCTTTTTGCCACCCTGGGTCTTTGTGTTGCTCTAAGTGGTCGTCTGTCTCGGTCTGTTGGACAGACAGACACACCTGAGTGTGATCATTAGAAAAGATGGACAACTTCTTTCCTCGCTGCCCATGTGGGACCACAAAACTGGCACATGAGAGACACGATTATCATGCAGGGAGACCAAAAAACTAAAGCATGTCAAACTAATTTAAGAAATCAATATCCTATCTTGTGAGACTAACACAGGAAATACCCATAGCTCTGGGGCACATAAAGGCACTGAATAGCATTTGAAAAAAATCCCATTAGTATATGGCCCCGTTTTACAAAAGGTACTAAACCTGAAAGTGTGTTTCATGTATGCATGTATGTTGGGGATTTGTCGGTTTTTTGCACATTTGTTTTTTGCTCCATTGATTTACACTCACCCGAAAGTCGATGCCCACAGTGGAGATGAAGCTGCCAGCCAGGAAAGCTCCGTCTTTAAAACGGACCAGTAGACATGTTTTCCCCACACCGGAGTCTCCAACCAGCATCACCTGAACGGGAAACCAATAGGGGAAAACAGGAATGACTGGAAGGCTCAACTAAGAAGCACAAAAAATGTACAACCACCAGAGGTTTGAGGGATAAAACTTCAGACTTTCTGACTGATTAATAAAAAGGTAAATGTCAGACAGAACTGGAAGAACTAGTTTAAAAAAAAAAAAAAAACACAAGAAAAAGGGAAAAAACACATGTAGGAGCATGAACAAAACGGAGCTGTTGCTCATAGGTTTAATTTTATATCCGCATCTGATTGTTTGTCCTGCTGAAAAAACAGAACATTTGAATCATTCGGTTAAATTAGTCCTGGTATTTTGGTGCTTGGCCAGTGAAGATGGTGTATGTGAAAGAGTGTGTGACTGCTCATCATGGCCACCAGTGCATGTCCTTACTTAGATCCTTTCTGTAAGTGTGTGAATGTATACAACCATCTTAAATTCACATCCATGCATGTGTTTGCACATACAAAAACACACATACTTGGGCTTCATTCCTGCTGAACACACAGTCTTGCATTTCCCTTTTTTCTTCCGAGCTGTGATGAAGTTAAAGGTTTGATGTGATTACCGTTATCAGGTTAGCTGAGGGACTGCGAGCCCTAGACCATGGAAATCAAAAGTGCCTCTTGGGTGCACAGAGGAAGCAGAGGAGATTAAAGACAGAGGAAGAAGAATGAAGGGATGTAAAAGGGTCACTGAACAGATACAAAATGTGGCAAAGGGTAATATGTCTGAAGGTCTCGCCCTCTTTTTCCCTAAGCTCTCCATTTCAACTTTAAATTTCCCTTTCTCTCATAATTTTTCCCTTAAACAGCTAGGAGCTAAATGTTTGCAGGAGTGTGCAGGACGGGGGCACCTGGTCTCTCCTTGCCCTTGGGTTTTTATAAATAAAATGCAATCAATCTCCTCACTGACTCAATGCAGAATAACGACCAGAGGGAACAGAAAATGGTGAAACATGGGGCACAATGCCCTACAAATTACGTGCTCTTTTACATTTCTTCCACCAGAAAGAGGGATAAAACTCTGATGATCAAAACTGCATGATCAAATTAAACATTGCAGCTAGATTTAGAAAGACTTTGAAGGGACTATTATTGGAGTTCTGTCTGAACATGTAAACGCTACTTGTCAGATCACATAACTAAATGAAAGCACAGTGGGTGTATGGTAGTATATCTTGTTGCGGCTCAGGTTGAAACTGGAGAATGTGGCTTTTTCTGCAATTGTTAATTTATTGGCTGTAGGGATGTTGTATACTGTAGAAATGGTAGTCCACCCAACAAATGTCAATTAATGGAATAAGAACATCTGCAATCCACAGAGGAAGCAGCTTGGATGGAACCATCAATTCAATTGTTCTGCAAAAAGAGCAAAACAAAGCCATCATGCACTCACATCAACAGCTGCCATATGGGAGTACTGTAAATGGCAGAAGTCCCTTGAAGCCATGTTGGGAGTAGCTACACGCTGAGAATCTGTGGGTGTGAATCTGCGTTTGTGTAGTGAAGTGACAGCTCTCTACTGACACAAGTGCTCGCATTGTGGTTAGGTAAAGCACGCCAACAATGCTCACTGCTGATGCAAACCCAGTAACCTGCTGCTGAGACAAACACGCATTCAACCAGTTCTCACGAGCGAATGATTTGTTTGTTAGCTGTTGCAGGGTGGTGTGCACCTTTCCAGGTTATCGATCGTCTATTGACACAGCTGGTGTCAGGAGCTCGCTGCTCTTTAATGAATAGAGGCGGCTGTGAAGCGAAAGACAATGAAAGCTAAACAGGAAAACAACACTGGTAAAGAATAAAGTGGACCACAAACAGGTTTACTATGTGTATTTTTCCTGGAGGGAAACAAAAGCCAAAAGGTGTCCATATGACCTTGTATGTGGGATAATTTACTCTGTGTATAGTTTATAGTGATTGCTGTAGCTATATGAATTTGTAGCCTACCTCGCCTTTATTATTTCTGTGATATTTTCTGTTGTAAAATGTTTAAATACACCCCACTTTCATGTGAGTTGCAGTTTGTTATCATGCATTTACTGAACAACAACAACAACAACAACAACAGCAGCAGCAGCAGGCATCTTACCTTGAAAGCGATGTCATAAAACTCGCTGCTGTTGCTGATGGAGGGTCTGCTGGGATGGACCACACCGTTCATCTGAACAATGCCCGGGCTGCTCCTCGCAGCTTTCCCTGTCCCTTTCCCGCTGGGGCTGCCTGCAGACGGGCTGCTGGTTGCGGCTTTGCCTTTGACAGCCTTCTTGCGAGACATTTCTCAAGATTTCAAAACTATCTTTATGAATCCTAGCTAAAGAAACCAACAACACAATCCGAATCTGCACGAGGTATGGGGCTGAAAAGTTGCAGCTGCGAAGAACTTCAATTAGCAGATTTTTCACCTGCGCGCTGAACGCATGTTCCTCGACACCTCTCCACTCAAAGTAGGTAGTGAAATTTGTCCCGAAATGCAAAACGCTCTCGCTTCCGTTGTTGTTCCGCCGCTTCCTGCTCCTGACAGCTTTCTCTTTCCAGGACAACAGCCTCAGCACTGCGCGCTGTAGGCAGCAATTAGATGTGATGTGGCTCAAAACTCCACCTTGAGCGCAAAACCATCAGGACACAGGGGCGCTGCACTTTGCTCGAAGGCGGCTTTTAATAAAAGTCTCAGCCCTTTGTCTTCACACCATAAACTTACTGTAGTCCTAAAGGGTGGTATTATGGAACTATTGTAGAGACTGTGGTAACTTTTAAGGGTAAAACATAAGCAACACCGGATCACCACGTGACTTAACGTTATCTATTGACAAGCTAACTGTTTGACCTGTACACTACAATAGGACTCTCACTGATGATTATGAGGGCGATAGAGGGCACGCTGAAAAACAGCTGCATCTGTGGCTATTTATTCCCTCTAAAAATGAAGTTTGGGATTTAATAAAATCCTCATAGGTGCAAGACTTTACTTCATTATGTGATACTGTTGTGAGTCAAAAGTGTTTTTTTCTCAGGAGATTTTTCTTTATGGATATTTTCTTGCAATAATCTAGTTTATGGTTGGTTGTGTGTTCTAGTCAGTGTGTTATAATCCTTCAAAATAAGATGCATATACTGCAGAGCAACAATGATATAATTAGAGCGACATCTTTGTCAATAAGGCACACATACTTTCTGTTGTATAGTATTCTGTTAAGGTGAATAGGTGAAAATAGGTGAAATAAGGTGAATATGTGAATATTTCTTTGTATTATTATGATGATTGAAGCCATTCAATTGCTACTTTTGCGCATATTTATGATGACACGAGCTATTTATTTTCTCTAATTCATTCATGGCTTTCACTTGAGATTATTTTGGGACTTAGCTGGAGGCCAGGATCAATTAGAAGAAAGTAAATTTTGAATATAATATGAAGTGTCGTCCATTAACTTTGAATGAGAGGCCAAGGAATTGGCAAATAGATGTAGCCTAATTGGTTAATGTAAGCGATCAAAGTAATCTGTTTCTATTAGCATGAGTAGTGATTGATATAATGTGGAGAAAAAATGGCTGAAATGCGTAACCAACAGCCACCTGTGGAACGTGCTGGACATGTGATTTCAATAATGCACCACAAGAGGGCGACATAAGAATATAAGAAATAAATCACACATAAAACGGAAGAACAGCAGAGTAAGTTAGTGATAATAAAATTATTAGAATCTTGGCCAAATTAGGCCACTGTTTTAAAGAGAAAAGAAACTCTGTCTAGTGTAGGGGAGGCTAGTTGTAGTCCTGAGGGAAAGTACAACAACAAAATATGTCACACATACCTAGTTATATTAGATGCATATCACAAAATTTGATTTGATATTCATATATAGTAGGTCTTTATTATTAGTGGTAGGTCTCTGTGTAGGCTACAGTTGTTTTCAGCTTCCTGCAGCCTCCATCAACAAGCTGGTTGTGATCAGAGCAGAACAGTCAAAAAGATGGTCACTATGGCCTCTCTGTGACTCTTACCCACACCCGTTACAATTCACAACATAATTCAAATGTCTCTCTATAACATGGAGGATGTCACTCTGTAGCGGGGTCCACATATTGTCTACATTTGCAACAAAGAACAGCAGCATATTCTGATTAGACCCTAATCCTCTGTGGCCAGTAATGAGATGCTGTTGTTTCCCCCCTCTGTAATCTAGTTTGTTATGCAACATGAAATTTGTGTATGATACAACTGCCTTTCTGATGAAGTGCCAGGCTGTCCGGGTTCATTAGAATATGCTCAAAGATCATAGCCCAGAGACCTTGTTTGCTCCCCACAACAGGAGATGAAGTGAGCTTGTATTACCTCTGACCTTTACAATATGTAGCATGGATAATACCAGGGTAAACTCTCAAAGAGCAAGCTCCATTTAATAAACAGTTAAACAGATTGAAATCCAACCCAGAAAAGAAACACCAGAGCAATAAACAGGTTGTGAGTCATGTTCAAGGGAGTTTCTGTGCAGTGGATGAAATTTGACAGTATGTTCACCTCTAACTGGATTTGGCAAGAGCCGAGTCACAATTTTTCAACTGATCCTTTTGTGGTAAAAATTCATTGTGGTGAACTTTTGATGTAAAAATAAAGTTTTAGCTTAATCCAACATCAAAGTACCAAGCATATGCTATTCCTCTTTTATTTTCCAACTGCCAAACATTGTAGTTTGCACAGCGAGCAAGAAGAAATGATTGTACATAGACTTTTTGAGGGGCGTTATTTGACCCCAGAGCTCCCAAGTTCAGAGGTACTGAGCAGTTTCGTTGTAAACACTCAGACAGCTGTAGCCTCTGGTTTCTGTCCCTAAATCTGTCTGTCAGCATTTTTCCACACTCCACCCAACTTAGTACAGAGTAGAGACAGGAGTGTCATTGGTTTGAGGGAATACAAACCCCCAAATCCACCAACCCCCTTGCACAACTCCCCTTGACAGCTGAGATTCGTTCTACCCCTAAAGCAGCTGTCTACTGTGGCAACAGCTGGGCATTTTGGAGGGAATAGGCGACATGGATAGAGAGGGTCATTGGAATCCATGCCTGGTTTCAGAGAAATTAACAGCCTTGTCATGAGTGTCCGACGAGTGTTCTGTACATTGCATACCATATGCTTGTGTGTGTCTGTGCGAACATACATAATATGGCAGCACAGGCAAATAAAAAGATACAAACTGTGGAGGCAGTTGAGAGAAATCTAATCAAGCAAATGTACTTTTTCTTTGCTAAAACTAACAAGGCTGTGATCTAATTAAAGCTTTTTTTCCAATGGCGTGCACTGTAAAGCAGCTGTGTGATTCAGCTGTCGAGAATGTCAATTAGGAGCAAATTACAGCACTCTTTCCTGGGTGCAAGCATCCTTAGAGCTGTTCCATTTCCATAACAATGAGTCTGAAAAGTGCGAGTGAGCGCAATGTAGTTGGTCTGGTCAACATTGTGACTGGGAGCATAAAGCAGACAGAGGGTGGCTATAAGTGCACGCATGTGTGTGTGTGTGTGTGCCCAGTGGAGCAAGGTCATAATGCACTCAGGGTCACATCACTCTGCAGGCGCACCCAAAGGCCAGGCATTTGTCAGTTTACCCAGGGTCAGGTGCCCTGAACGTGGGCTGGGTGGTGTGCAGCAGTCTGGCCAGTCGCTCAACCAACGTCACAGCAACTGTTGATCTGTTGGCCGTGCTTTCTCTCAGCTGCCTGTGGCCCGAGTGCTGTGAGGAGGGGCAGGGGGCATCCTGCCAGCCGACATCCCTGTTTGTCAGGCCTTGGCGAGAGCAACCATCAGTGGACTGGTACTGCCTGGCACTTATTCGCTCCCTGATGCATCTTTAATGAGAAAAAAAGAGTGTGTGAGAGAGAGGAAAATGGGTGCTGCTTGTTTATAGTGTGCTATGTAAAAAAAAAAAGTTATATAGGACATGTTTAAATTAATAAGAAATCCAAGAGTTTACAATATGACTTGTATTTTGTTTATCTTGGCCTAAAATACTTATCCTTTATGGAAGGCAGTTATTCAGTTTACTTACTTTGACTTTGACTTTAATTCCATAATCCTGATTGTGAAAATAACTACTTTTGACTCCACAACAGTATATTAACAGTACATATTAAGGAGAAATATGATGCCACTGAATGTTGTTTATTGTACAGTGGTTCCAAATCTTTTTTCTTATGACCCCTTAAAGCTATTAAGCTTAAGCTATAAACTATATTTTTCTATCAAATGAGTGAAAACAATGTGATAGGGTTTGCTCGTAGTGATGAACCTACAGAAAAATATCACCTGAATCTGCAGCTCCCCTCGGCTTTACAGAGCTTTATAGTGAGTTTCAGCTAATTGTTTAGCTGTCCAGCTGCAACTTTACTGTTTTCGTTCACTCTCACCACTCTTGTAGCGTCATTTCCGGCTGCAGCAGACAGCTGTTTTCTGTGAAAAAGCTCTAAACACCCACCGTACACTACCTGCTCAGCACCAAACAACAGACAGACACAGTTAGCGACTAGCTGGTGAACATAGTGGAGCATTTAGCAGCTAAAGAGGCAGATATTTCCCTCAGGAGTTGGTAGAGACCCAAAACAGAGTTAAAAGGGAGTGAATATTGAACTTACATTCATCAGGTGGCCAGAAACACGACTCCAAATGAATGATAATGTTCCTCTGTAACTGCTGGAATAAGTAATGTTTGCTAAGTTTACCATATCAACTTAAAAGGTGATGATATGTCAATGCTGTGTTCATAAATTGTTTCCGCTGCCTCCAGGTGGCCAAAAAAACCAATAAGTGCAGTTATTAGCACAACAGCTACTCTTCCTGGGATCCATAGGAAAAAACAAAACAATTTTGTGTGATTATGTAAATCAAAAATAAGTGAAAATAATATTACATACATATGTGTATACATTATAAATGCATATGTTGACATATGAAACAGGAGTAACATAATCAGCAGTAGTGCAGCATACACACTGCAATCAAATGTCCATAATTACGTCAACAAATACAATATAGAACAATACACTACCTCATTATATTCTTGTCACAAAGACCCTGCTATAATACATCAAAAATCTAACACTCAGTCACTAAATTGTGAGGATGAATTAGATTTGATAACATGCTGTTTTTATCAGGCATACCAGTATTTGATTTGAGTACTTTAATTTCGGTAAATTTTTTAATGCAGTTTCATTACTGCTGCTGTAAGTGTATCACAAGTACAAGAGAAAATGGCAAAAAATGAGCCTTTGCAAAAACAATGTGCTCTGGTGGCTTGAAATTGCCTTGGCATGATCATTTCACTCAATCTTGCCATATTTTAATGTGCTAAACCAATGAAGCCAAGCCCTGACTTCAAATCTGTCATCATCATACAACATTTTTAATTCTCTTTCCCCTACGTCGTAAAAAAGGTGACACTGTTAATTATTACCTTTCCAAAGACGTCATCACAGCATCTCAGTGTCACGCTTGCAATTTCCACCTCTGTTTTAACACTGTTTTCACAGTCACAGCTTTTTTTTTCTTCACTTTTAATTTTGCTGTAACCCAGCAGGGGGTCTGTATTAGTAAGGCCTCAGAGAGCTGTAGCAGGCTTTAATCTGAAGTGTTGAAAATAATACATGCCCAACCCTCCCTGGACCCTTTAAAAGATCCAGACATAAGAGTCTGAGCCAGGGTGCGAGGATGGAAAAACTCTACAAGGGTAATAATCACTACCAGGGGCCCAATTTCCCCCAATATCTGCTCCTTATTTCAGTCCCCTTATTTGGATATAGGCCCTTTAAGTTAAATTTAATTTGAATCTGCTCTGCATTGATTTAATGTTCAAGACACTGTCTCCACTTGCAAAGATGCCAGTCTATCATCTTAAAAAAGAGGGTACTGGGTGCATTCACAAGTGATGGGTGTGTTATCCGAGGCCCAGCCATAAATCTTCGCTAATCCAGGGTTCTTCCTGCAAGTGTCAGTGTCACTGTATTCTGTTGCTGTGGTGATCAGATTTATGACCTCACACATGGTGTTGCTGTCAAACAGGAAGCATTTGGCGTCAAGTCCACTGGCTCGCTCACACACACCAAAACATGCAGAGTAAGCACAGGAGTGATTTCACACACTGTGATCATGAGATTCAACATTAAGTTACTTAAGACAGTTGGAGCAAAGAGTAAAGGGGACGTAAAGCAGAGAAAAAGCAGAGATTCACTACAAGGCGTGCCTAAATTGCCCACTGCCATTTCAATCCTCTCTCAGCTCTCAGACGCAGAACAGATTGAGTTTTAGGTGGCTGTAATTTTTCACAGCTTAGAGGAGTCCAGAATAAAACATGACTCACTGTCCACTTTCTCTCTCATGCGGCAGGGCCAGAGGTGGAGGCATGACTGAGCTCAGCTGGAACCACGGCAATAAAAGATGATGACACACGCGCACACACGCATAAACACACACATTACATACAAGCTGCGGCAGAGAGTGGGCACACAAGCACCAACTGGAGGGAGCCATGGTGAGCGGGAAAAGGTGTGAGCAGGAAAAGTGGTGTGTGTGTGGGTGAGTGTGAATATGCGAGAGTGTGCGTGTGTATTTGTAGAGTTTTTGCAGTTGTGACAGCTGGGATGAAGGAGTGGAGGCGGCGTGTGTGATTGGAGGAGGTGCCAACAGAGCAAGTGTCTCTTTATTTTCATCACACACACACACACAAGTGTGTGTGTGTGTGGATATATGTTCATGCACACTATGTACATCTGTGTTTGTGTCTGTTAATATCTAGCTTCATGGTAATTTAGTCTGTATGTACAGACCTGTCTGATCTTGTTTGATATGAGTGCAATATGGAGCTCAATATATACAGAATGTAAATTAGCCTCATGTTTACATGATACATCAATGTTTTGTTGTAATTGCTATTGTCTATGCAGTTAAAGGGTCAATACACTGGGAAACATAAAGACAAAAAAGTGTTCTCACTTGGAGAACATTTAAAAAATTCTTAATATCTTATAATATCTGTGCGTGGCAACTACAGTATGACTAAGGTTATAGATAAAGATTATGGTTACAGCAACTAAATTATGACTGAGGTATGGTTAGGGTTTGGCAAGAAAAAAAGAAAAGAAAAACAAAGAGAAAAAATATAAAAAACAAAACTTGGTTATGTTAGGGAAAGATCATGGTTGAGGTTAATAAAGTCGCAAACATTAATTGCAGGTCTGTGACAGGATATGAACTCTGGTTGTCTCCATGAAAACCCATCCACCACCCCTACCTTTCAGCTTGCTACACATGGGGCACACTGTGTTGGCTCTGAAGGCTGGCTTTGATGTGCAGAATCCCCCTAATACAGACTTAATTCCTAAGGAAACTGGGCTGGGTTTGAGATATCCACCTCTGCAACTACCCCTGGCATGCCAATACAATGGAGGTGAATTCACAGACCTCGCTGTGGACAGTTTTCACTGGGACAATTTCTTTTGTTGACAGTAGCTCCAATCAAAACTGCCCACAGCAAAGGTCTGTGAATTTTTGAGGGACTTTGTTTCTGGAAAGACACATTGCTGTTAAAGTCCTTTTTTAATGCATTGCCTCCAGTATATTGGGGTGGAGGCAGAAATCTCAGCAGATAAAACTAAAACTATCTGCATGGCCAGATACCACTTGACAAATGTCTTCTTGCAATTTGGATGAAATTATCCTTTAAGGTTTTGCATGTTTTGGGCACTGCACCAGTGTATCTGCTTACTTTGCATGTGATCGCGTGTGTGTTGTGTAGGTGAGGTCACTCCGTTGCTGTTGCAGTACCGAGCCATGGCAGCAGCTGCAGGGAGGCAGGCAGGCAATGATGAGGTCATTCAGCAGGCAGGATTAGGGCCGTGACAACTGGCGCTGCGGCCAGTGCCAGTGCTGACCGGGGCAGTTGTGCAGCGGGCATGGTGCTACGGTCACAGCTCCACACCAGCATTACCCCACTGTTGTTTTTTCATTAGCTTGGTACTGGCTCATGGCACTGTGGGGCTTGCCAGGCCCACAGCGTGAAGCCACAGTTGTTGCAGGGCTTTAGGGCCTTCACACTCTGTCTCTCTCTCTCTCTTCGTCTCTGTCTGTGGTCACACACTGTGACCGCGGTCCTCACAGGGGATAAAGGATCAGGTTACGTACCAACACACTTGTTAACTCAATTATGCAAGCCTTTAACACTTTGATGTGTAGCGATAACGCTGGGATTATTGAAGGGACAGATGCCACCTGACCACAGCAGAGCTTTGTTGCCACATGCCTCCGCTACAGTCGATGAAAGATGGGCAAAATGGACTGGTGAGGGTCAGGAGAAGGACCACTTATAATCTGAAAGGGTTGACAGATAGGAACAGACATGGAATATATCAAAGTGGATGAAAGCATTTTACTGATCTTCAAATGTGAGCTTGACATTTGGGGTGTGAAAACATCTTGCAGCCTAATGGATGAAACAGTTACAAATTCACTTTACCCAACATCTGTTTAATACATGAAGGAGTAACAGGATGTGCTATGTGTGGCTTTAAATTAGGTGATTTCAGTCTCTATTTTCATTTTTCTGCACTTTAAATTCTCCTCCGTCTCTTGCAAAATAATGAAAATGCATAAAACACAGCAGCTAGCCCATCATTGGTTCCCTACTTATTTTTCAGTGGAACTTGGACATAAACCTAAAACCATTAGCTGTACCACTGAGACCAATTAGCAAAATGTGGCCAAACAAACCTTCCCTTGCTTTTACAACATGTTCTCTCTTTTTACCCTCCCTCCTCCCAGTCCTTCCATGTTCTCTCTTTCCCTTTGTGGCAGACTGAGACACAATTTTTAAGTGTCTTTGGCCTCTTCTGGGCTGCTGATAAGTGATTTATTTATTATGAGCGTTCTTGATGCTTTGCAACTGTTGGGATGCTCTCTTATGGCCTAAAGGACTGACATATTGATGTCTATCTCCCACATAAGCTCCAGATGTGAACTCACTGGCTTGATGTTTGGTTGGAGGAGCTCAGCTGGATAACTTTAAAGTCGCAGACCAACAGTCTGATCTTAAAAAGCCAATGAACAAAGAGATGAAGGTGACGGCCCTACAGTTGTTCTGGGCTCAGCTATATATTTATCACTGCTTTATTTCAAACATGCCTCCCAAGTTTGTATAGAACATACTCTGTTTACTGAATTTAAGCCATGGCAGTCTGAGGACAGTAAATCTCCTCTCCCACTAGGTGGCAATGCAGTTGCAGACTCACATCACAGAGGGGAGAAAAACACCTGTGGGATCACAACATCTCACTTCACGCTCTCTCCCTGCTGTCCTCTTGTGTGTCCCAAGTCTCTCAGAACGTGTTATTTTGCCATTTAGCAAACAAAGAAGAGGATTCACTTTTATCAACAGGAACCATTTGATTCCTCTGCTAAAGACAAGAGAAATGATAAGGAAGAGGACCTTTAAATCCAATATTTTAGTTAATCTGCAAAATGTATGCAACTGAAACTGCAAAAAAGACTTAGAGATCACAAATTCTTTGTCATTATGTTCAATCATGATTTTCCAGGCCAACTAGCTGCTACAGAACTGCTGCAGTTGAGCCCAGTTCAATTGTTAATTGTTAGTAAGAGTGTATATTATTGAAACTGTCGGATCTCTTTAATTGTATTTAAAATACAAAAAGACACAGTTAGACCAAGTTGGCTCAAGGTATAATTTATTTATTTATTATTTGCAAGAAAAACCCTAAAAGACACTAAAAACATATGGCCCAATACAATTACATTATAAAACCTGATATAACAATAGAATAGTTAAGTGCTATAAATGTTATACATTTTTATTCTCCAAAACTCTTTAGATGCAAAACATTATATACATACTGTATAAACTTTACAGATTTATATATTTACCTTATATGAACTTAGCATGTTCTCACCTTTGTGTGCATGTTCTCTCACTTTTTTTTTGTTTGTGTTCCTGTTCATAAAATACAGCCAGAAGAACAACAAAAACAGTGTTTGATGTTGTTAGCGAGGTCTCTTTCTCTGTCTGCCTGGAAGTCCCCTGCTCTTCCTAACTACCACCAAATGGTGTCCTGTAATTCACAATGTGCATGTACATCATTTGAGAGCAGACTAAACCCAGAAGCCTGACGTTGGGATTTCTCCGCCACATAAAATGGCTGCCATATTTAATGTAAATAAATGGCCAATAAAATAACAATAACACAAATAAACAAGTCAGTGTCAGAAATGAATAAAATGAAGACTATAAATCAAGGGTCTTGTTATGCCCTGGAGCATAATCGACTTGGATCGGGGATGTTGCGGTTTGCCAATGTCCGCAGTGTTTACTTACATCTCACAGGGGCACAGAAAAGACGACGAAAGAAGAAAGGAATGATGTCAAAATGGGATAAAGTGAGTGCTGAGAAGATGGGAAATGGAAGAGACAAAAAGAAGGATTTAAAAAAGTGAGCATGAGGAGAGATGAGCCTGGAATCAATAATCTGGTTTCTCTAGTCGGGCTGAGGAGAGGAGAGCGAGTGAGCGGCGCCTGAGGACAACAGACCACATCCTTCCTTCCTGCAAGGCAACGTGGGGACAGGAAGGGCCACCAGGGGAGGTCATTTGGCCGGCGATTTACTTCCTGTCAGGGTCGCCGGGGATCAAGGGATAAGTACATCCGGGTTGCAGAAAGAGCCACCTGTGATTGTCTCCCTCTGCATTCGACCCCCCTGATGTTAACCTCAATGGCAGCCAGGTGGGGAATAGATGCAGGGAGAGAGGGGGATGGGTGCGGGAGCAGGAGGGAGTAAAGGCATCATTCTGTGTCCTCCCTTCACCAGCAGCCCTGAGTCTGAAGTAGACAAATGAGTTCGGGGGTGAGGTAAAAATACCAGCAACAATCTAACTTGTCCATCTGACAAATAGGGAAGAATTGTATCTGTACTCATCATGCTGCTCATTTAAACAAAGACAAATTAGTTCTTCTGCAAGAAAATGGCTGAATGGCAAACTGGTGGCACGCATCTCCTCTTTTTACTGAGATTTTGATAATTTCATGCAACCTTTAGACTTGCTTTACAAGTGGCCACCTTCTTCTTGAAAGTTTTTGAAAGTCGACAGAGCGTTAACGTTGACTCCTGGAAGGCATGTATTTCTCCTCAACAAGTTATGGCCTTGGTAACAAAATTATCATTCAAACATGCCACAGGAAGCATATAGGGGGTTTCCAGAGCGGGAGTACGTTATTGACATTGAGACAAAGGGGTTATACAGTGAAATAATGTGAACTAGAGAGAAACATGCACCAAAGGAGTGTGGCACTGAGGTCTAGAAAAGTGGACAAACTTTGCCACTGTGACAGGGAGAAGGGGGTGGGTTGGCTTAAGCCAGCTGAGGAGCATGTGTGTGTGTGTGTGTGTATGTGTGTGTGTGTGTGCGTGTATGTGTGTGAGTGTTTGTGTGAGAGTGTGCCAAGCCGACCAGAAAGCGCTGGCAATTTCCTTGAGATGCAGAGCTTCACCGCACTCCCCAGGGGAAGGCCAAATAAACCTCAGATGTTCAGCAGGATCTGTCCCCCTCTTCTTTGTCTCCCCCCTTCCACCTCCAAAGACTACAGAAACACATTAGAGTCAAGAAGAAGAGAGGGATAAGAGGACAGGGAAGGGGCGAGGGAGGTAGAGAGGAAAGGGGAGATTTCTGCTGTTTCATTTTTTTTAACTCCTTCACTGTAAGTTGTCATCGTAGTCAGCTCCGGGGAGGTTTGCAGATGTTTATCATGTACAAGAGGGAAGAAAAAAGAAATCATAAATTGTTCCACGATGCATCCAAGGTCACAAGTTCAGACCCATAAAGTACACGAATAACCCTGCAGAGCGTAATTATGGAAGTAAACCTCCATGTCGTAGGCCGCGAGATTTAACCTCACGAACCTGTCTAAATCATTTTGGAACGGAGGCTGGAGATGGCTGTGTGATGTATGGACATGAGTGCATGCACACACACACGCACACACACACACACACACACACACACGCACACACGCACACACACACACACTGTAAGGCCAAAACAGTCATCTGGCTACACTGAGTTTAAGAAAAGCACTTTTTAAAGATAGCAAGAGCACCCGAAACTTGCAACCACATAGTAATTGTGTTTGCGTAAATGGTCATCCCGACCACGTCTGGTCTTTCTTATCTCATTCATGTGATGTGTGGCTGATGCAGTCTCGCTTCTGCATCAGCCTGACTACCTGGAATGGATCTGTGAATATTATCTAAGCAACACAACCTATTTTGATTTAACTGATCTACAAATTATGTTGTTTTGAGCAAGTGAAGAGAAACCTGTGATGTGATCTCTCCTAAACCACCTGCAGTTATCAGTAAAAGCCTTGCCAGCAGTTAAGCGTCATTTTCTGTCACACCCAGTTGATAAGCACAATGTGTGCTCTTTAAGGAGTCTGGAAACCCACCACACCACTCACATAGACTCATACACACATCTCTAACACCCCAACCTGTCCTGAGAGTCCCTTATCTATGCAATATCTATGTGTCAACACACTGCAGGTAAACAAATACACATGCCACCAGGGCATTTACCTGTTTACCCAAAGCCCATTACCCTACCCCCAGTTCCATGAGAGCTATCCGACTGCGTTGCTTCACAGCTGAAAGCTTTTTCATTCCTATACTGAAATTAGTATTACTATTAATGTAAGTATTAGTGTTAGTTACATAGAGTAAAAGATAATAAAAATAAGCCATAAAACCATAAAGACCATATTGAAAATATCATTAATATTTTTAGAATATAACAATAAGGGAGATACCTTATGTGTAACTAAAGAAGCACATATGAAAAACACTGATGCACAGAATGCAAAAATGTGTATTGTATTTACATCAACGAGTCAAAGGGAAAGGGCCATACTGCATATAGACATAAAGTGTCTTGGATTGATGGCCAATGGAAAACACATAATTATCATCTGTTTGCTATATTATCAGAACATGTAACAGGAATTCTGTCATGTGTGCCGTCAGATGTCCAGAGATATACAGAACAGTTTCATCCTACAAGTTATCCACAATCTAGGAATGGTTATAATGGATAATCAGACTGAATTGTAAAATGTTGCTGAAATAATTGGAGATGTGGGCAGCGAATCAGAGGTGTGGATTCAGGCTAATGTTTGTACAGTCAGCCAACTGCAGTGTCTTTGCACCTTCATCGTTGTTTAAATACAGATACAATGTACAGTATGGATTTAGGCACACAAGAGCATCCACAACCAAGAAGCATCTCTAAGGGACAACGCAGTGAATGGAGATGCTTGGTGGCTGGAGAGCTTTCATGCTTTTCAGCTTTCATGCTTTTGGGCCTTTAAGAATACGTCATCAATGTCCATTTTTTCCCAGGACATCAGTTTGTTGGCTCTGCTGCTGCCTCCATGGTTTCCAATCTCAGTCCTCCAATACTGCCAACCCCTTTCTGCAATTTCATCATCCTCCATACTGCATTCCCAGCCTTTGGCTAACACTGGTCGATATACTGTAAAAACTGAGCTCCCTCATTATACTCCCTTGCATCCATGTAAGTTCAGAAAGTCCAGTTTGTTCCTGAGGTGATTATTAAATGGCACTCCTGTAAACACGTATCCTGAAACATCATGCACTAGTCTGAGATATGGGAGACTAAACAGGCTTCCCACAGATCCCAAAACCAACTTACAAAACCACAGCAGCACCTCAACCCTACTGGCGCTACCTTTATTTTCCCTTTCGACTTTTTCTGTTTTTGCAATCATCATTTAACAAGTCTATGAGCTGCAGCAACAGCCAGGCTTGTGGCTAGATATGAGCTTGTGATGGACGTGGGGTTACTCTTGCCCATACCCAGACTACTGGGCTCACAGTGGGGAAGTATCCGTTTACCCCGGGTCTCCCCCGCTCATTCTCACTCTGGAATGATGCCTGTAAAGCCAAAGGGAAGGCGGGGTGGTGGTGGAGTGCATGTGTTTCCATTACGACTATTGCGCCCCTGAAACACTAGAAGTCTCATTTTGGGGATCCAATTTTATTAAATCAACTGTGTGACAACGTTGGGCTGTTTCCACAACATGAGCAGGTACGGTGGGTGTGAGGTGCGCAGACAAAGTGCTCTTTGAGTGCTGCGGTCAGGCGCTTTGCCAGACACCTTTCCACACCTAGCACTTGGGGAGCCTAATTGAGAGTATGGGCTGAGCCTGTCGTTGCCTTTACCATTATTGCACTCAACACATGGCCAAGAGCCTCTGATAGCTGTGACACTGTTGCTACCAAGGACTCAAATCAGTGTGTGTGTGTGTTTATAGGTAGGCTGGTTGAATGTTTTTGCTTCTGTCGGTGCTGGTGAGCAGGAATGGCGGACCCTGCCACTGCATAAATGTTCTGACAATGATTTTATGGCATTATAGCCCTGCTGCAATTACTTAATGATGAAATATCCAGACTGAAATATAAATGGAAAAACAGGTGACAGGTGTGTGTCTGAAAATCAGTAGTGATTTGTGTGTGTATGCATGTGTCTTGAGAAAGAAAAGCATGACAAGAGAGCAAGCAAGTCCTTTTTACCACTATAGAATAATTGAGTGGCTGCAAATCATAATAAGAGAGCCTAAGTAAATAAATAAGGGAGAGATTATTTATTTGATTTCGGGGAAGCCGGAGCTATAACTCATGTCTCATTGGAGTTGGCGCCGGTGGTGCTGTGGTTTCCAACATGCTGGGAGCCTCCTCCCTACCAAGCTCCGCTCTGCTCAGACTCAATACTCAGCTTACACCAAAACATACAACTGCTAACACCCTGTAAAGCACAACAAGGGAAAGGGCAGGCTTACAGAGAGATAGGTCTGGGTCACAGTGTTAATGTAACCACTCGCAGGCTGGGGTCGTAGCAGTTAGTAAACCAAACATGTCACATTTTTTTACCATACTGTTAAGGTCGAGATACAGTAAAGAGCATGTAACTGTACATTTTGTTCCAATATAAATGCAGAGAAATAGTTATTTTTATTAAGAAGTACATTGCATCAATAGTAATGAGGATAATGATGAGAAAGAATTTTATGATTCAGTTACGCCTCTTCACACTCCTCTCCTCACGTTCTTACATGCTGTCTCTCTGTAACAGGAGGTCTGGGAGAAAATCACTCTTACTTTTGCTTGGATTCCAATCCTGTCTCTCCTTCTCTGGCTGTTGGTTTGCCAGCTGAACACTGTACAGGGCGGCTGCCATTTTGGCAGGGTGAGTCTTTTCCCTTACATAGTTATTAAAGGCTGATTTTCCCCTTGGCCCAGGTCTCCTGAAACAAGGTGTGCTCACTTACTGGATAGGCCCTTTACAATCTGGGCTCAATTCAAAGGGGAGTGAAAGAGGAATGGGTTTGCTGAGATGTATGAAAGAGAGCTGGCTGGAAATCAATGTCATGTCACAGCCAGATACGATTATGGTAATCTGTATTAATTTGACCGCATGTACATAAATACAGATTAGGACAAGCAGTCTCTGGTGTATGCACCCACCCTCCTACCCACACATGTATGCAATACATGCACTGGGCTGCACAGAGAAGCCAACATATGGAAATACCTTTAGAGGCAACAGTGATGATATGTGATAGAGGACAACAAGTTTACAAATTAGCTTGTGATAAGCTTCACATGCTCATGTGGTGGTGTCAGGCTGCGTCACATCACATGCTAGATGGAAATGAACAACCAAAAGGAGCAGTTGCCGTGGTGATACATCTTGCGCAGACACACATTAACACATACATTCACTTGCAGACAAACACACACACACACACATGCACACATTCACAGAAAAATAGACATACGCGCACATGGACACCCAAGAAAACACACTTGGCTGCAAGCGTAGTCCAAATGGCGATACTTCCCCGGGTGAGACAGCACCCTCTGGCCTGTGGGTCTAACAATAGGATCCATTCTGCACTGTCCCCTCTGCGCTGTTCACAATCCTCCCTGCCTTCCCTCCATGCTCATGACTAATGACCTCGGAGCAGGGGTAAGTTAGGGGTGAAGGTGGGGGGGAGGAATGATGCTGTCACTGAAGACACCAAGACAACAACATCATTACAGGATTTGAACTCAGGATCTGTCAAACCCACAGCAACAGCATATTAAAAAGACATAACACTCTCCCCAAAATGAAAACTAAAATCAAGCCATATTAGAGTTAAAGCAATTTTAACTATTAAAACTGTCCTGCAATGGCACAGACAGTCACTGTCTTTAAACAATGCTGTCATCAGCCAGTATCAATGATGTCCCTCAACCGATGTCCGTCCATGTCCTCATGGACAGTTACAAAGAAATGTCACGTTTTAGACAGATGAGGGATAGTTTGCCGGGCGGCATTTGCCGCTTCAGTGAGCATGCCAGAAAAGCTTTGAACATGTGTTACTGTGAAAAGACATTCCACATTAGGGCCATTAAAAGTGCCATTATGGTAAGTGTGCCACATCTCCCTCTCAACCAAAAAAGATATTTCAAATAAAACCCACCGTATCGCATTGCCTTTAGGAATACTTTAAATAGGCTACAGGACTGTATAGCTGTCTGAGGTTAGCGCACGTATCACTCAGCTGGAGGACTAAGGGAGGGTGGCACGAGGCCAAACCCAGTTTAGGGGAACGTGTGCGGGGTGTGGGGGCCGGAGCAAAAGGCTTGAGCTGGAGCACACAGATGTGGAGGCACTGACGGATGTTTCTGGGACAGATGCTAGCTTCGCTCAAGCATGTGCAGCTGTGTGGACATGCACACGTGTGTCTTTGCGCTTTTCTGTACAGTATTTGTGTTTGTAGTCGTCTCTACACTATTATTTGTTAGTGTTTGCAGAGATTATCTTTAGTGTGCGTGCTTACGTTTGTGTCTCAGCTTCATACTTTGGTCATTTAGATTTTTGGCTACTCAGTTACAATAAAAGGCAGGATGACTCAAGACGATCTCAGTTTATTTTACTGTTTCCTGACTTATTTATTTGTTACTTTATGAACAGTAACAGATGACAAACTGGCCCAAAATTTAAAGAATGATGCACCAGAGTAAATTAGCAGAGATACAATTGATTCACAGGTATCACTGCTTTGGCAGCTTGCTGCCTTTTGTTTCCGTCAGCGATGAGCTTCATGGCACAGAAGGACAACAAAGCTGCAGAGCGAATCAGAGTGTGAGCAGTATCTGTGCCCCGCTGAGTACGTGTTCGTTTGTGTGACTGTAATCACAGTTTGTGTGGGTTACTGTGCACACGTGTGTGTGTGTGTGTGTGTGTGTGTGTGTGTGTGTGTGCACATACGTGTGTCGGAGGAGCGCTTGCATTCATGTGTGGTTGGAGATGACGCAGTGCAGTGCTCAGTTAGGCCCTAATTGAACTGCCTGCTTCAGCTGCCTGATTGCAAACAGACCCAGGTGAGTGTGTGACAGCACCCTCCTCCTCCTCCCTCCTTTCCTTCTCTTCCTTCTTCACTCACTCCCTACTCCAGCTAACCCACTCTAATGAGTTTCGAGACCCATGTCATGCACTATGCTCACTACAGTGCTAATGATTACAATTTGTCCAGCCGTCTGATTAAGGAAGTGGCTATTAGAGCACTGTACCACACTTAAAATCCTCCCCCACTGGCTCGGCACAGAGTTTTATGGGCACAGGCGATGGAGTGTCACTGAGGAATAGCTCTGCACCATCAAAGCTCTAATGATCCTTAATAACATATGCATGTATTTTACAACTATGCTGCTCACAGAAAACCCACAATTATATGTAATATCATTCATAAGGTGTAGTAAAACATATACATTTTGGAAGGAGGAGCTTAGATTGTGGTGTTAGGCACCCAGACAGGAAACAAAACTGATTTTTTACAGGGCCAGGGCACCCAAAAGTAATTACTTATAACATAGGATCAGGCCTGCAAGAAACTATTACTTGGATTACACCAGCGTAGTGCCTCGTAAACACTATGGTTCTAAACTACACCTGAGCTTTCAGCCTGTCTGCTGGCTGGGCCAACGCACTACCTCATAGGAGAACCATGTCTGACAGCTTGGCGGTCCTCCAACCAAGCAAGTATAGGTTTTCTCAAATGCTCTCATCACGTTATACTTTATTAAGAATACTGAAAATGGGAATAAGCAGCTAAGATAAGTAAAGAATGGGCCAGGGATTGGTAACAGACAACAGCAGCGCGGACTGATCCTGAGAGTAAGGAGAAGCGACAGGTTGGGGCAAAAACAAATGCCCCAGCGATCTGGTGTGACAGTAAGAGACAGAGATCTGTGACTCATGATGCTCTTTCAAAGAGCTAAGGATCATCCACAAATAAAGTACAGACCATGCGGTTCTCTCTATCCAGCACAAATGTTCTGTTTCTCTTTCCCCTAAAGGCCAATAACATAAACAGCATGGACTCCACAACACACTCCCCCCCCCCCGAGGAGAATACACTGAGTGAGACTGAGCGCTTTCCATCACTCTTTTTCTCCTTCTATTTTTCACTCCTGCATATTCCTGGGCTCCTCTCTGCTCTGCACTAAATCAATTCTCTCTTCTGATCTTCTACATTTGAAGATAAATGACAGGACAGCCGACAAAGAAAGGAAGAAAAATTGATTGTGGTTTGTCTTCGATAACAAATCAGCACCTTTGTGATCACAAACACGTTCCTCTTTCCTTCTCTGGCCTGCTTCCCGGCCTCTGCCAGTAGGCGTAGTGCTGGAACGCTCTGCTCCTCTCTGCGTCGTCTCTGTTTGCCTGCTAGCCCTGAGCCCAGCCCGGCAGCGAAACACGCCAGCACCCCAAGACGGAGCCAGGCGGAGTGAGATTAACATGAGCCTGGAGTCATTATGCTGTTCATGAGCCGTGTCCAAAGCAACAACTTTTATAGCACCTGTAACACACCAGCTAATCTGTCTGACACCCCTGACCAAATAAACACAGCCAATGCCACTGCAAACACACACACACGCACACACCAGACTGATGCTTGCTTTGCACATAAACAGCACTGATTTAGGCATAAAAGCAAGTTGCCTTTAGTGTTTGTCATGTGTTGAAAATGCAGTCGCTGAAGGTAAAGTGAGGCTTTATGGTTGATTGTATATATTGTTTATTGACCTTTGACTTTCAGGGTGGTTTCTTATGGGCTTAATAGCAGCAACAGGATAGCATGCACACACATTATGCCAGACCCCTCTCTGTCTCCACCAACACACCACCACCTCTGTCTTACCCATCAGTCAATGCCAGGGCTAATCAGTAAAAATAAATCTGATTAACTAAAACACAGACCCCTACATTTAATTACAAGAATTGGGATCATGGAGGGGAGCGCACTGCCAACATACATACTGGCCCCTTTATGGACAAGCATACTGCACTAATTGCAGCCTCTGTGATTATATAATTTAACTGTATTTAACCACATTAGTAGAATAGTGTGCACTACCGGGAGTAGACATAATCCTTGGGAAGAGGACATGTATATAATTGAATAATTTTCGATTCACAGGCTGATAAGGAGTGGAGTAAAAGAAGCAAACCTCTCCACGTTGGTTGCAATCCTGTACCGTAGTCTTCTCATTAGGCGTAGTCAAAGAAAGCCTTGTGGTGGGTTTGCCCTAGGCCGGTGACTACTGCCCTGTGAGTTAGAGGATAGGAATGGTGGTGTTCCCAGGGAAGCCGGGGGTTAAAAGGTCACCAGTGATCAAGGTACTCATGGTGGATTGTGTTTGAAAAGGATGCACATGATCGGAAACCTGGCAAACAAAATGTGAATCATACTGTGATATTTTAAAGTCAAACTGAAATTCAAATTAGGAATTAGTACTAAGATTAGCAAGCTAGGCAATCAATGTTTGTAGGCTATATGCTCCAGTCAGTAGCGCACCACGAAAGTTGACACTGCGTCTCCTAGCAATGCCGACCCTCAAATGTTGTCTGCTGCCGAAACCCTGAAACCCACCCTGAAATTCAGATGCTGTTTCCACTGATATGTCAAAAGACAATTTTATCCTGCTTTGAAAAAAGAAAAATTATGTTTATATTTCCTTACACAGAAATTGAGAAAAATCCACATTTCCGTTCAACTTTAAGAGCAATTTGTCAACTGAGTGAAACTATACTTTTGGCCTTATAAGTGGTAGTAATGTAGTCTCACCCACACACACTGGTGCATAGAAACCAGGGTTATGTCAGTTCTGAGGAAAAGTGTTCACACTCTTAAATATAAATCTTTCAGACTTGACTGTAAAAAATATTTTTTTTAATACAGAAAGGCACAAACATATTGGCTAGCACCTTCTCCAGCATGCTCCTGAACTTAGAAAAGGGAACTTAAAAGAAAGTCAAAAAAATTTGTACGACACAAACATTATGATGATGATAATGATGAGCATGAGGTTGCAACATGACAGCGCTGATGAGCCGGGAGATTTCTCAGGCCCCGAGAGAGGAGCAGAGAGGCCCTGTAGGCGGAAGTGTGGGTGATCAGCCGACAGACCAGGACATGTGGTCAGGGTCGAGGGTCATCTCACCCCCATCTCTGCTCCCCCGCACCACTGCACACAGGAAGTCTGAATCAACACACACAAACACACAGAAGCGACTGTGCACACACATGTAAAGACATGCACAGGCACACACAGCAAGGAAAAAAAATTCCCAGTTGCTGCTCCAGGGCTGACCCAGTAACAGTCCCCCTGCAGTCCCCCTGCAGCAGCCGTGTTCTCAGCACAGTGATGACCTGCTCCTGGAGCTCGTAAACACAGGCCACCCAGAGAGAGAGAGAGGTAGGCGGAGGGTGGAGGGGACTTACACTAGCCTAGAGGCTGCTCTCCACTGGCCAACTGTCATGTCCTGTGACCTGACCTACTGGACCCTGAGCTGTAATAACACACACACACACACACACACACACACAGCTCTCACACACACACTGGGAGAAAATCCAGCTCAGTCATGGAGACAGATTATGTTACTGATGCTGCAAAAGTTTGCTAAAGGTGTTTTTTTAGAAGCAAATGCAAATATCCATTTAGGTGAAGGAGGAAGTGCACCTGTTGAGTGGTTAACCCCTGGTCTGCATTTGCATACCGTGCCGCTACTTGAATAGTAGGGCAAACCAAGTCTGATTATCTCACTGTTGATTTGTTTGCCAGAACTCTAACACCAACTTACATGATTTATTTGCATAGTTTAGTGCATAGCTGGAATGGAGTTTTTTTTCTCCTTGTGCCCAGTAAATGTCCTATATTCCAATTTGCAGTTAAACTGGGTTGAACAGCAAGCTGCAGACTGAAGCACAAATGAACAACTGCAACTGCAGGGTGGCACTGTGTTTCAGAAGTTACCGAATGAATTACAAATGTTCTTTTAGCTTACAAAAACATCTATAAATGGCTCCTTTCAAACTAACTTTTTTGCTTGTCCGGAGTTAGTTAACAGAGGTTGCTGTGGGACAGAGCATTGATTATGTGCAGGATGTGTTTGGTACTGAGAGATGTTGGGAGGGGCTGGGGGGGGGGCTGTGTGTGTGTGAAAAAACAGTGTGATGACTGTTCAAAATCCCACCCCAGACACAGACTTTCATTAATGACTAGAGGTCTGGTCGTGAACTTGTGGCCTGGTCAAATAATGAACGCATTTTTGGCCCTGCAAAAAAACTTCTCTCACTTCTCAAAGTAGCAACTGAAGGCTGATTTTGTTAGTGTATTCCTTTGAGGCCTATCTTAATTTAACTTATCAGTGCCTCAGCAGATGTGTGTGTGATTGGTTGTGCAAAGTGCCAGATGTGTTGGGCACCTGTAGTGTTCTGTCAGCGCTGAAGAGAGGACCCAGCGGCAAGCAGGACAGTAGAGCTTGTCCGGGCAGACACAGATGCACAGGGTCACACAGGGCGGCCATTGTGTAGACAGAATTTATGCGTACACACACACACACACGCACACACACACACCTGGGATGCGAGGCAGCAGCAAAGTGCCACTGTGTTGAACTGAGTCAGGGAGCCAGCTGCTGTCTTGCTGTTACTGGGATCCACCAGTATACCAGTCTGCACTGGCTGTAAGAGAACAGAGGTCAGGCAGAGGCTGGCTGACAGACTGATTGATTGACTGGCCAACCCATGTTCCCCCACACCATATTCTGAATATGATAGATAATTGGTTCGTCACTGTTAATGAAGGATGATAATGTGGTCTAATAAGAAAGGACATATAATAATGAGGAGGCTTCACTGCATCTTCCAAAACAAACCAAACAAAAACGACTACTTGCTTGACCTTACATTTCCACATATCAGAGGTCTTCTAAAACGTATTTGCTGTTGCAAATAAACTTCTAAGAGACAGGGTTGTGGGTACATGGACACCTTGATTCTGAAAAAGAAACTGTCCATGCTGCCAGGTTTAGCCTTTGATCAATTGACAAAAAAGTCCCACTTTCTGAGGTTATATTATGGCAGTTGACTGCTGATGATTATGTTAGCAGGATTTCCAAAGAATGAATCCATGTCTTGTCAGTTTTATCCAATGAAAAAGACCATCTATTTTTGGGTTGGTGCACTAACATGTAAACCAGATTCACTGTATACGTAGCCCACCTAAATCGAATTATGAAACATCAATGACAAGTGCTGTTTGAGGGAAAATTTTGAAAGCAAATCCCTAAATCAAATCACAAGAAATAGAGAAGTGTGTGCATCAGTGTAACGGCCTGATATGGAAGCAAAAATAGCTGGCTCAGGGCGACACATGTGATTGATCATTACAGACAGATAAAATGTAAGCGTGTGTTAGCAGTTTGATGTCAGCTTTAGCCAGGTTTTCCCTAACAAACTTTGTATAAATTAAATTATTTTATATATCATGGGTATTGCATGACGAAAACAAGTATTGCTATGATACAAACTTGATGATAATATGATATTTGCTAAGATATTTGAATACGCGAGGGATGATTGCAGGGGCAGAGAGGAGGTGTAGATCTGATCAGAGGTCAGATCATGCTTTAATTCAATGCAAAATTCTTCACCATTGTAGCAGCTGAGGGTGGATGATGACAACATTCCTCCAGAGCCTAATGCCCAGTTTAAAAATGCAGATGTCAGATACCCCCCCCCNCCCCCCCCCCCCCCAATCCCCTCCTCTCCTCCACTCTTGATCTCTCCTCTTTGATTTATTCATTTTCTATGTTGGCGAGCCAGACAGGACAATGGCGTCTTTCATAACTGAGGCCGTGTTCCCACTACCAGCACCCTGCAGTCCCCCAGAGTCCGTCATCCACCAGGCCGGTCTGATGTGACCTGGTCATGGAGGACTGGTTCTATACTTGGGAAGGAAACACAGAAAGAGAAATTCTATTTGGTCATATATGCAGTAGGTACTTTATAGAAATGTTTATTTACTAAAACATTCGTCAGGAAGAAGAATAGTCCACATTACTGACAACATAAAAAAAACTTTGTTTGTGCGCATTTGGCTCTAGTCTCAGTTAGTTATCTTGTTAAATAGAAGTTAAATAAACTGAGTATCCAAAAACTAAACCAAGTATTCCTTAAAAATCATTCAGAAAAAACTCTCAACCTCTATGCTGTTGTTATTTCTTTCATTTTGTTTGGATTACAGGTTAAAGAGATGTATATACTGTATCTAAGACCAAGTACTTATCTTGAGATGCTGTAGTTATACGATAAAGTATGGGACTGTTTCAGCACAGGTTGAAATGCATATTAAAAGATCCCCCATGCCATATAAACAGCAGCCAGAACATGCAAAGCCATGTTTCTCTCTCAAAGAAAAAGATGAAAAACCAAAATGTAAGACTACATTTTCAGATTCTACAAGCACCGGAAGCACTTCTGTGTTTTCTATAAGTTTCAGTTTGCATCACATGAAGCAATCAGTGTGGGAGGAAAATATGGAATGAGAAAAGAGGGACAAGAGCTGGAGGGAATGAAGGAGGAGAGAGGAGTGCAGTCAAATGAGGAAGGGGGTGAGCAGGGGTCATGTTGCCTCCCCCTGTACTTGCTCTCTGAGGTGCAGGAAGGCTGACTGCATAGCCAAGGCTCCTTAGAAAGACAGCCTTTCTTTTCTCCAGGCCCTCGCTAATGCAATTGAGAGAAATTAGTATAATTATGCTCCATATTGCAGATTGAGGAGGCAATGTGGCCCGTGGGACGAGGATGGGGAGGGCAAGCTAGCGTGGGTATTTGCTGACGGGAATAACTAATTCATCAGCCACTTTTGCCATTTATCAGAGTACATTCTTGCATTTATGACATTACAGCTAATCAAATAAGGAGGTCCTGGAATGCTGCATCTTTCTGAAAATGTGATTCTGCTAATGCGAAAATGACCCCTTCTCCCTCTGGCCCCGCGGCCATCCTATCAACCACGTTCCAGCTGCTTTGCCCACTTGGTCATGACCACGCTAGGAAAAAGAACCTGTCGGAGCCAATTGAGTCGTCCCGCCCGCACCATCGTCCCCTGATAATGCTAATTCCAGTGTCATTGTCTTCCATTCAATAACAGCTGCACATACGCTGAAACACGTGTGAGTGCACTGCGAAGGACAGATCCATCAGATGAGTCTGCTCTGAGACAGATGTCCCCGATTTTGACACGTTTGTGGACGAAAGATTTTAAAAAGAAACAGTACAAAACATATCCATGTCAATAATGTATTTCCGTACTTGATGTTGGCTCGGGACTTCTGAGAAATGGCACAGGAGGGGTTCTTCCAAGCCCAAACCAGAAGTATGCATTTTTTTAACCGCAGTTTGCCTGAACATGGTTTCAGGGCCCTGATCCACCATTATATATGCAACTGTGACAGTAATTAAAGAGTGCTGTATCCAGGGGTTAAAATGAGGTGCAGAATGACGGAGAAAGATTGATTTAAGTACGAGGGCCGTGATTCTGCTTTAAAACAACATAAAGGTAGAGAAAAAGTGGATTCTACTTCTATCAGAGGTATAACGATATCCAGATGATTCACAGGAAGTGATGAGGATGCAGCACGTGTGAGTATGTGACCTTGAAACACACTTGAGGAAGACCTCCTCTTCCTCAGGCCGTCTGTCCGGACCCCACCCTGCAGAGATGGAGGGAGCAGTGGGGGGTGGAAGAACACCATTTGATCCCTGCTCCAGAGAGCACCAGGCCTACACATCATCTATATCCTGTTTGGGGAAAGCAGCCTTTTGAAACCCATCTGCTCATAGCTCCCAATGGCATCATCAAAGACATGTATGAGACAAGAGCATGCAACAAGAAGAGCCCGGAAACCAGTGACTGCTTTTCATGATCAGAGATTCAGCATTTGTAATTAAGATCCTCATGAACAAAGTTTTAGAGAGGATGAAAGCTGCATTTTACATAAATATCTGCACCAAAAAAAGAAAGTAAATAAATGAAGGGAAATTCTCTGCAGCCACAGAGCTGATGTCCACCCACTCAGACGTCCACCGATCATATATTCAGTATTTTCCTTTTGGGAGTTAACAGGTCAAAAACCAGATGATTCCTGGTTTTAGTCCGTTATAATTATATGCTTACATCATGTGTGTTGCCTGTATGTGACAAGAGTCAACTTATGAATACACAACGTATGAATACACACATGGAGAAGGAGAAGACAACATAAAATCTGCTGAAACTAATAGGTTTGAACAAGCGGTTTTAAAGTTTGAAAATAATTAAATTCAGAAAAGCAAGATAAAAAGGCCTGTGAGGGAAATAAGCAACAAATCTGATTACGGCCAGAAACCAACTTCTATTGAATCTGAATGACCCAGATGTGTTTGTTAAACAAGAAACATACATGATGCACTAATATTTATAGGCAATATGAAAACTCCACAAACAAAGCCATGACATGACAAAGAATAAAATCTGATCATAGTTTATAATAAAATTTACAAAAAGATGTAAAGAAATTGTCCTTTTCTATGGATTTGATGCAGTGTGATGCCGTAATACATCATCATTAGTTGAAATTTGATTAATGTGTAAAAAGGATACAGTATTAATGACAAAAATGACAGAAAGCAAACTTACAAAGTGTATGAGAGAATCATCACCTCTACTGTGGAAAAAGTCCTTTTTTTATTATTTTGAAAATATCAAATATATGTTACAAATATATGTAAAGCTAAAACAGATGACTGAGACAATAATGTAGCAAACCATACCAGTAAGTGAGTATTAAAAACACATTATTTAGAAAATCATTAAATCATATTAATAAACATTAATTACCTGTAAAAAAAAAAAAAGGTTTAGAATGCTTTAACTGCTTCACAATGAAAAACTGGTTTTAGAGGAGATTTACACTGGAGATTTGTGGCAGTGCAGTGTAATAAAAAGTTTTGTGACCAAAAAAAAAAAAAAAAAAAGATTGTCAAAGTTGTCGAGACACATAATGTGGGCCGTTAATCAGTCATGGACTGAAGGGAGGCGGCTCCCTCAGGAAGCAATTAGCTGTGTTGGACCAGTTGCTAATAAAACACTTGGGTTACAAGCTACCCACAGCCCAGCCAGGCCAGGGGACCCACGGTACTGGGTGTGCGTTTGTGTGTGTGTGTGCGCATGTGTGTGTGCTGAGGCTTAACAGGTAGACAGAGAAAGCTACAGTAGCAGCAACTGGTACAGCAGCAGCGTTTGTCAGTCTCTGTCGCTGTAAAAGTGATACTTCATCCCAAAATCTAGCTTTTGAGTATCAACACTCACCCTCTGTAGGCTTGAAAGACAGATGTAAAAAGTCTGTCATATGGTCAGATTGAAATATGTGAAAAAAGTAACAAAACATCTACAGAAATGTCTCAATCCACTCCTAAAGTATAATCATTCCTCTGCTCTCCGTCAGGACGCTCAGTATGTTCCAAACAGCCATAGTTTCACAAAAATATTGAATTGAACATTTCGTCTCTCCAGCCGAGCTGCCTCAGTTGAAACTGTTCTATAGAAGTCACATGCTTCATGTAGGTCATGATTAATTTGCTTAGTCTGTTTCCATTGCACTTCAAATTTCCTAACCATCTGTTTTTTTTGTCACTGCTATTACAACAAATGAAAATATTAGTATGCTATCTAACTAAACAAAAAGTATAAAATAAGAGTGAGCTATATTTGAGGAACAGCTAGACCAAAGGGGAACCATGTTCCCATGATGGGAAGCCATTCCCTCAGTGTGGAGCCTGTAGAGTCCAGAATAAAGCGGCCAGCAGCCACTAAGAGGATCCCAAAAACCACCTCTTGCGGTGTGGTGAGCGCAGCGTTAGATTACGTCTCAGCTCAGAATCCAGGCCCTGCCAAAGCCCAGACACTAGACACAACAAAACCAGCCCGTTTAGGAAATAAAGCCTAAGAAACGCCACTTCAAACTCTTCCCCGGGGTGGGGTGGTGGTGGTGGTGGTGGTGATGTGTGTGTGTGTGTGTGTGTGGGGGGGGGTGAGAAGGGATAGAAGAAGAGGAGAGAAAGACAAGAGAGAAAGAAGAAGGAGGAGAAGGTGGTGGATATAAGTGGAAGCACATTGACAAGCTGTAGACAGCAAGCACTTCTCTGCATGTTTAATGCCCAGTCCAGCTTCCAATGCTTCAGAGGGATCTGTTGAAAAGACTGGTTACTGACTTTACACTTGGGACCCGAAACTCCACTTGATGGCTTTTTGTAATGGATTAGTCTCCACAGAAGGTCCCATTTTTCAGATTTTGAGGAAGGTGTTAACTTGTGAGCATCATAAACAAAAGCCCATTTGGCTGGCAAATATGAAACACTGCTCCTCTGAAACGGCCAGTCTTGTATAATGACAGAGTGGCTAAATGGTTCAATATTTATGGTGTCTAATACATGTTATAAAACATTATTTAATGACATATCATTTGCTCATAATCACCATTTATCATTTTACCAGCTCCATTACACTTGAAGCCTGCATGCTACAAGAGAAAGGAGATCTGAAGTGAAAGTGCTAAGACACTAATCACTCTCAGATTGTCATGGGGACTTAATTTAAGCTGTGACTTTATTTTTAAAGCATGAAAACATCAGAGATGGCCCGGTGCTTTCTGCAGCCTTCTTAGAAAGTTGGCTTCTCAATCTGTCTTGAAATACTGAAGATCTGTTATTTTTATTATATACTTTTATTCTCTAATACGAGATTATTTATTTCCCATGTAGGACAAATTAGACTGCTTTGGCAGCAAGAGCCCTCTGACGGAAATGAACGATTCTCGAGGAATGTCACGGTGGTCAATTCAAATGATTACTGACAAACATGAAGTATTTGGATGTGCAGGCCAAATGCAATTAGTTATACCAGACACACGCAAACACAAAGGGAGCTTACTAAATCAAATTTGAGCCTGACTGGCCAAAACTCAATGCAATATGAATTTGGAGTCTTCCAGGAATTGACAATAAATCAAAAAACATGTACAATTTATGAGGATAAGCAAAACTCAGGTACACTTTCGACATCCACATCTGACGTTAATTGAAAACGTTCCTCCAACTTGGCAGACTGAGTGAACAACATACTAATGTTGCTGCACTCCAGACAAAATGTGTTTGCTTTCAGTTGTTTAGACTGCACCTCTGCTGGCCATATTCAATTATTACCCGTTTCCAGAGTTATGCACAAACACAATCAAGCCTGAGTTATTCCTACAGCAGAGTGAAGATGATTGTGCATCTCTTAACTGTGGTGTGAAGTCATTTGTTGTGGGAAAACACGTATGTGTGTTTCATTGCACATGGAAACCGAGGTGTGTCTGCGGGCCAGATTTTCACACGCTGTGTGGTCCTGCCTCAAGAGGTGAAGAGAAGAAGAAGAACCTCACCCTTCGTCAACAGAACCGGAGAGTGTATTCTCTAGAATCTCAGCGGAGTGTTGATTTGCTTTTCCCAGAGAATGACTCAACACAGAGAGAGAGAGAGAGAGAGAGAGAGAGCAGAGAAATAGTTTCTACGTTATCAGACCTGAGGGAACCAATGGCAGGCCAGATATTCCCAGGAAGGCGGGTTTCACAGAAGAGATGAGTCAGCATATGACCAAGGATGCAATCACTATGACCATAGCCGGATGATTTAACAATGAAAACAGAGAAAATGCTCTGATGTCCGAAGATGAGAGGAGTGTGAGGGAAAGGGGAAGACCCGAGGAGTGGTGAGAGCAGTGGGAAGGTGGGGGAATGATCTGGGGAATTCTCCATCCACATCCTCCTTTTTTTTATTGAAGCAATTTGGGTCAGGCGTGCCCCCGCCTCTCCTCCCCTCCTGGCCTGAGGGTCTCCCCAGCACACATGTTCACTCTGCGGCCAGCTTACAGTGATTAACCAGGCCTTCCTCTCTGACAGGTGCACCGTCACGCTCTCACAAGCCAAGTGAAGCCCCCCTGCCTCGCCACAACAGATACAGGATACACTTGGTGCATCCCTCAGCCAAGTTTATCTCTCTCTGTGAAGATAAACCAGCAGCTAGGCGTTCATTCAGACAAGCAGTCAATCACATGTCACCAGTAATGTAGGTGTAAGGATAATTAGGCAATACGCAGATGTTAGAGACTAGATATTACTGTCCATTTCATTCCAGATGATGCTTTTATATATTAGTATTGATTTGAAGGCCCAATATATCTTCCACAATTTATAGTCTTTGGGTTAACCACAGCCAGTGGCATGTCCTCCAGAGGAATCACACACTGCCAATATAAATGACCAACTTGAACGTTAAAGCATTCAAATAAAGCAGATATTAGACAGACCACATTATGTTTCTAAAGAGCTTGCTTCTTCGCCTTTTTCTCCAATTTAAATGGCCTGTAATTACTTTCAGTCTCAGGGAATCAACTTTGGTTTTTACAGTTGTAAGCACTTAAGGAAAATTATATTCTTGGCACCTGAATTCCACTGTGGCACATGCTCTGCTTCCCAGGTCCACACCAGTCTGATCGAAAAAACACAGGCAGCAGCCGCAGCAGCACTGTGGCAGCCTCAGTGTTTGGCAACACAAACGCAAATGCAGAGAAGCCATAAGAATCATTAAAAAAAAAAAAAAGGAAACAAATCCAGACATGCCGTCTGTCTGCTTTCCTATTTGCATGCTAGATGTAGAGTATAGTGTGACAGTGCTTACTGGGGAGGTGGGTGTAAAATAAGAGTTTTATGGTTAAGAAATTAAAGTGAGGAAAAAGAATGATAGTGATTGTAACCAGAAGGGATGATAGTGCTGAGCGCCAGTCAGATGATTACAACAAGAAAGTGCAAAACAGAAAGTAGAGATACCATCCAACTTTGGTGTTTAGTGCTCATGCAGCACACTTTCAGATGGACAGCATTATGTATGGAGAGGAGATTCAGTTGGACAAGCAATGACAGAGCAATTTCAATAAAAATTTGCATGATGTCCAATATCTGGCTACCATATTTTCGTGTTCTGCATGAACACCACTGAATAACACGCACCTCAAAGTTAAACTATTATCAGACATTCTAGTCAACAAGTTGCTCTGCTTGCTATCATAGCTTGATTTCCAAAAGTGATTATGCTATCAAGGACTTTAAACTGGACATATCTATAGAGAAGACATTAACTAGGGTAGATTTGCTTGAATTGATCACAGGTCTGTTTTACATACATGTTCCTCTTCCACTTACAGCTTGGCCTCAGTATATCTGCATGAAACACAATATGCTTACAGTTTAAAGAGAGGACATGCCTCAGAGCAATTCTGAACAGTTAGTTGGACACGAAGCACTTTAAATGACCAAACGACCATTGTTAAAGATTGTCCAAGTGAGCTTTGGTGCCTCTGCTGCCTCAGTTGAAACTGTCCTGTATATGCAAATGTTCACTTTTGCATCTTATTTTGCATTCAAAACTTCCCAGTTTGCTGTGGAAGCTGGAAAACATGCTGTATGATGTAGGCCAGAAAAGAGAGAGTGGTAGCTTTGAATAACCAAATAAGTTCTGTTCAGCTCTGTGCATTTTTCAGGTGGCCCAGGCCTTTTTTCAATGCAAAGTGGCCCACTTGGAGAGATGCCTATCACTACACATGTTACTGTGGCTGCTGAAAAATAGGGAAATGACTGGTGCAGATATGACAGTTAGCTGACAGTGCCACTTCCCTGTTCTGCTGGAATTCAGTTTGGTTGTTTGCATGTTTTTTTTCCTCACATGACACTTAAGTGTACAACTAAAAAGATGAACAAGAATTAGGTCAGCATTTCCTGTAAATATGATAGGAACATAACATTATCTGAAAGGTTGTACACTTTATGTAGTTCTGTCTCTCTCACACACGCACATACACAGAAAATATAATATTCTGCCTTGTTTGCGCTGTTGTCTAAACACAAAATCCTAGCGGACCCCCTCCCCCGGCTCCTAACCCCAACCCCCCAGCTGTGTCCCAGGGAGGTGAAACCCAAACCAGAGCGCAGAGAGCTCTCTCAACTCCTCAACCTCTCAACACATCCTCAGCACTACCCTTTGAAAATAAACCACGCCGGCAAGCCCTCGTCTCAAACTCTCGCCTCATATGTGAGCACACATGCCCCGCACTCCGTTGGGAGCTCTTTGGAGACTTCCCCGCCGCTGTTCCAGGAAGCAGATGTGAGAATGGCGGCAATCAGGCATGACGCTTCACTAGGCAATGTGGAGACCATTACTCTCACAGTGAAGATATGGAGGAGAGGTGAGATATGGCGCATCTTCAGCAGTTGCCCAGAGCTGGTTAAGATGACAAAGCGCTAAGCCGAAAGCATCGGATGAGTGCCATATCAACAACATATGGCTTCGTTTTGTCAAACTTCAGAAACGTGGGTTGGAGGCAGATTGCAGGGCTTAGACAAATTTAACAAGACAAATGAATTGATGTAAATGAATGTAAATGACAGTGATGGGAGAGCAATTGGCCACAAGAAAAAAAGGAAAACCACTCAAACAATAACTTCCACCCACGAGTGAGCACAGAGTTGATGAAATATTTAGTGATTTGATATAGACCAGTGACACGTTCTTGCTGCTTCCCACACTCTAAAACATGTGGAGGGACAGAGCTCCAGATGGCTGAAAGTCTGCATTTTCTGAGATCCACCTTCTAATGATGATCTCTCTCACACTTCCACACAAGTTGTAATCTGAGCAAGTGGGGAACCCAGAATGTGTTATTTCTACTATATCAGATGAACCAGGAAAAGAAAATGAACAATAACCTGGAGCACTGCATGAAGAGTGGGAGCAGTGTTTTTCCCTCTGGTGCAAGAGGCAGCGAGTTCGTCTGAGAGAAGGCCGCGGGGTGCGAGTCACAGCGCTGTGATGGAACTGATATCACATCACTGAACTCGGTGTCTCAACAAACCTATAGCCACATGAATGGTGGAAGACTACTGACCCATGAAAAGAACTGAAGTCATTCAGAAAAGATGGAAGATGGATGATTCTAGTGACATATTGCCAGTGGAAGTTTTTTTTTTTTTTTCCCTTTGAGAGACAGAGAAGAATCAGCTAGATGGAAAATGTGTAAAGGGAAAATGAACACATGCTATGCTATCAAAGGGCAACAGAGTCCAGATAGTGATGAACTTTGAAGCTGATTGCACAGAGACACACATATAGTAAGTCCCACATGAAAGCAGAAATATAAGAAGAATCATGAGAGAATGTTCTTGGTAAAACACTGATGGAGGTTGCTGGTTCTGGAAAAATACTGTATGACTCAGTGATTGTTGGTCCGTGTGCTTGCTTGCAGGACCTTTAACTAGTGATAGGGATGTCTGCAAGTATCTCAAGGCAAGAATACTAAGTGTGTGGGACAGTGGCCTCTTTCAGGGTACAGCCCTGTGTGTATGAAATGACATTCAAGCATTTTCAGGGTAGGACAGAGGGACTTATTATCAATGGGGCTGAATTATTGCTCCCATGAAGGGGGATGGGTACACTGAGGTGTGGGGGAGGGAACGATGTGCGTCAAAACTCTCATTAAGGATACAGAGAGACTTTAGGAAGAGAAACATATTTTATAAAGCTGAAGAATAGTTCACAAAGCCCACAGCTTTCCGTACTGTCCAACTCCTTCGCAACCCATTAGCATATTGCTTTTAAGATTATCAAAAAGCTTGTTTATGGAACATGACGGCAGAGAGAAAACATATGCAAACTTAATACAAAAATTCATCCATATTTTGGTTGGTGTTTCCACGGAGAATTCATGCACTAAAAGAAAAAAAAGCAGCTTGTCTGGAGCTGGAGCTGATTAAGGGCAAAGATGGAGACAATAAAGCAAAGTGGGAACATCGTTTTTTTATTTTTCAACTTCAATACTACTTCAGTGTGTGAACAGTTTTACAGTATGTGCAAGTTTTTATGGATTAAAAAAATCCATAACGAAACAAATCTGGATCTGGGCATTTTTCTGTCCCACTGGTCGAGCATCATGTCCCCAGCATAGAGGATGGTGTGACATCTTATCCGCCTCAACGAGAACAAGAACACTCGCCTGCAGGACTTCCTCTCCTCTCTTTCATTCCTTTCCTCTCTCCATCTCCTACCACCTCCTTTTTGAGCTGCACAAAGCCGGATGAGGGTCATCTTACCAATGTCCCCGTTGCAATGCAGAAATCCAACATTTTGGCAGCACCCTGACCTGTTAACATCTTAACTTCACAAAGCCGACAGGATCTTCCTCTGCTTTCTACAACACTTTGACTGCCCTTGTTATAACTGCTGTTAATAAAATCATAAAAATAAGGCTGCAAAGCCACAACTTCGTATCAGCATAAGGCCTTGGTGAGACAGCACTTAGGGCTATGTTTGTGTGTTGTTGTAATTATTTGTGTTGCTTTTCTAACTTTCTGCCAACATTCTCCCACTGTATGAATGATTTCAGTGATGCACACTTGTTTGAGTGGGCAGTATTTCCACTGAGGCAGTCCTTTGACATGTGCATATTGCTGTATTGCTGTTTTGTGGGTGTTACTGTGTTTGTATTTTGACATGTTATAATGTTTGTTTGTGTGTGTGTGCTGGGGTGGGGTAGGGGTGCTCTGTGAATGTGTGTGCATGTGTGTGTGGGTGGGGGAGGGAGGCACAGCTCTGCAGCCTGATATTCTGGGAACGGCAGGGTGGCGTTGTTGACCCACCTGCTCCCTTCTCTCTTCAGCTGGATCTAGTCGTATTTCAGCAGCTGCATCCCCTCACAAAGCACCTCTTTGTAATCTTCCCAAGGCGCACAAATACAACTGCAACCAGGAGAGGAGAGAGGAAGGAGGAGGGAAGATGGACAGTGGAGACAGAAAGAGGAAAAGGGCGGTAACTGTTCCTCTTGGTGCGCACCAGTGTCACTGGCAGATCATACTGTATCTTTAAGTAAAGTTACATTCAGTAGCAGGTGCTCTTATAATGGAGTCATGCTCTGCCGGCAATGAAAATATTCCCTTCACACACACATAAATGACATGACCGTACACACACACCTGTGCACATGCATGTATGCAAAAGTAGACTGCATGGTTTGACAAGTGAATATTATTTACATTTTTAGCAGTTTAAAAGGTGTATGCAAAGCATCTTTGCAAATTAATGCCCTAAAAAAAGAGAAAGAGAAAGCTGCCTCACAGATAGAAAGTGACAAGAGCAGAGACATGAGGCCCATTTGTTTCCCATTAGTCCCTCCGGCACTCTCACTTGCAATGGATCTCTAACCTCTAGAATATGCCATGTCACATACATGTCATTTTGCACTTCACACCACGCAGAAAAAGCAAGGCCCCATCTCATACCACCCTCTCGGCCACAAACCCAGTTTAGTTTAAGCCCTGCTCTGCAGAATTTGCATCCCCAAAACAAGGTCCTGTTCCCCCCATCCTGTCTCCAGCGATCGGTCCCTGTGGTCCGAACCCAGACTCACTGGTGGCAGAGGAAAGGAGACGTCATTAGGAGATTAACTACAGCAGCCCACTTTACTGCCATCATAAATATATGTACCTGAGTTTGAGGCCATAAATGCACCAATGAAGCAGAAATTGGGCTGTTGGGTGGGGGGCCCAAGGTCATTGGTTCTGATTAAATTTGGTACCAATTTACCCATGTGGAGTCATATGTAGACAAATCATGGGCTACTCAAAAGGTCTATTCTGTGCAGATACCAACACAAACATGTCAGTGCACATACACATAAATACAGTATATAAACAATTTCTACAATTAAGAGGATTCTGCTGTTTTACTGTCACATGCATAGTCTGGCTTTAGAGAGTCATATCACTGTCAAATTACAGATGAAGAATTAATCCCCCAAACCAAATAGGGGAGCTCAGAGCTCTAAAGTATAAATGCAATGATCAGTCAAATAAACCGACAATGACATATTCTTAATATGATCCACAAAAGAAAGTTGAGTTTTGCAGAGCAGCATCTTGTTAAATGAGGGACCCTACAGCTCAGCAGATTTATATTCTATGTTAAATGTAGCCAAAGCTGTCCCAGGGGCTGCCATTAGTAGACACAAGAGGCAGGTTGGACGGGGGGTGGGGGTGCTTAATATTCCTTCAGTTGGGCTAAAATAGGCAGAATACCTGAATTGAAATGTTTGCTAAAAAGGAAAACATTGTGAAATTATCAGAAATAATGATCTCTGCAGGTGGAAGTGATTGAACCAACACAAGTAAAGAGACTAGAGAGAACAGACACACACACACACAAACACAAATACAGAGAGGTAATCCAAGGTGAGTGTGGTGAGCGGAATCAAATGTTGTTGATTTGACCATCTTCAGCAGATATGTAATTTCATCTACGGACTGATAGTCCTCAGAGCTGAACAGAGTCACCAGTCAGTAGAGGTTAAACACTCTGAACTTCACCAAAGGTGATCCTGTCACCCAAACTGATCTGAGTCTGTTTATGCAACACTGGATTCTCTGTTAAAAGTGTTATTCCACAGAAACAACAAAAATAACATAACTGAGTGATAAAACTGGTCAGGATTAGTATGAATACACAGCAGAAGGTGGAGGAGAGTGCTACATTTCCAAAGCAAGCTACTTCTAGGGAAAGTTAAATTCCTCTGTGAATGAAAAGGTCAGACTTTGTGGTCCACTGAAAAGACTCTTTATATCCTTCGTGCTACAGAAGTACTTCCGTGGTCTCTTTTGTCCCCAGTTAGAGCTCTGCACTTCTTTAAAGGGAACAGGAAGTGACCTTGGTGACCCTGGACTCCCACACCATATGACCTGTAGCTGTACACCACCATGCAGTCATGGCCAAAACTCCTCACAACAACCCAATAAACTCAACACAAATAACCTACTTAGAGTTTTTTATTTGCCTTTGTATGAAGCACCTGAAGGCTACAGCATGAGATGCTCTTTTTTACTTTGATGCTATGCGTGTCTGCAAAAGTCAGGCAAACAGTTGGAAATAGTGAAGTTGCTACCAGGAAATAATCTGTACCTACAACCAGTGGAAAACGGTTTACAAGTGCTTCCTTCTTTCCCTGCCTGAGGCAAGTGTGTGACAGTTGAGAAACCATACGGCATGCTATAGATCAAGAATGTCAACCTAAAGGGGAGAATGAAATATCCTGTCATGACAGATTAAAGAACAAAGTAACTTTCTACAGATCTAAATATTTCAGGAAGTGAAAGAAAAAGATGAGTCAAAAGCATAACAGTGCTTTAGAAATGTATCATATCATGTTCATGGACAGGATTTTTTTTTAAGGTAGACTGACTTGCTGCTTAATTACTAACTACCTATTACTCATTGAAAAAGTATTTATGTTACTTTACTAATTACTCAACAGCAAAAGTAATTGGTTATATTACTCAACTCCGTCAAAGCCTTCACACACACACACACACACACACACACACGTCACTGTATTTAACACATGTTAAATGAACACAAAAATCACACACTCTGGTTTACATTTTGGAGGCGTTTACTGACCATCAACAGCTAGCTTAACGTTAGCCCTGGTGACTGCACGCAGCAGCACTCCAGAAGTCCTGTCCTTGAAGTGAAGCTGGGTTCACACAGCCTCCAACTCTGAACAAAACCAGCTCATCCCTGTAGGCTTACCAGTGGCTAACGTTAGCAAGTCAGCTATTGGCTGGCGCATTCCTCCTCTTTTGCTGGAGGTTTGGCAGAGGCCTCCTTACACCTCCAGCCACTGCACCAAGCTAACACGTACCAAAGGAGTCTCTTTACTGATCGCAGCAAGACCAAACTGATATCCATCCTTCCATCAAACTTTTGGTAAGACAGCAAACAAGGTGACTCAGCAAAATGTGAGTGTTACTGGGATGAATAACTCTAATGTAATTACTGAATTTCAAATTATAATCTCTGACACCACTTGTTGCTGAAAAAAGTAATTACATTACTGCATGCATTAACTGTACACATTAACCGTTACATTTCAGTAATAGGTTAATGTGTTACAGCCACTGGAAATAGCAGAGTTTACTTACTTACTGGTACTATCTACATGCAAAAACTCACAACGAGGAGTGCAAATCTTTTCACCTGTCTCACTCCTCACCATCGTAAGCAACCACTTACAACCGATCACAACAACACCAACTGACAGATAACATAAACTCCTCCAAAGTGAAAGCAAACAAATTGACGTTGTAAATTGGAAGAAAAAAAGAAGAAGAAGAAGAAGAAGAAGAAGAAGACGCAGTTTTTACAATATCAACGTAGCCTGTAGGATGGAGGGGTGCTGCCCTGGCCAGTTGAGAAAGTGCAATGCTAAGCTACTTTCCCATGGTGATGACATGTCAGGCACCATGATTTAATTTGAGCCTTTTTGACAACAGATCTGTACTGTGGCTGACCATGTCTGTGCATGGTGCTAATCTCTGGATAATGTTGCAGTGCTAGTTTGTCTGGTCAGTAATGCGGACCCTGATGGGTGTTTATAGGGGTACAAGGATACACGCTGACGATAGACAGCATGTGAGTAGTTATGGAGGAGGATGGGGAGCACAGTGTATTTCTGCAGCTTCAAACATTCCACCTTAGCCTCCCTACCCATAAACTAATGTATTATATAGTTAATCTATAACATAAGATAGTAAATTTGAATATACTATGTGTGCAATATGTACAAAAGTGAAGCAATATTTCTTTTGCAACTATCGTGATACCAGGGGAATCACCTTAGATCAAATGTTAAAAGCACTAACCAGTTTCCATTTGCGCAGTAAATTAACCAACATCAACCCATGGAAATTATTTCAGATCTGTAATATCATATAATACATTACAACACTGATTCAGATGATCACAACACACTCAGCCTCCTCATGTGGTTATCAGCAGGTGTGCTGATGTGTTTTTCAGTGTAGCGTTTCTATTAGAGGTTACAGACAGGCTGGAGACAGACAGACTAACTGCTGCTCATAAACATTGAAAGTCTTGGCTGGCACACTGAAAGCCTAATTGGAGAATTTGATCCACTTCACCAATAATCATTTTAATAGCTTATAAATTATTCTGTAATATATGAATTGCACACAAGAGACTTAGGTTTCATACTGTGCTGGTCTGTGTGCGCCACGCTCATTTGCTACACACTTGTATGTGTAAATGTGTGTATGCACGTGCACATTTGCTCAGTCTTGTGCTCACATAAGGGACATAAAAATGAGCAGTGCAAATGGCTTTTTATTCTTGTTTTAATTATCTGCAAATAAAAACAATCCACCACAGTTATCTTAGCTCTGTGAGACAAAGTCCCCGCAGCCAGACAAGTCCTCTAAATAGTCTTTTGCTTTTGTGGAGCGGCCTCCCATTTCCCGTAAAGTCAAGGGGTGGGCTCTCTGTTCTCTCGCCGCCCATGAGCCCTGTCCTGAATGTCTACATGTCCCGCACCATCTAATTCACAGGCAAATTAGGGAGATGATTTATGAGAATCAAGGATCAAAAAAGGAGACAATGTGGAAGACTGAGCACACCGCAAGTTTTATGCAGAACATATGCTGTGAAGATGAGAGGGATGAAAGACAGAAAGAGGGGGGGTGTAGATCAGAAAGCATAAAAAAAAAAAAAAGAACCCACATACGCTTCTCTTGGGACAACTCTGGGACAAGATACACCATGGGAAGTGTCATCTCTGCTGAACGTCTTAGCATTTATGCTGTCATGTCAGAAGAAAATAACCAGGAATGGACATTTTCCCTGCACACGGAAGATTAAAATGGAAGTTCACTGATCTGTTCTCCAACAATCAACCCTGAGCTTTACCTTTAGGCAACATTCAAACAGAAACTTCATGTCAACTTAACAAATGTACACACAAAGTGTTCTTGCATGTGTACTCATTGGAGTCACAACCAAGATACCTACTGACAGTTTCCAGATGAAAGATTTAAGCCTTGGGGAAACTAGAGACCTGCTACTACAGCAGCTTCCAAGACCTGTCTGCCCATAATCTCTAGTTCATATGAACATACAGAACTATCACAAGCAAAACCACCGCCTCACAAAACAGTTATGTGTCAGGGAGAAAACACAGCAAATAATCTGGAAACACTTGAGCTCTTTTTATACTCCTGACATTAAAAATGAGTGTGGCCGAAGGCCAAACACACCCTGAGACATTTTGGACTAATTGTTTCCTTCAGTTTCAAACACTCCCCCTTCAATCTATTCAAAACTCCCTTCCTTCCCTCCTCACAGTGCAACCCCTCCCCTCTACCTCTCTGCATATACTAATAGGTTTAAATAAAACCTGCAATTGGTCCAGTAAACCCCTCATTATGGTGTTTTAATAGATTGAATTTAGGATAGTGCGGGGTCAGGGGTCAGTGGGAGGTCCTAACACACAGCAGCTGTCATGGGGGTTGGACTGTGATTAGAACCAGTGGAGTCAAACATCCCCGGGTCCTCGACCTTACTAAGTAGAAAACCTTACATTTGGCCACAGACCAAAATGGAAAACATCCACCAGCCAACTTCCAAAGGGGGTGGGATGAGTAGAGATGGAACAGAAAGAAGGAGTAAGAACATCCATCACTGAGAGTTAATGTGTGTGTGAACCTGGCTGGAAAATCTTCTGAATCTTTTCACCTAAAGATGTAACAATACCAGGTCTTATAACTTCACCAGGGCTGTAAAATATGGGATTTTCTAATCAGAGATATTCTGTCTGAAACCTGTGTCCTTGCCTCCTAGTCACATTTGCTGTAACTGTAAATTTTGCACTAACTACCTTCTTTCTGAGTGTGTGAAACCAAAGATAGAAGTGGTCTGGTTGATGTGGTGCAGGGGTGAAATATGACTTGTTAGCAGCCCAGGAGCTTGTTCCACATGTGGTTAGGCAGTGGTTGGGATCGTCTGGTTGAGAGGGAGGGCATGCCAGTCTCCACAGTTCAGCAAGTTTACACTGACTCAGTGTGCAATCAGTGAGATTATTTAACAGAATGAAGGCCTGCTGTTAGGGTTAGGGTGCTGTGGTGGCTGTACAGACACCGGTTTCCACAGTTGTTCGTTATACTTGAGTATAAATTCTGTCAGGACTTTTGTGGTGCATAATTCATACATCATGCACCAAAATAGGGATTTAAATATTAAATATATGGTTCGCATGCAATATTTTGTTGGATGCATAGCAGACATTTATCCAACTTCGGTTTTATGAACTTGATGACCTTTATGGACGTTCACATCATCCTAACACATCTAAAACTCTTTTCTATACTGCACAATGCTGTGGCCATTTATGCCAATTTATTGTAGTCCGTCCTATAACTTGGCTTGTGTGAAGAAATGCGCCTAAGTGTATTAAAACACAGAAGCAGAGACCAAAGGGAGCAAGATTCCTGTGGGTGACTGTGTAATTTAATTTTGTATGCACATTAGGAGCCAGAAAGTATAATTTACATGTGGGGTAGAAGTGACTAAGGCCCAGGAGAAATGGGCTAACATGCCCTGCTAAGGCCCGGAAAAAAAAAAATCTGAAAATCTTTACTCTGGTCTTTTCCTTTGAGATGCATCTCGCAAAAATAGGAAAATGAAAACCTTCCTTCATTCTTTGGGACACTTAAGGTTCATGCGCGGTTACCTCTCCTCTGTTGCTCCTTCCTTTTCTAATCAAGAGCCCAGAGCCCACAAACTCTGGCCAGAGTTTCCCCCCACAATACAGGGAGGCATGAAGGGGGAAGGCTGGAGTCTGTTTTAAGTCTGTCTCTTTCTCTCTACCCAGAAACCAAGACTGTCTCACAGCTAAGTAGGGCTTGACAGCAGCTATCACTCATCGCTCATCCTGATTCATCTTCAGCATCATTCTACCTGAGATGAGTTGATTGGTGAGGAGCAACAATCAGCTGCTGAGTGCATTGTCTATTTTTTCCAATAAATACAAACCAAATGGAGCACTTTTTGAACTATGACACAGTGGTTTGATTAATATTGATTTGCTTGTTTGTTTGTCCGTCTGTCGGCAGGATATACCTCAACCCTGACGGAAGGATTTCCATGAAGTTTAGTGGGGAGACAGGACTTGAGGCAGGAACAGTTGATTCATTTTTAATGGGGATTGGGAACAGGGATTTCCAGCATTACATGTGACACAAACAAACAAAAAAAAATGTAATTGCAAATCCGCAGGGAACGTTAAACAGATCAGAAAATCTATTTACCTTATATGTAAGTGGCAGAAATTATGTCTTGTGTGTTACATCATTGTGTTTGTACTCACTGAGGGCTTTCTAGTTCATTATCAAAATTAACACTAACCTTATAAAAGTGAATGTAGTTAATCCCGTGAGAACAACATATGAGATAGACCTGTAATATGTCTGTAAGTCTAATATTTCATTACAAAATATTTAGATTTTTCTGTTTAAATAAAATGTAATACAATAAGTTCACACATGCTTGAGCCCTGACAAAAAGCTCTACATATCTCAGTCTTATATACTCACACGCAGTAAATACTTTTCCATGTGTGGAGCAGGACGAGAACGAAGCCAGAGTCATTCATGTTTGACATGACTAGCCGCTGTCCTGTCTGTCTGTTCTCACTCTCTCTCTCTCTCTCACACACACACACACACACACACACACACACACACACACACACACACACACACACGCACTGAACTTGACCCAACCAAGCGCTTTGACAGCAGCTGTTAGAGAGAAAGGCGGCTCGGGACAGACCAAAGGAGCACTTCCATTTTATCGTTTGTGATAGAAATTTTCAACAACAACAAAAAAGCTTATTTTGTATTGACACATGATCCTTCTTCAGACATCAAATACAATATTGTTTCATTCAAATTCAGTGGCAAGGCCCTTCGCTTCTTAAGCCTATTGTTAATAAATGAACAATGAAAACGTCTTACCTTACTGTACAATCCATTATCTTTCTTGCAGTAAACTCTGTACTGTAAGCCACAATTTCTATTATTTCCACACATTACAAACTCTCTTCTTCTCTCAGCCACCTGCAGTGTGCATCGAGCAAAGCAAACTGCCGTCCAGCACAAACATACCTTGTCTTTTCACAGGGAAGCCGGTGATAAAAATCACCCCACAATACATGAAAACAAAGACACCTTTAACAAAGGCAGTGATTCAATCTACCCGCTTATCTCCTCTGCTCTTTATATCTTCAGTGTCATAAAAAGCCTGCTTCACTGGTGGTGAAAAGTGACTTATGGATCACAGACAGACTGCTGGGACAAATTAACTTCTTCTAAATGTGGAACATTTATTGAAGCTATAAGTGGGCTCACAAAGGCCTGAGAGGTTTGAGGCTTTTGTTATCGAAGCAAACACATGTTTCGTTCAGAAGTCGGTTCAGGAGTGAGAGTATTTGTTTCGGGGTCATGATCGTTTGTTTAGATTAGACAGACAGACATGAAATAATTATTATCACACACGGAACTTTCCTAAAAAACATTGATGAATGATTATTATAAGCAGTTATGAAATATGGTTTAATACCCAAAGAAAGAAACACAGCCATCATTGCTAACTAGTGGGAGAGAGCATCATCCTGTCTCTGTGACAATGAGATCTGGCATGAATGACATAAATTATATATTAGCTATAATTTGCAACCCTGCTGCAAATTAGTTTGTTACAAGCTTTGACACATTTTTCATTTTATGTTTAGCTTAATTAACAAAAGCGTAACATTTTTGAGATTGTTAATACTTCACTGGTCTGTGTTACCTGAGAGAATAAAAACCTGAATATCATCCTCCATTCTACTATCTGCATGCCACTTACAACTTTTTCTGATGGTCGATTCTTGTTTAGATCAAGTTCACTTGGAGCCAGAGTCAGCTGTTAAAGCTCAATCTTCATCTCAGTAAGAAATGATCATTATTTTTCAAAAAAATATATACTTTTAGCATTTAACATATTTATAATGTCTTGACTATTATTTGACAGTAAAATATACAAATTAATTTAAATTTTTTCTGTCATTCTAATGTGTTTATAACATCAAAATAACACACACACACACACACACACACACACATATATATATATATATATATATATATATATAAAGAAATAAAATCCTGTATAATGGACAAGAAAGTAATAATATACAACACAATATACAGACATTATCAGCCTATATTGCAATAATCATATTACCAAATGTAATTTTTTATTTATGTGTTGACTTATGCATACATTTAAAGATCGAAGACGTTTACATTTGCTGTATTAATAATAATAAAAAATAAACATCCAAAGTGTTTTTTAAACAGTAATTTCTGAACTCATTACATTTCCTAACAGTATTATAAAATCGTGGCTGTTTGTCACACAACGTGTGCAACTTTAATAAAAACAGAGCTGTGTCACCAATGAAAAAAAGAAAATCATTATAATAATGAAGCCCACATAGAAGCCTGAGCCAATAGGGGGAAAGTGGTGATTTGTTCCAGCCAATCCTAGGCGGAAGGTGGAGTGACGATTTTAAAACTCCAACTCAAGTTGCTGTAACGTGTGGCTCCTCAGCTCACATTGTGGACCACAACTTTCACGACTGCATCTCCCATGACAGCCTAGGAAAACAACACTAGCGAAGACAAACAAACAGGGAAGCAGAAGGAAAACAACGGACTCGTATTGACTGAAATTGTTAAAGGAATTTACTGTGGCGCACCGTGCGTAAAAGACGCACTGGCCACTTTGCTGCGCGCTTGAATTCAGTGGTAACATTTGCGTTTTGTTTTTTAATTGAAGATTACATTTTCGGATTTTCATCCCAAAGGGCTGAACAAATAATGTTAAAAATGACAGAGGAGCATGAAAAGTGTGTCAGCGACCAGCCGTGCAGTCCATCGGGCACAAACAGCTCCATGTCCCAGGACGAGTCCGACTCCGATGCTCCGTCCTCACCGACAGGCTCCGACGGTCAAGGATCTCTGCTCGCCGGTTTGGGCAAGAAACTGGATTCCGAGGATGACGACCGGTTCCCAGCTTGCATACGGGACGCCGTCTCTCAGGTCCTCAAAGGATACGACTGGTCCTTGGTGCCCATGCCAGTGAGAGGGAACGGATCTCTGAAGAGTAAACCTCACGTCAAGAGACCCATGAATGCGTTCATGGTTTGGGCTCAAGCGGCCCGCAGAAAGCTGGCGGATCAGTATCCACACCTGCACAACGCCGAACTGAGCAAGACTCTGGGGAAACTGTGGCGGTAAGGAAACATTTTATTTATTATAAAAGAGAAATGCAGGGATAAGGAGGGTGTAAATGAATATTGTTAAAAAAAAAAACAACTAAACACAGGACATGGCCACAGATTTGGGCATGGACAGAATAGTTTCATAAATTATATCTTATGTCAACAACTTTGGCAATTAAAGGAAAAATCAATTTTACTACATTTCAAAAGTTTTGATTTTGAAAGTAAATGATTTAGAAGAAATTAAAGAAAATTTTCTTCTGTTCTCAATAAATAAACTCTAAAGCAACTTGGGCCATCTAACCTAATTTTACCTTTTAATTTTGTTTAGTTTGACTACATAAATTAAAATTTTTTATAATTTTTTTCCACCATAGTTTGCTCTCGGAAAGTGAGAAGAGGCCATTTGTAGAGGAAGCAGAGAGGCTTCGGGTTCAGCACAAGAAAGATCATCCAGACTACAAGTACCAGCCCCGGCGACGGAAGAATGTGAAACCAGGCCAGAGCGACTCGGACTCAGGAGCAGAACTGGCACATCACATGTATAAAGCTGAACCGGGGATGGGAGGACTGGCAGGGATTACTGATGGACACCACCACCCTGAACATGCAGGTATGGTGTCAAATTGAGTACAAGAAATAATACATCAAACAACTAGTTTGTGAGTTTTATTTTAGGAATTAAAGTTTTATGCTACTGCAAATTGTTTAAATCATTTTGTATTTGGAGTGATGAAGCCTCACCTCTGATATTACTTTCTTTTCAGGGCAGCCCCATGGTCCCCCTACACCGCCCACTACTCCCAAAACAGACCTGCACCACGGGGTGAAGCAGGATCTGAAACATGAAGGCCGTCGTCTTGTTGACAGCAGCAGGCAAAACATCGACTTCAGCAACGTAGACATCTCTGAGCTCAGCACAGATGTCATCAGCAACATGGAGACCTTCGATGTGCACGAGTTTGACCAGTACCTCCCGCTCAACGGCCACGCCTCAGGCTCCTCCGCCCTGCCTTCAGACCACAGCCACGGGCAGGCTCCAGCGCCTGGTGGCTCTTACACTTCCTCATACAGCCACGCAGGCGCCAACGGGTCAGCGTGGAGCCGCAAGAGCACCATGTCCTCCACCTCTCCCTCCGCCGGCGAGGTGGGCCAGCATCGGCTCCACATTAAAACGGAGCAACTGAGCCCCAGCCACTACAGCGAGCACTCCCACAGGTCACCCTCACACTCCGATTACGGCTCCTACAGTAGCCAGGCCTGTGTCACCTCGGCCACTTCAGCTGCCTCGGCTGCAGCCTCTTTCTCCAGCTCCCAGTGTGACTATACTGACATCCAGAGCTCCAACTACTACAACCCTTACTCTGGCTACCCTTCTAGCCTCTACCAGTACCCCTACTTCCACTCATCCAGGCGGCCCTATGGCAGCCCGATCCTCAACAGTCTGTCCATGGCTCCTGCCCACAGCCCCACCGCCTCCAGCTGGGACCAGCCCGTCTACACCACGCTGTCTCGACCTTAAGGGGACAAGAAACTGTCAGTTCGCACCAGAGACTCATTCAGATTGATGCACTACTAATGAAGGAAGTAAGGAGCAGATGGAGAAGTGTGTGTGTAGGGGGGTAGGCTACCTGTGACCATTTGAACGTGAAACAAACAAAAGAAAAAGTGCCTGCTGATTTTATACAAAGTTATATCGTTGCGATGAAACCACACTTGTACAGACTTTTTACACAAAGACAAATTGTGTTGTTGGCGAGCCAAACTCCTCCATGAGGACATGTCGCCTACGCCTACATCCTGTACATCCCCCATCTTTCCAGTTTAAGATTGCACGTGTGTGCACACACTTGAGGTAAAGCAAAGGCCTACCACTGAGTTGTGTAGGAGAGAAACGGTTTGGCTCAATTCTGTCGTGAAGCAGATGGAGAAGCAGATACATTGGAGAATGTACACGGGACCAATTATGTGAATTTGCAGTAAAATTTACATTAATGGCCAGAGCTATATCGCAGCACATTTGCATCAGTGGATCAGTCTTAACTAAATGGCTCATCTGAATCTTATAGTGTCATTTTGGCATAAAAGTCTTATATGTATTTATGTTCATGCATTATTGGTTTCTTTTTTTGTTCTTAAGTAGATAAACACATGTAATGTGGGTTTGGTTATTTACAGTACTGTTTGGCTTTTAATGAAAATAAGGTAAATGAAGTTACAAGTAAGTACAATAATTATCATTCCGTTAAAGACCAATTTCCAGTAACATCTCCATTCCAAGTTGCAGGCTAACAGAGCTGGACCAACAGACTCGTACAGGACAGAACAGGTGTCTGAAAGCTATGCTTGGCAAATTGCGATTAGTCATGATCTAGGGTTAAAGGAAATGGGGTAAAATAACACCACACACTCTGAGTGACATGTCAGCTGGACCTCCTGTATATGTGGACAACACACGGATATGTGTGCGTACATGCATCCGTGTGTTTTTGTGTGTGTCAGGGAGATAAACTGCTTCTGTATGTGTGAGCCCTTACCTTGGTAAAGAGATACATATCCCGTTTACTAATACACACCAAATGATACTTAAAAACCTCTCTAGTGAAAATTATCTTTGAACTTTATTTGTGACTCAAAGAAGAGTTTTTAGGGTTTAAGGAGGAATTTAAGAGTGTGTGAGTATTTGCCCATATTTATCTCATCAACCATCAAGTGCCAACTCACTGCTGCAATCTCGCGCAAAACATTTTTGTGCCTTCTAATGCTTCTCGTCAGTATTTCAATATGAAATTGAATTATTAACAAACTTCAGGCAGCACACAATCAGTAATCCACACCAGAAACTCCTCCAGTTAACCTGATTATATCCTTAATTTGATATCATTCCTTACAGCCTTGGTTTGTAATGTTCTGTGAGATGCTGTATGAGAAACGTACGGAGCATCATGCTCACAAGTTTTGTCCACAGAACTGTGTTTTGTATATTATTCTGGTGTATAATTTTGAGAAAGGCTGTGAAAATTATTGTTGTTCTATTAACTAGAGTTTCATTCACACATGCACAGCTAACCCATTCGCTGGCCATTTTTTAAAAATAAAAGATACTTTTTCTTGATATTTGTCTTTGTCATTCTTGTTTGCATCCATATTTAGTTTTATCTTGTTGACATATGTTCTGAAATATATTCGGAAACAATTTGTGAAAAAATGAATAGAATTAGTTGCATTGACGTGAGCATGTTTATGGGTTTGCCTTTGCGCTTGATACCAGCTGTTCATATTAGCCTTGTCTAACTTGTATTGTGAGCTACAGCTGTGAGGGGAGACCAGCGAGACCTTTAGGGAATTATTCTCAGCTCTTATGCCTCTGAACAGTTTTACACAGTGACAACAAGGACAGCAATTAAACCTTCACAGTAAATTTAATTGGATGCTGTTCAAATCAGGTGGACATGTAAGTCTATCAACGAGTTTATCAAAATGCAAAATACATGTTAAATTATTCTTTTGCTGTAGACGTCATGAGTGTTTCATCTAGTCAGTTGCAGGTGTTGAAAATAAAACTGACAGACATGTTTCAGTAAACAGCTTCTCTCCATTCCCGGTGCTACTCTCAAAACCTTCTGACCTTATAGGGCCTTGGGTTGACACTTAATATGTGGCTATAGACATACCTACCAAAATAGTAAAGTTCAGATTTTTTCGTAAAAGCACGGACAAGAGAGGAATGAGGAGAGATCCCATCTCCTCTGGTCCAGTGGGTAGAATGCTCAAGTTGGCCCTGGCATGCATGCCAAGCAGCCGTCCCTAACCAGCCCAGGGAGAAGCCAAGTGCCAGGGCCGCGCTGCTGAATTTTAATGATTCATTATGCTGTGGAGGGGCCCGATTGTGTCCCTTTATCCGGAGAGCTAGAAAGGAATTAATTGGACAGAAAATGGAAGGGCAAGGGGAACTGACAAGCCATTAAGAGGGTCCTGAATGGACGATTAGATGCACATGGGGGAGGACCCCCCCTCCTTTCTCATATCACAGAGCTCCACAAACAAAAAAACAACAAGAACATCCACAATGACCACCAGACCAAACTGTAGAAATCATATCAGCGCACATAATCTGTAGATAATAAAAGAAGATAATACCACAGCAGATGGGGTGTGGGTGGCTCAAGAACGACTTGTTGTTTTTCTTCCCTCAAAGTCTTTTTTTTTTCACCAGTGTTTGCCAAATACTTTCAGGAGGAACTCTTGAGAAAGAACAGGAGTGAATAAAAGTGAGGCAAAAAGGCTCTTCAGGGTGCTTGGGTCCTGTTTCCCTGGAACTTGTCCACAGTTTCTGATTGGGCCTCTTGAAAGCCTTACAGTAAATAGCTAAAAAAATGAACTGGAAGGGGGGGGGGGGGACTGAGTTACATCAGCACAGTATACTGAATGAAGGAATGAATGAATGAACATTTTTTACACTGCAGATGCAACGTTGCAACGAAGAACTGTACATTTATGGACATAACTCACATTGGCTACAACCACAGTGCACCATAACACCATACATCCGCACACAAACTCTCCTGCTTTACACTTGCATATTATGCAGAAATTGGAAGAGAAATATAATTTACAACAGTTTTAACACTGCCGCACTGAGGCTGCGCAACATTCCAGCTGTCACTGTTATAGTTGATGTAGGAAGGGCGTTATTGGACGAAGTGGGAGTCGCGGTCTTGGACCCAGAGGACATGAGGGGGAAGCGAAATGAACCCAGTGAAACTGGTGCTTCCACCACCTGACCACATCCCATTGTTAGGACTAGGATAACTCGCCTGGTAATAGTCTCATCCTGTTTAATGAGCCTGTATAACTCAGGGCATGTTTTGGGGGAAAAAGAGGGAGCTGGGAACTGTGAAAACTCTGAGAATGCGAGGCTGATTTGCAAGGGAAATGAAGTGGACATAAAGCATGGTTATTGCCTTCCGCTGAATCTGCCCAGCCTGATTCCTCTTGATGCACTGAGTCTCTATAAGTTCTCTGAAAATTCGTCCTGCATACAGCTATTGTCTCGTCATCAATGGCAATTTATTTTGTCTACAAAAAGAAAATATGTTCCCTAAAACAAATGATAAAATGAACAGAGTTAGATAACAGATGGAGTTATGTTGGTGTGCACCTTCTAACCCTTATTATCATACAATTGGTTGATGCCTTAAACAGTTTTGAACTAGAACCATTCTACTTTCGTTTATTTCACTGTGAAATCTGCAGATAATATTGTGACTAAGAGGTTTGCCTCTGGGACTTTAGTGACGTATAGATCAAGTCTAAATGACATACAGTAGATTCTTTAAAAAAGGCTGTCTGACCCACTTGTTTGCTGCAGTATCTCGTGCTGCTTCCAAAGCAAACACTAAATTTTACCCACTCCACCCAAGTAAATGACTCACTAAATAGAGGAGTCTATTTTATTATTGGTGTCTCCTGTGTTTGCTGGCATGACCAGGCCAAGCTAAACAGGGTGGCAGACAGAACCAACATTGACTTCCCCAATTCCTCACGGATGGGCCCGCACAGAGAAGAAGGGAGGGAAGCAGAGTGCCAACACTCCAGCTCTCAAAATGCTACTAAATTGATGTTGGCTCCAGCAAGGTCACCTACGATTGGCCAGCAACACTTCCTGTGAAGGCCCTGATGCTAACTTCAAGTTCAAAATGTTTGAGAAGAAAAAATATGCTTCTTTCAAAGTGTCTGGAGGCACACTTCCAAACCGGTTTTGGTTTAAATGTCGATAAAGTTGCAGTTTGTTTGTACTTTAAGGATTGAAATATTTTTCTTGGTAAATCATGAGGGATCAATGAATAAAGCTTTCTGAAAACTTTGTAATCATAAAATCTCAAATCTGGTACTTCAATCAGGCATGGAAAAAATAATCCATTTTGAAGTAAATCTGTCCCAGAGGAGCAACTGATTATGGTTGTTTACTGAAAAGATAATCAGACCTGGGTATAAAACTATTTGCAAATATTTCTCAGTGTCTGTTTCAACCTGCTTGGAGCACCAGATGGGGAGGGATTACAGCACCACAGAAAGTCAGAGTGTGTCAGGTTACTTTTACTACTTTTCTGAGTAATGAAACTTTCTGGTACTCATAAATTTCACATTTGGTAAAAAAAAAAACAACACATTTCTAATATGCATAAAAGTATAAAAGAAAAGGTTGTTATTATTTTTAAATAAATAAATATTTCACCAAAAGTGGGGTTTATCAGCACTGTAAAATGGTGATAGTGATAGTGTTGAAGACAAACAGTCATCACAGGTGGAGTGTTCCAATTTTTAAAAAAAGGGAGAAAAGAAAATTGAAAAAATACAGCAACAATTTGACATCTGGTCATGTTCTGTTCTCTGAACAGTTGTCCACAGTCTTTCACTTTCTTTTTTCATTTGTTCTCTCCTTTTCACTTTTTCTTGGCACATCTCAATTGTGAATGGGGTGGCAGCATAGCTGCTCATCTTCTTTCCACAGCTTTAAGACTTGTTGATTAGTAACTATGGCTGTTTTCATTGTCACAGATTTCTGCTTTTGTTGAACTGTGGCACGTTTCCATCGTCATGTACTTTCTCCATCTTTACTTGAAGTTATCTCATCTCAACCTTTTTCCCTTTACACTTCCTGTCTCTCTACTCATCACAGTGAGTTTACTGTTGTGTGTTTTAGTCACACTGGAAAGACAATGATTGACAGTGGTTCAACATAATATTTTTTTTGTCCCCTTTGAAATGTAAAAGGTGTAGAGCTTTTTAAAAAGACAAATTATCTAGTTTTGCACGAGTGAAAATCTTCTGGCCGGTGTAAATAAGGCATCAAGAATGTTCATATGGACATTATTTACATCTTACTGTAATATAACGCGCCATAAGTGGGGACTTGAGGGTTATTGAGACCCACAATCAATTCAAAATTGTTATGTCAATGAGTTAATCTCTCTTCTGGCCAATGTAATTAAGCATGATGAATTAGCATATTACCCCCCCAGATCTCACACACACACACACACACACACACACACACAGACACACTCACATTGTTACCCTGCCCCACAGCCCCCAGCACCCACACAAGTTGCACTCCTCTGTCACCGATGAGACAGAGGAGAGAGAGAGAGAGAGAGAGACTGAGCCACCAGCATGTGGGATCCTGTAAGACCCTGGAATGTGAAGTGTGGGAGGAACATTTGCCACAAAATTTTCATGCTACTGATGCACAGAGGTAGTAGAGGTGGAGACAAAGCAAGGGAACAGAAGAGGGAAAAAAAGAAGGCAACAAAATATGGATTTATAGAGAGGAAAGAAAGAGGATGAGGAGGAAACGGACAGAAGGCTAGAAAGTCTCAGGTAGAAAGAAAAGAAAGAAAACGATCTCTCCCTTATTTCTCTTGTTTGCGGAGTTGCTTGGCAGAGAGTGCGGCAGGGACAGCAGGACCCGAGTTTTAAATGTAGCTCAGTGTTGGCAGAGCTGTGTGTGAGTGCACTCTGTGGGAGCACCAAATTTTGTCGCCCAGCGCAACATGGCAATTCAGACAAAAAAAACCAGCAGATCCCATCAAAACCCATTTACCCTGCTAGTGCATATACAGTATACCCCACAAGCCTGCGGTTGCATTTTCTATACTCACTAGTTCAATTCTCACAAGCCTGTATACTGTAGTGCCATGAGGAATGCATTTTAAAACCATGTCTGGGATGCCACACTTTCTCTGGTTTCTGGGCCATACTAAAACGGACAGTACACCGCAACATATTAGGTGACCATTGCAATATTTGTTTAATACGCATATGATCAGCAACACATGTCCATCCTCTCACACTTGATATCTTTTGTGGTATGACAAAAAGCAGGGGAGAGGGGGAAAAAATAGGGAAGAGTTTGTTCTCCCATGTGGTTTTGGCCCGTTCTGAGGGGCTTGGAGCAACGCCAGTCTATCCCTGGTCCAGCCTTTGATATGGATGGGGTTCATTATGTAACTGAATCTATTGTCAAAGAATAAAACAATATGGAGCCAGCAGGAGAGGTGTGTTGTGTGTGTGCGTGAGTTTTTGTGGGCCACAGAGGACTTAAAAAGCAAGTGGCTGAAGGGCAGTGACACAACCCTCTCTCACCTTATCACAGTCCAGACACTGTGAAACACTCCTGCTCCCTGCTTTGGCTTCGAAATGTATTAACAGCAATGATCTCCACACAGGTTTCTCACTTTGCAGTTGTAGTGAAATGTGTTAGAACATTTAACAACAAATCTTTCAAGAATTCATTCACTCGTTTTTTTTCCCTCTGTTTTCACTCACTTTTTTTTGCATTCACACAACTGCAAGGAATAAATATAAAGCCTACAAATGGGTAGCATCACACAGATATGAACTGGCTTACCTCCTCCCCTGCTGTTTCCTCTTACGCAACACAAACCTATCAACATTTTAGACTCAACACCAAACCCAAGAACTTGATCAGCTGCATTCAGTCAATAGACAGGACCGCAACAAACACAAATAGAGGAAAGGCAACCACGGCACTGGCTTTCACCCTCATTCTCTGTCTTGCACTTCTCCTGCTACAGCTAGACCCCCATTTCCTGGGACTGCAGCCTCTATGAGGCTGGGGAGCTGGGACTGAGCATATAGTGAGAGGAAGCCTTAGTCTTTTAGTGGTCTGCTGAGTTCATTATGGCTGAGCTATGGTGAGAGCAACAAACCTCAGCGTGGTTGAAGAGGTCACCCACTGCACAATGCTCTGGCGCCTCCAACCCGACACTGAGTGCCTGACCGTCGCTTGCTCTCACAGACCAGGAGACAGAGGGGACATATAGGCCCTGAACTGTGGCTTTAGGGCTTTGGAACTGTCAGTGCTGTGCTGGAGACCAGCAGTTTGATTTGAATGCAGCAGCTAAACGCTGCTTGATGCAAATGGGTGCGGTAGTTATATTTGGACCAGCAGAGGCTGATGATGATTTGAATGAATGAAAATGAGGGTTGTTTGAGGGCAAGATATTAGAGGGCAAAAGATAAAGCATACACTAAATTTATGATCGTGCTAGCTTGTTGCCAAACTTGGTGTTCTGTGAAATGAATGACGCAAGATGGAGGGGGTGACTCAGTGTAGGTAAACAGTCAAAGGTGGAGTTTGTGTCTGGGAGGGTCAACCTTGACCACAGACAGCCAGTAATACAAGACTGGAGTAAGACTGGAGTCTGTGGTTTCTCTACTCCGTATTCCTTAAGGTAATGTTTGGCTTGGTCCTGTTCCATTTTTTCTCCCACGTCAAGAATCAGCATGACAACAGTCAGTCCTCAGTGACAATTATATTCATAATATTTCATAGAGAAACAACAATGATGTTTGACAGCACTATGTTGACTTTTCAGGAAGGCCAGGAATAAGCATTATGCTAGCACTCAGTAAGGACACCCACAGCCAGAACCCCAAAAAACAAACGGCCTGGTTGGGGTTCAAAAGCAACATTAACTGCAGATCAAATATCTCCCCGTTTAGTCATTAAGCAGCTTACTGGTTGTGTATTCATAAAAAAAAAAAAAAAATCAAAATACACTCAACAAAAAGATTCAATAAAACAATTTAAATCTCACATCTGATGTATTACACGCTGGATGCTAAAATTCCCTCATGACCATAGATAATATCTCCCTTACAAGTCTCTCCTCAGTTCTTCAGCCAAGAGTCAAAAGAAGGGACCTGCCCTCCCCCCAAACCCTAAGCCCAAACCCGTGTCCTACAACCCACTACTTCCAGTCACATGTCACAACCCTGCTAGCTGCATCACTCCTCAGTAAAAGAAAAAAATGAAAATCACCATTTGTCTTAGTGGCAGAGCCATGATGCCACGTGGTTATGAAGTAATGGCAGTGTCAAATTTTAAAAGGTCTGAGACAAACACACGAGACAGGAGGACAGAGAGAAGACAGAGCTGCTATAGGCTGCATTAAAAGGTGACGTAGTGAACTCTTGCTTGTGCCAGCAAGACAAACTATTCACTGTAGCAGTTAATGAGCTTGGACTTTGACCCCTTGGCTAGGCAGGGGACCTGGTGCTAGACTGCCCCTGGTACTGCTCAACTGTTTTTATGGTTTCATGGAGGAGAAGTGGGCTTTAGGGGAAATGGTAAAGCTTTCCAATGAACAAGAATATGCTGCTACAGAAATGGATTTCATATTGTTATTTCAAACATGTATCCTGAAATCATATGACAACAGAACTCCATTTATTTCTCCTCTCTTTTTTCAACACTCGGATTAGAAAGAACCTCTCCTTTAAGTTCATCCTTTGGGCAGTTACTGTTTAACTTTGTGCTAATTTGATTTGGATATCTTTATATTGAGTTAGAAAAGCTATCATTATGGTCTCTTCTGCTACGCTAATGCCAAAGATTTTGTACAAAAGGTATGCATAGCAAATACACACACACACACACACACACACACACACACACACACACACACACACACACACACACACACACACACACACAGCATGCCAGGTAGCTAACATTTCACTTCCTGGCAGTGTTGAAGTGAGGTAGGATGGTGTACAGGGATTATATGATCGAATGTGAAAAGTGATCTGTAGTTTGGGAGGATGGCTATTTTAATAAAACAGACCTTTCACTGCTTTGTGGTGCGATATCCCTGAGAAGAGGCGCTCTCATTGCTGCAAGGGAGGGAGACGGGGGGACGGCACAGGGCAACCAGATGGGCCGGCTAACTGGTGAAGGTTACTGGTGGTCAGAAATCCACAAAATAATGGATGAAATCACCGGCGTAGGCAAATCGTTTAAAAGGCACACCTGGATAAAGCAAGACAGCTTTTTAAAATTATACTGGCACTCATGCTTACCAAACAAAGCAGATAACCTAAGAAATAATAAGGGGTGTAAGAGTAACAACATCTCATCCACAATACTCTAAATAGTCAAGCTGGGTTAGGTGCTTTCCAGTCTCAAAGGTAGGTGTGGTATGACTGGTTAGACTAGTTGAATCAAAGATGCTTCCGCTTGCCGTGGGATCCTCGGTGTCTATAGTGTGATGTATCCCAAAAATTGAGTGATGCAGTAGACCTTAATAGGTTAATAATGGCAGCACTGCATTTAGGAATGCCAGAGCTGGGGTCTCTGTATTGTGTTCACATGCACACGTAAATGGAATCAGTACTTCTTGCGATGTCAAATCAAAATATCTGCCCTGAGACAGGTTCTTGGGAGAGGTAGAAAGCAGGGCTGCCTCAAGTCTTCAGTACAGTGTGAAGCATGGCTGATGTGTATTTAAAATCTGGACATGGTGAGCTGATCTAAATCTTCACCATTTGCTTCAAGAGCAGCAATTTTATCATATATCACCTGAACGAGGGCATCTGTTGACCAACAAGGTCTCTAAGCCACCCTCTCCCCAAATGTTTCAATAGCAATACATTAACTGATTGAATCAAATTCATCATTGTTTAATTTCTTTTCCTTCATAAGCTAATTTTATTCTCACATTTTAAAAAGAAGATGAATATATTGGGTTTTGTTACATGCCCAAATATAGAGACCAACTTAAAACTGATTCCTAGGCCTGCACACTTCATTCTACTACAACTGGGTAGTGGACTTTATTTATGCTGCTGCTTGTGGTTACTCTGGAATTTAATGTTCCTCATTTCTCATTTTCCCATCATTCTTGACACTTACCTCTCTTTCTCAGCTTTGCTTTCTTTCCTCCTCTCTCAATTATAGGGTGCATATGCACGTAAAGCATGTGAGCAAGCTTGTGTTGTGTGTGTGCCTGTGTGTGTGTGTGTGTGTGTGTGTGCATGCCTGCCTGCACACATGTAAAAGTAGCTGCTCTCCCAGGATGGGACTAATCCCGGGGTGGCAGGAGCGGACAGGGAGCCAGCACATGTGCAAATCTTTCAACTGCGGTTCGCGATGTTTAGTCTTGCTTCGTCAGCACTTCTTGAACCCAGTCCAGAAAAGCTTTCAATCGCCCATAATTCTAGACTCCCTCCACATCCTGAAGCCCATTCACCCTTTCTGCTCAGAGGACTTCCCCCATCACAAGATGAAGAAATAACAAAATGAATATAACAAAATCATCATCAAAATGTGATGCTGATTTCCTCAGGAGGTAAAGAAGGAGTGCCTTTGGTTTCTAACGTTTATGCCCTGCAGGGACTTTCCAAATATCGCTCATAATCTTTCATCACAAGGCAGGTTGGCACCACCATGGCTAAGGTATCACTTGCTTTTCATTCGAATCCCCCCCTTCCCTGATTTGACTAGCAAAACAAGCCACATTCTGGCACGAAGGTCAAGGGGGTTTCCCCTAAATTTTTGGGCTACAGATCTCCGGCGTCCCTGTCAAAGTACAACCCACAGTCATGTAATTACATCAAAACAGCATCTGAGAGGATGGGAAGGTGGTGCAATCATGTCACATGCCTGTTTAATAAAATATTTAAAGTTAATACATTTAGCTTAGCAATACAAAATCAAATTTCAGTGAACTTGTGTTATTATTCTGTTTGCGCTGGTAGTATGTTTTGTTTGCTGCATACTGTATATTCCTCATTATATTTCATATTCAAGCAGTAATATTATTCAGCACAAAAGCTCTTTCTTTGTTGTTTGTGTTTACTTATACAACTGCATATATATGCATGTATGTATAAAGGACATATATCTTTGCCCTCACTCTCTCTTGTGGGCTCTGTACCTTCAGCTATAATAACATTCAGTGGCCAAACACAGGACAACTGCTCAGCACAGTAATAACTTTGCATCTGTCGACCAACAGATGCAAAGCTGTCCGGTCACCCAGGTCCTCAGTTCATAACAACAGCTGAGGCTCAAGTCCTTTCCTTGCAGCCACCTCCATATCATGAGCTGCAACATATCCTCGAATACAACCCCTCCAAAGCTGTTCACAAACTGTTAAAACATTTTTGTTCAGCCTTTTAACTTTTTATTTCCCCTAAACAATATTTTTAACTACCCTTCTTTCTACAATAATTCAAATTTTGCTTACAACATCCATTCAACAGTGATCTAAAACTAAAATTAGACATGCTGAGGCTCCACGTGCTTCATCCCAATTCCCAGATTTCTCATCATCACAACCCACTCAACTCATTCGCTCGAGCAATACACGGAAATAGAAGCAGGGCCTCTTGTAACAGCTAAACACACACCACCCAGTGTATCTCTTACACCTCATGACCCACCTCCTGCACACACACTTCCTCTCTCTGGGCAGGGGGAAAGTGGAATAAAACAGAAGAAATGATCAACTTACAGCTCAAAGTGGGGAATGTGTGTGTCATCTTCACTTTCTCCTGGGAAATGTAAGACCCACAGGTGGTTAAAGCTGCTCTGGAAAAAAGGAGATTTCCCCAACGAAGAGGCCAAGTTCCACCTGTTCTCCAACCAGTAACAGCTGAGCAATATGACCCTCTAAAACATATAAAACAACGCTGTAAATCGTTTTGGTTGTAAATATGTGGCTTAACACTGACAAAAAAAAGATATGTTCTTATGTATGTTGTACAGCATAATGAATGTATTTCCATAAAATGGAGTTGTATCATTCAAAGGTTCTGGGGACTGACTGTGGAAACACATTGAGGAATTGACCACAAGATGGCACTGCAGCACTTCAGATCAATTGATTTTGATCCTGGGATCTGTTGCTCCATCAAGTGTTCAGAAGGACACATCACACACAACTTCCCTTATTTTCTTCCTGAAACTGAGCTCACTTTGGAGGATTTTCTGTGCACCTGACTGTAGAAAATGCTGCAAAACTACGTACTTTCCGTGTATGCATTTTAATTTATGTGTCCCAACTGTGCTTGTGCCAGCAATACTGATAACTGATAGTTTTCATTGTAAAACAGAGGTCAGCTCCTTTCGCTGTCCTTGCCCTTATTTGGTTACAGACATTGATCAGAGCCCCACAGTCAGACAAGCAGCCAAATACCCAAACTGCCTTTCACCTCACAACTTACCTAGCTCTGCTTCTTAATGTACCTTTACATTCAAATTTACATTAAACAATCTGGCAACACTTTACAAAAAAAGTGCACAAATCCTGAGCAATGGCAGAGAATGTTAAATCAAGTTTTCAGATTGAAGATAGTCTGCCGGTTCATTGCAAGGGAGGAATCCCAAACACTCTAATGCACAATTTAGCCCTTTATTATCCAGTTGCATTTTAAAATGGTATCCATTAATTTCCTGGGCTCTATAAATTCTGTCAGAAACGATAGATGATGCCTCATTAAACTTTTATCTGACCAAATTGCCTCCACAACCAGCCACTGTGGAGCCTTGCAACCCATCTTGTTTGCGCATTGCTATTTACCTAAGCAACATGGAAAGTTTTATTCCAAAAGACAATTCAATTTAATTGTAATTAATGTGAAGGCATAATTAGTTAATTCCTGGTAGGGGAAATAAAAACAACACTAAAGCCCTCAAAAGGTCCAAAGACGCCATTGCAAATATTAATTGGGCTGACTGACGTAAGCCAAATGATAACTCAAATTATTTATCTAAAATTGTTTTCTAGTTTACCGGACATTGGCTTTTAACAAACTCAAATGCTGATCCTTCCAATGGCACTTAATTACTTCCAAATCTTTCCACCACTGGATTAATATGATATGCATATTGTGTTTTGAGGGTATTTGAAGGAACTAGCCAGGACCCAAGAATATCCCAGCTTCAGTGAAAGGTGTCGCTTGTAGTGATACCCACAGAGAAATATCACCCGGCTCTGCAGCACCCCTCAGCTCTACAGAGAGTTTGGAGTCTTTCAGCTGTTTTGGTTTTACGGCCCGCCATGTTAATGTTTTGGTTCACTCTCCAGCAGCAGGAAGCAGCTGTTTTCGGCAAAAAGCTCTACAAATGGACTGTACAGTAACTGCTGTGAACCAAACAGAAGACAGACACAGTTAGCGACTAGTTGGTGAACACAGTGGAGCATTTAGCAGCTAAAGAGCCAGATATTTCCCCCAGGAGCTGGTGGAGACCAAAAACAGAGCTGAAAGGAGAGTAAATATTGGACTTATATTCATCAGGTGGCCAGAGACATGAGTCCAATGAATGCTAATGTTGCTCCATTTCTGCTGGATATGTAGCTAAATAACTGTTTGCTAACATGTTTGCTATATCAACATTATAGCTTGTTATGTAGGTTTAACTTTTATATAGGGTTATATATTGTATATATATAAAAAAATTGTACTCACCAAATAAAGAACTGGAGGTGATAAGTTGGAAAAAAAAAGTGAGCACAACTTGATGAATCCTGATGCAGAACACCTGTGCTGTTGGATCATGTGACCATACCAAAGAACTCTGGGAACTGTAGTCTCATGATCAAAATGATTGATTTTCTGATGTAAAGACAGTGAACACTGTTTTTAGATATTTAGAATTTATATTGATTCAAATCTTACACTCTTCTCTTGAGTTACCAAACATTGCTTCCATTTTTCCAATTGCAAAAACACTTTGTATGGTTTAAAAGTCAATTTGTGGACAGAATGAAAACCAAATTAGCTACTTTTTGTAATGATATTTGTAAAAAAGAACTGCTGGCAGGCAATTACACATTCTAAAGGCTTTGTTCCCACTAAGTAATGCAGGATTATGGTGGAATTCCACCTTCATAAACACACAATGCTGCTGGCTCACTCATTTATTTGACTTCCTCTGTCACCGTGATCGTATAATGTCTCTGGATTTGGAAAAGTGGGTTAATTTGATACAAGGGTTGTGTAAAGGACGAGCTGGCATTTTGTGGAGATAATACAATCACGGGATTATTATGAGTCTGTGTGGCAATCAGCAGTCAGTGGGCATGTACCAGATACACCATCATAACTGCTGAATAAGAAGCAAGTTAGGCAATTGTTTTAATTTTTACTTTTACAACAGTGTTTTTATGTATGTGATCTCAAATCAGAACAAAAACCATCAATAAACCACATACTGTAGGGAAGAACATCCTCCATAGCCTTGATGGATATTTGAACAAGGAAGGATTGCTTATAATTTACTTTTTTGATGCTTACATATTTTGTAATTCAAGTTCCTGTACAAGAGAAAAATATGTCCATATTATAGCTACAGCTTTTCAGTGCAATATCCATCCACTTTAATGTAATAAGGATTTCATCTGTTTCTCTCACTCTGATATATTAATAGCCAGCAGTCAGATCTGAAGCATGCATAAATATTGATGTGTGCCAAATATAGACATGAATCCAAATAAAACAATTAGGCAAGCCCATTACTCTCATAAGTAAACAGAGATTTCATTTCCGAATTCATGGACATATTTTATTAAAGCCATTTCAGACGGGGAAATGAATGAAGCCAGTTTGCCGTGGAGAGAGGCTCAGGAGCTGAGTCACAAGTGCAGCCGTTCATGTGGTTGCGCCATAATAATGGGCTGGCGGTGCGGCGCAGATGGCTGTTGTTAGGCAGTGGGGTGAGGAGAATTGTAAAACTGGAAGAAAAAAAAACTCCACAATGACAGCAAAAAAAGGAGTGAAAAATGAACAAGTTTCTATATTGCATATACCCACATGCCTAACCTAAGTATGTTTATCATTTAGCTTTTTTATCACCATTATTTTACATTAATCTAACCAGGTCCCAAATATATTCTGGTTTACAATGTTTAAGAGGCAAAAAGACAGTTATTGGGTCTGCAAATCAAGCAAATATAAGAAAACATACACAAAAGAAAAGAAACAAACAAACAAACAAACAATAAATACACAACAGGGGAAAAGAGGATTAGCAGTTTGCAGAAGGCAGCAGTCAATAAGTCAATCAAAAATAACATGACAGTATAATATAATATCTAATATAACTTTTTATTTATTAATCAGTGGGGTTTTTAAGAGCATTACATGAATCTCTGAACTGCACCATACTGTCCGTGTACTGCCCACAAATGCAAACATGAAACTGGTGTTATGAATATCCTAACAGTGAGCTTCATTGCTGACCCCGTGCGACCTCAGCCTGTACAGGATGTCACATTGTCAGAGAGAAAACGAGCTCAGGAAGGAAGAGTAGAAGAAGTGGAGTCAGAAGGACAAAGAGGGAGAGAAAAGCATGGGGAACATAGACGGTTTCATTCAACACTTAGGCCACTGTATACTGAACGCAGTGTTTAGCAACAGCTTCCATCTGAGTCTCTGTTGCCACGGAGACAAGCACAGGATACAGAAATATTATACAGAGTATTTGCCAGCATTCTCAATCCAAAGTCCATATGGTATCATATATTCATTCATTTGTTTGTTTACTGAGCATATCCAGCCACCCAGATGTTTATTTTTCATTTTGCAAAAAAAAAAAAAAAAGGTGAATCTCCATGGATGGATGGATTCATTTCATTGTACTGTTTTTCTGGATTGTGAAACGTGCACACTGGTGATGAGAGACGGGGAGGTATTTAATGATTTAGGCATTTGTGTATATCTTGTGCATGTCAAAAGAAAATATGAGTAAAAATTATAATCAAGAAAAAAACTGAAATAACCAGAGGAATTACACAAGGAAGAATGGAATCTGTGAAAGACAAGTTTGACTGTTTGACTGTCATTATAATTTTTCACTAGACAGACAAACCAAGAGCCAACTGGTTTTAACCCAAACCCAAACATTCCTACATTATGTTTTTGCCATTTATTTGTCTTTTCCCCCAATTACCTATAAGTAATACATATTGTGCTGTGCTACACTATGACTTGCACTCACCAAACAGCATGGTGATCACAAGTCACAGTCACAGTATGAAAAACACAACGCTCAGGCCCCTATACATTTTTTTTTTTTAGAGAAAAACAAACATTTTGACAGCAGAAAATTGTTGAAAACAAACAATTTCAGGAATAATAGTCGATGGGGTCCCTTAAGACCCAAGGTGTGGGTGTAAGTGTTGCGTAATAGCAGTAAAGCTGGAAATGTAAACAAAACTGAAACATAATGCAGTTATTTGGGAATTCACAGCATTTGTTTGGTGTGGGTGACTCAGTCATAATAGCTGACCATACCATAAGATGACACCAGATGACACCAGATGTAATGCAATTATATGTCACAGTGCAACACACTGCACCTACTCAAGGTGAATGAAAACAACACTGCTTTACTGCAGCAGCTCTCTGTGATGACTGGGTGTCGTTTTACATGGCCTTGTTATGTTTACTTTATATCAGTAGGTGTAGCATAACTATAATGTTCTGCTCATTTTGTTCTGAGAGTTAAAAAGAGAGTTAAATACGCAGAAAGACAATAAAGAACAAAGGATTTAAAGTAATGTTTGTCATCTTTTAATTAAATATGAAGGTTAACAAATACATTCAGCTGACCATTCTTTATAATTCAGTGTCCATATCTCAGACCCTCTCACGCATTCACTGTTGCTGCATTTTGGGCATCAGTGAAGGTTGCCTAATTTGCCAGTTTCGGCTTTTGTCAGAGAGATCTTGAATGAAGCAGAACATGAGTGACCTTCACATGGATGTCAAGAGAATCCAAGATGCTCAAAAAGCGTTAATCAGCAGGTGACTGCAGCCTCCCTGTGGTTTGGACACATGCACACACGATCACACGCACTTGAAGCTGAGAGCAACACACTCCTGTTTAAACCACTCAGATCATCCCAGCACTTTTTATATGTTGTATTAATTCGAAGCACCATATATATGACTCCAGAGGTTAAGCAATTTAAACATATAAACGTATAAAAATGGATAAAGAAAGGAAAGAAAAGTGGATTCAATGGATAGGAAACTGCAAATGTCAATTGAGTTTTATTAAGGCACAAATTAACCAGGTTATAGTTGCTTTTCGATCAATATGCATCAATATGCTCCAACTGAAAAATAATTATTTTTATTGTGGAATCCCTAACAGACTTTTACTGCCAATTGTATGATTCGTCTCCAGTATAGCATTTTGCTTTCATCAACAGTTCTAAATTATTTTATTGCAAAATGTGGTGAAAAAAGGATTATACACTACTTGATTGATTATGTTTTTATATCTCAGTCATTGAGTGCATCAGCTGACATTCCCTTTAAACCTGCAGCTAATGCTCACAAGGCCACTAGATGGCACATCAATACAACGCTGCTGAGGAATTACAGGTTTTTTATTTTTGTCTTACCTGCAGAAAGAGCTCCAAAAACACAGTTGAATGTAACAAACCCCAAATCGATTGATTTGCTAATTCAATCTTGCAAAGACACTAACAAGCAACTAGTTGAGAAGTTTTCCTCTGTAAAAATGAAGTTTCTTCATGCAGGAGATAGGTTTACCACCAAAATTACATATCAAAATATGGCAGAATACTTTTTTAATCAATCGGGAGAATTTTACAGAGGGCAAAGGGTCGCACTTAGCACCATAACATTAACATCACACTATACTCAGCATTGCCCTTGATGTAAAAGCAGTGAACAAAAATTGTGTTCATTTTGCCGAGCCTACAATTCAGTTTTTTCAGGCAGAGATGGCCAGCAGACAGCCAGAAGATTATTTTGTAAGGGTTGACAGAAACAAGGAGGCAAGATAGAAATAAACATGGTGAGCATTAGTGTCCCTAAAATAACCTTGTGCCCTTTATACAACTCAGCTAAAATCTCTGATGCATTTTTTTTTTTACCCTTTTCTGTTGATTTGTCTCAGACAGATTTGTCTCAGGGCACTTTTTAGAGAGAAATGAGTCATCTTATATATATATTTATATATATATATATTTCTTTTCCAAGCGACAGGAAAACATTAAGAGTTCTACTTCAGCAGTCTTGGTTGAACCTAGAGCAAAGTGAGTCACAGCGGCTGAGAGACACCTGACGCTCAAATGGGACCAACCAGTGACACAAGAAGCAGCTGATATAATTTCAATTTCATTGTCTGAATAAATGAGTTCTACTGAATGGACATGTGAGGTGTGACAGAAGCATAATTAATAACCAGCTGGGCTGTTTGTCATCAGCGTAGAGTAATTCAGTCTGTTTGACGTGTCTGTGTTATGCACATATTATATTTACTTTGTTTCATCGAGGTCTTTGACAGCTAAATTATAGAGAGCTGTCAATCCATCAGTTTACACAATTAAGAAATTAAGGATCAATTTGACCAGTTGCCCATCTTTTGTTTTCAAACTAACAGTCAGAAAATAAAATAAGATATGAGGCTTACAAGATATTTTAAAGCCTTTAATTCATTTTAGCCCTTTAAGTTTAGTTTTCCCAGTTCAAATTGTCAACTTATTTTATTATTGTGTATTTTATTTTGCTTCATATATAGAGAATTTTAGTACTGAAATGTATACATTTTGATTTACCCATGCAAAGCGCCATGTGACTCTGTTTTGAAAGGTGCTGAATAATTCAAGGTTATTATTATTGTTTATATTATAGAAGTCACAGTGGTTGACTTTGAATAACAAAAGCTGCCAATAAATGAATGAAGGTCATGTCTTAAAATCGTGACAGTTATGAGATGAACACTTTCTGTTGAATCTCTCAAACAACTTACTTCTTCTTCTTCTTCCTGTACATTTCTGAAATAAAGTTCCAAGACAGCACTCAAAATAATTATGACATTTACCTACAGGAATACTTTTAAGGTCATACTTATTTTAGCCAGATGCAAGTTCCTTCAATGTGTTGTCAATCTGTGTTAATGTAGTTAATGTTAGAAACTGGGTTACTATAGCAACAACTGAAACACACACTGAAATCATAAAAATAATATGTGTACATTTTTTGTCTTAACATTATATATTCATATGACAGCATATCAAAATCCAGTTGACTGAGATTAAAATGGTATTCATACATGGAGGTCACATATGTACAAAAACAACTGGACTATAGCTATTCAGATACAATGTACGTATCAGATTCATATACAGAAATATGTACAGGTCAGTCTTCATACATGAAAGTAGAATTCAGCTGAGCAGGGTATATGCACAGCTGGCTGAGACTGAGGGTTTGTTTTTCTTCATGTGCTTTTGTCACCACCACATTTCCAGTGTTCTATTTTCACTCTGTAGAGTTTCTTTTTGTTTTAAAATTCAATTACACTCTCCACAAAATAACATTACCTGTGTGACCCAGTGCCTGGAGCTGCAAGCCAAACACGAAGAGTGACACAAACGCTATTAAAGTTAGTTTATAGCTCTCGGGCGGCTAATAACATTTTTTCAATTTCAACATTGATTCAACTTTTGTAATGAATGCATCAGATGTCTAATGGTGCTTGGGAAGAAGTGAATGATGAATGTAACAGAAAAAGAATAACGACAACAATATTTTTAAAAGTATATATCTCTTGGGTAATGAGGGAAGATTAAAATGAAAGTAGAGAGACATAAATGTCTGTAGGGATGTTTTCTTTTGTTGATAAATGTCATCTGAACCACCTGTCTCATCCATATAGATGTGCATGGATTGTTTTTCATTTTATTCAGAAGCTAATGGAGACCAACATATTTGTATGACATTAAAATGATGACTTGACTCGATACCTGCAACATTTCTCTGAATAAAAACCCTCAGTCATATGAGAGTGTTTTTTTTAAGTGCTGCCTCATAAGATGATTTTAGGACAGCAGACAGCCCTCTTAATAATTACATTACAGTTGTGCACTTGAGTGATCTCCAAAGGAAAAAAATCCTGAGGGCAAAACTCCCTGAAGGAAAGTTGCAAGTTTTCTGTGCTGAAGAGTAATTCATTTCCTTTCAATGCTTCAGCAAAACAACCACGATGGGGTGTTTTGAATTAATGGTCTCTGCCAGACACAAACAAGTTCCAGTGGAGGGCAGTGTGTGTAGAGCAAACAATGAGGCTTTATGGCTTTACTTGTACTTCCCTATAAATAACATTGTTGTCTGAAGCCTGAATTTTGTGTTCGCCTTTAACAACAATTCTGCCCCAAGTTGATTTGCTGTTTGCGGTTTTGTGGTTATTAAAATGCAGCAAGTTTCCAGGTGGGTGTGTTAAATGATTATTGGTGTGTTAAGCTCTGACTTTGACAATTAGGCAATTTTCTAGATTTTCAGGCCACGGTGAAATCAGTAGAAGCCAATAACTGCCGCCTGGAAGTGAGTAAATCAAACTCATAGTGTGTAATGTAAAGTATACACTGCAGTTATTGGTCTAAAACATGCAGAAGCAGTGGTGTGTTTCTTTTAAGCCGAGCAAAACTCTGACTTCCTCTGTTTCCTCTGTCCTGTTTCACACGTGATGCCTTTAAAATGGTATGCATATGTATTACACTCCTTCCTTGCACGTGCAAGTCTAATTAGAACAAATGATTTACTCCCACCTCATCACTGATCTCTTTTTCTCCTGCTATCTGGACTGCTGTTAGTTAGCTGACATTGAGACAGACAGCTTTTGTCATCAGTCTGAAATGCAACTTCCATTTTTAAATCCCACTGAACAGCAAGTCTCAGCACCTTTACTCATTATATGATTCATTATGTGTCTTAATGAGTTTAACATAGTGGCGGGGTTTGTCCCATAGACCACATTGTTAGTGGTTAATGTCATATACAAATGTACCGTATGCAGAAACACTCGCAAGTACAAAAGCTCACCTTCACTGTTGCTCACTGGCCTTAGTAGATGATGCTAGTGTGACAGGAATACACACGCACACACCCACAGACATAGACTTATATGATGATATGAGTGAGACAGGGTATACATACGTCTTTACTTTTCCCAACACACCTCTGCCAAGCTTCCAGATAGCCAACTGAGTCGTACTTCTACCTGCGTCATCAGTTTGTTTACAGCGCGAGGCTGACAGGATGCATTTTTTTAATATGTTGTTAGCGTGATTATGATTATCTGTCTCTGATTAATGATGTTAGCTAGCTTGCAGATCACTACACTGATTCTGAGATAAATTAAGTGAGGAACAAGCACAGCCCTATTACAGATGTACTTGATGCAATCAGCTACTACGTGGTGATCTTTTTTCGACTACATATCCTATATGAAATGGTTTTACTGTGCTGTAATGTTATTGTTTTTCATGTCTGCTGAAAAGGCAAAGAAAACAAAACTAACATCAACTAGCTAGTTCACAACAAAAGTATTTCACGATATTAGCCACAACATCTGTAATAGGGCTGGTCCATCAGTCCTGTGATGCACGTGTCCTATCTGTTTCCTCATGTGACACAGCTGTACCTGTTGTTTAGTGACTGCCTGGGCTAGTGACTTGACCCACCTAGGTCCACCTACTTGTACTCCTGTGTTTGTGTGTAAGTGTGTGTGTCAGTGAATGCAGACATTTGTGCATGCACGTGTTAATGTGTTCTGCATGTACAGTACTGAGTGGGTCTTTGATTGAGAGTGAGAGACTTTTACTGTAATTAGGTCTTTAACACAAACACCCAGTGGGAGTACTAGCTGTATTTGTTTTTGACACTGGTGCATTGCTCATCAAAAAGCAGACTTTAAAAAAGAAGGTCCTGGCATCCTCTTTCATCAAACGGGGCGAGATGAGATTAAATGAGATGAAATAAGACGAGATGAGATGAAATGAAACAAGATGAAATAAGACGAAATGAAACTAACCAAGACGAGACGAGATGAGATGAAATAAGACAAGATGAAAAGAGATGAGCTCCTTCTTCTGAGAAGGTCTTCTTGCTGCAGGAAACACACATGATCTTTTTGGGTGTGTAGGGACATAAATTCCAGGTTTGGTAAGATAAGATATACTTTAGTGTCCCCTTTGGGGAAACTTTTCACTGCATTACAGAACATTCACCATTAGGATCATTCATATAATAAAATCGATAAAACCAGTTAAAAAAACAATAAAACAGATAAAACCAATAAAAAAAACAATAAATCAATACAACCAATAAAACCGAAGTATTACACATTGCATCAGAATATTGCATGTTCAACGGTAAAACCGATAGGTAGAGTATTGCACATGCCAATGTAAACCCTACTATAAGTGCTCTGAGACCATGTAACGTAGCTTAAACTGTTCAAAAACTATTCAAAAACAGAGACCATGAGCCTCATCTAGAGACTAAAAATGAATACATTTGAGACAGTAGAACCTTGCTCAATTTCAGTGGGTGCAAAGCTCCCTCTTTTGTGCATCAAGTACCTCAGTAGTGCATTAATGGTCTATTTAATTTCTGCCATGACGCTGCTGTATAAATAGCCTCAAAGTTACTTAATGACAAAAGGTGTAGGAGCACTGCATGAGCAAGTGTAATTTGTCCCATGACAGCAGGCTAGATTTTTCACATCTGTCTCCAGGTCCACATGGTCTCCTCCTGGTGATGTGTCTAATTAGCCCTCCTCTAGAGAGGTTTCAGTCTGATAGAGGCAAGTTAGATAATGTACAGATGTTAAATACAGTACCAGGAAAAACACACATGGTATTAGAGTCCCCTGAACTCAACTGAAGTTTAAAAGAGAAAAGAGAACAAGCTACTCCAGGTATTAGTTTTTCAGAAAGGTTGTTGAAAGAAACCTTTTATGTGAAAACCCATCAATTTAGAGGTGGTGGTGGAACAGAGGCCAGTTAGGAGGGATTTTGAATTGTATGACAAAATTAGGCACTGTTTCAGATGTCTGGACGCAAGCTAGAAAAATGTTGCACTTTTTTAGCCAATAGCTGAAACATATGCCAATAGTCTGTGCCTGTAATGATGTTGATCTGCCTTTCAAAACTGACTGGTTTACCAAGAGGAACACAGTGCATGTGCATTTCGTTTTGATCATTCCAGTTTGAGGTATGTAAACCCTAAACGAGACAAATGCAAATGAGTAGCTGGTTCGAGTGTGTGTGTGTGTGTGTGTGTGTCTTCCAGGTATATTTTGTGTTCTTTTTAAAACACTGTCATTGAAAAATTCAACATTTAAGCTTTTATTTTGTAATTATGGACATGACACAGTCTCAGAAGAATAGGCACGTCTCTTCAAGTGGCTTCATGACACACACACACACACAAAGTAATAAATATATATATCTCTACCCTGTCACTGGGTATATGACCCTTGAGAGACAAGTGTGGCATGGACAGGGTGATTATTGTGTGACATAATATGTATTTCTGGGTGGGAGTAAAATTAACCTTGGGATGTCAGAGTAAATAGAAAATAAATGAATTTAGACAATACATTGTGCCCGAAAGCTGCTTTCTTGTTCACTCAGAAAAGGAACGTTATGAACCTCTGAGATGATAGTAATAATAATAATTGCCTCACCAGATGCCCCCTGATAATACTGATGCTCCTGGGAGAAGTATTATGTCTAATTATCAGGTCTTATTCTTTAAAGAGTTAATGAGCATGAGTTTATTTTCCCCTCAGTGCTGGTGCACACAGGAGGTATGAAATGATAATATGTAGGCAGCAGACCAGGTTGACAGCCAATGGACTTCGATTGCTGCCGTGTGTGAATGCTTCCAGGTCCAAATGTCACATGAGTAGTTTCACCACATGGCCTTGGGGTGCATGTTTCCGATTTATCTGTTTATGTTATTTCCACCTTGTGTACGTGGACCAGTTGTGACACTACGATAAATCCATTCCAGGTGACGGGTGTAAAATAATCCAGTCTTCTGAATTAGCCCCATAAATGCACAAGGTTCTGCCAGAACTGTTGTTGCTGTTGTTTTGTTGTTTTCCACATCATCCAGTGTTTATTTCATCCACACCACCACAAGAACGTCATAGGACAATGCATGTGCTGATTACAGCTTGCTGTACATGATAACCTAAACTGCAGATAATCTTCATAAATTCTGTACTTATGCACATTTCTTGGATCTGCATGTGGATCTGAATTTACACCAAAAAACGAATCACTTTCCCGGTGGCCTTACTCTCCACTAAGTTTCATAGGAATCTGTTTTTGTTTGTGAGATATCCTGCTAACTAAAGAACAAACCCGCAGTAGTGACCTCCCTTCCCAAATGACTGAAGAAAATGCCCTGCAATCACTGCAAAGCCATGTCTTTTAGATTGTAATTGGGAAGGCTCTTGGTCCACTGTTGGTCCTTTGCTTGCACATGCCTCATGCTTACATTCACAGTTTTTCAAGGCCTGTGTCCATGGATTTTTCTGAAAGCATTTTCCCTCATTCTGACTCTCAAAGAAAGAGAAATGATGGCTGTGATTTGCATATCCATGCATCATAAGAAGCAGCCGCATGTCTTGTTGTTTAGCACAATTCACTCACTATAAGCTCCAATGAAAACATCTTGAACCTACAGTTCCTACAAATTTAGTCACTAATGATTAGACAATGGCTGAATATGATTTCTTCACTTGATAAAATAGGCTTTATTTCTGGATTGCTAATTTATGTTTTTAAGTCATTAACGTCACAAGGACAAATGTATGAATCCCATTAAGCGTCCGTGTTTTCATGTTGCTACTTCATGTCAGTGATTGTGTTTTAGAGTGCATGTGTGCGCATAACCAATGAGTGTGTGTGGCAGTGTGTCAGTGTGTCTAAGTGTATGTATGGATGTCTCAGTGTGTACAAGACACGTGTCACTGTGTGTGAGCTGGAGAACAGAATCGACGTCAGCAGCTCAGTAGGCTGGTAACAGCGTTGCTTTCATGTGCTCGACAGTATGTTTTACTCTGTGTCTGTGTGTGTCTGTGTGTGCAATGTGAAGCACCCAGCCTGTCCTCTGGTTTCATATTCATCCACCTTGGGATGGCGATGACTCACAGGCGCTACTACTATAAACACCTGTTGTAAATGCTACAGGGTTAAGTGCGATATTGCGTCACAAGAGGTTACATTTGCATATTGGGCCTTAAAACCGTGTATTTTTATCCAGCCTGAGTGATTGAGCTGCCCTGTCTGAGCAAGATCGTGCTAGCATACTTCTAAGCTAATATGGTGATAATGGATAGTTGCAAACATATTTCACAAATTGTATCATAGGCCTATAGTGTGACAAATGAACTGTCTGTGCTACAGAGGTTTGCACGCTCTGTGTTGCAGATTGGGAGGATAAAACAAAGATCAAAGGTGGTCTGCTGGCAACAACTTGTTGAGTAGTCTGTTCATGCCTGAAACATTGGTGTAGATGCAGGCTTGCAAACTCAAGTGGGATGCAAAAGGTAACCAAAAGTTCCCCTGGCTTCTACCAAGGTTTCAAGAGTTGGTTGTCCCTGCTCAGCTATGATGTGCCTCTTTCTTAACACTTTTGGTTCCTCAACCACTTCTCTTCTTCTCTCTGCTACAACCAACAGTGCCCATAGCACCATGCAGTTAGAAGAAGTAATCAGGGAGGGTACAGTAGCTGAGACATGGCGAGAGTGAATGTCATAAAATTGCTGCTTTTCTGGAGTGTTTTGTGCATCAAGATGCCGTCGGTGTGGCATTTTACAATAATAGCAGGTGTTTTGACACGCATCATGACCTGTCAGCTGCAATGCCTTGAGAAGTAAATCACTCCCGTCCCAATTTAAATCAATGGCGGCAGTGCAGTGCACAGCTAATATCTGTGAATTGTCCAAGCAGAACATGGACACCCAACCCCCTCCCCCGATTAAAAAGAAACCTTTTCAAATCTACATGGGTGCCATTGTTGCCAGATGACGTCCCATTCTTATTTGTGTATATTTGCTACACTGATCCTGAATGAAAACAAACAGTTCTTGTTGACAGGCAGCCTGTCTTCAGTCATTACTAAGATTATGTTAAATTATGTTAAACTGTGCACATAATAGGTCAGCAGCAGCAACAGCACTCTTAGTAACACCAGCACAAGATGTTTCAAGATGCGCAATACTAATCATGAGACCTGAGCATAGAATGAGCATTACGGCTACACTTGTTTCTCCAGTCAGCTGACAATATTCATCATTCAGCACTGTCATGGAATTAAGGTATATGTTAAGATGTTTATATGTTAAGAAGTTAGCCCTTGGTTCACTTGGGGGGAATATCTGGGGCAACTCTCCTGCAATGTACAGGGTCTCCCCCAAGTGTGAACTGATTTGACTGAGTTCACACTAAAGATTTTAAAACCTTAAAAGAAACATCCGTATTTTACTTGTCTTATATTGTAGACAAGGCACATTCACAGGTAGAACCGAACTGTGGCTCTGCCCCTGTACCCTGTCAGCCCAGAAATGATAAATTGAACATGTACAACAAAATAAATATATAAATAGCCGTGAATAAATTCCCTTCCACCCCACTAAATGAACTGAATGCCAACACAGACACAGTGCCCTGTTTTAAGAATGTGGGCAGTTTTTAGTGTAAATCCTACACATATAGCACATGGCCTTGTTGACATTCTGCATTTGGCTGTGTCATTTACTCTGATGTGTTCACAGCTAAATAAGCACGGAATTTGACAGAAACAAATGAGCAAAACAAGAACAACTGGTTGTGAACTTTGGAATTTAAGGACTATTAGATGCTAGATATCAAAATCAAGGAGTTTGCCTTTAACAGTTTGCATTTAACATGAGAGAAGCTGATAAATATGAGTTATAAAACTACCAACTGTATGATGAGGTAATGAGTTCTAGGGCCACCTGGACCACCTGGAATATTAAAAATAATGTTTACATGTCAGTGCAATTATTTAACTTTTAGTTAGGTTTGCATGGATTTTACTTTATTGTTTCCATTACCAACCTGATGATGAGAGAAGAAAAACAGGGAACATGGGGTTATAATCACATATAATGAAACCAACAAGAACCTGTAGGAGGAAAATGAGTTGAATGATGTCTGAAGCCCAAGGCAGATACTTATTCTGCCTGCAGGAAGATCACACAATGACCATAAGATATAATGAATGAGCACAAAAATTTAAAATAAAAAAAAGATATAACAAATGACGGCCAGCTGTGCGAGGAACAATGACAATGTGTTTTTTCTGAAATTAGCTGTTTTTCTGTTCCACGCCACCCACCACTAACCCATCTACACTTCAAAAGGATTAGCCAATGTGTCTGACACTGCAGCAGAGGAATAACATGTTCTCATACATACACGTAAGGTTTTATCATCTGTTCCATCAAACTCTCTTCCTCTCCCTAATGGGAATGACAGAAACAGCATTGTTCAAGATGCTACCTGTCCTTGCATATTACTGATGGGGATTAAAAGAGATCTGACTGTGCCGTCTGGGAAGGCTGGTGTCCTAAGCGGTGAGTGGGAGAGAGATCACAGTTTTCTTTTTTGACTAAATAATGGAAAAAGAGATTCTTCCTGTGCTAAATGCAAACAAGAACAGTATGTGTATGTTGTGCGTGTGTGTGTGTGTGTGTGTGTGTGTGTGTGTGTGTGTGTGTGTGTGTGTGTCTATATCTTTGTGTACTTTAATGTGCACACTTGTCAGTTTGTNAATGCAAACAAGAACAGTATGTGTATGTTGTGCGTGTGTGTGTGTGTGTGTGTGTGTGTGTGTGCATGGCTCAACTGTTCTGACAGGAAGAAACAAGAGGAAAAAAACCCTCAGTCAGCAAGGTGTAAAGATGTGCACAACAAGACACACACACACACACACACACACACACACAGGTCAGGCTGTGTTTGGCTGGCTGAGTGCGGAGAGAGAACAGCTTGTCCAGTGTTTATGTGTGTGTGTGTGTGTGTGTGTGTATGTGTGTATGTGTTAGCAAGACAGATCTAGGCGTCCTCTCCTCGTACCCTTTTCCACTACAGGTTCTACTTTTGGCCCAGGCCGTGCTAAGCGGCTGGGATAATGCTCTGCTCTTTTAATTGTGCTTTGACTGTGATGGCCTTAGCATGAAGGTCTTGTGATACTACCACCAAGCTTATGAAAGTCAGCACTTCTCATTCTCATTTGCCTGTGTCTTCCTATGCTTTATTCCACGTCCTCTTTAAAGAACAGAGTGCTATGGTCAAGGTGACTGTAATTTGCATTGGATTTTTCTCTCCTTTACACTTGCTATGAGAAGAGATTCATTATGAGTGCCTGCTTCAAACTTTTTCTTTATATACAGTAAATAATCTGCTGAATAATGAGAGTGAGAACATCTGTTCCTGATATTGATCTGGATAAACAGATTTTCCCAGATGAGCACATAATGTTATGTTAGTTTAACCTTGTTACACACTGGCACAATAAGGTTTATGTTATTTTACCGTGGCTACAATGGTAAGAGTTTAACGTGTAGATAAAGCAGCCATTCATGCATAAAGTCTCTTCACACTTCTCTTCAACTTTGACAGACACATGCAAGCAGTCTCACAGATATACAGTCTCGCTAATAATAAACTTATGCCTCTGTTCTGTTTTTATTGGAATAGAGGGTTCCTGTTAAAAGATATGAGTAAATCCAGCCAGCTGTTAGCAGCTGAGGTAAACATTCTTTCTGCACTCATCAAGCTTTTGTAACAGGGGGTGAAGCGTGGTGCACATAACGTTTCTGGCTTTAATCAAGGATGTCCATACAACCACTAGTAATCCTCTTACACTTGAACTTTTCTATATGCGGTTGTTATGGGTTACTGGATCCAAAAATAAAAAATACACCAGTGGAGGTCTAGTAGATGAGGGCAGGTGTGTCCTTATCTCATGCTGTACTGAGGGAGTATATGTCTTGGATAACAGCCCTCCCTCCCAGCTGCTGCTGCTGCCATTGTGGCTGAAACTCCGTGTTCAGGGCTATTCCTTCCTGCGTATGTTCCAGCCACTGCATTGTCCTATTTAGTCCTTGTTAATGTTAATAACGACACCAAAATGTTGTGTTGTGTTCTTGCTCATATAAATAGCTTGGACAGTGAGCGTTGTTTCACAGTGTGAACTGGACAAAATTAGAGCCTACGACAGAAGTATATAAAGCAAAAACAAAAACTAACAGTGCATGCCATGGTACTGAATACATACATTCCACCCCCCAAAAAATCCAAAATGAATGCCTGGAATCTTAATCTTAATCTGAGCAGAAGATGAATGACTATCTGTGTCTTCATTGTTTTTGTCAGATGAAAATATTAAGCTTCCATTCAGACTTTTATGATTCAAATAATTAATTTTTTCATTTAATTACAGCACAAATATTCATTTTTCACAAATAGTCCAGAAAAATTACTTCATATTCAAATTATTATAAATGAGGAAACATACTAACATATTCATCTTTTCCTTACCTCTGTTGTTACCACCCACTTGTATTTTACCCACTTGTCTCAGACAGATTATCACCCACTTGTCACAATTTTCACTGTGCAATTAAAACATATTTGAGAAGGATACAGTTAGGTAAGTATTCTGGTGGCTATAATTAAAGCCTCTTGATTTAAATGCTCAAATGACAGTTTGTGAGTGGGGAGTGATAATGCATGTCATTAGGATGATTAAAACAAGATCTCATAGCATGTATAGGCATAATTATAGCTCATTATTAACCCAGGCTGCTAATTGCTATGGTACATCTGATCGGGGATGGCTCAACAAAACATCATCAGACTTTAACACAGGAGACTGCTGTTCATTCCCGTTTCCTACGAAAAACGTTTTTTTAGCATGAACACAATCATTCCCAAACCTTAACCAGGTGTTTATTTCTGCAACCATGACAACGAAGCCCCCCTAACCTTAATGAAGTATTAATTTGAACCCAAACCACAATGTTCCCCTAAACTAACCAAATAAGTTTTGTGCCTAAACTTAACTAATCATTAACCATACCGTTGTCACATCATAAAACTGATTTATTTTTCAATAGTGATTTGTAATGGTGTTGGAAGTCACATATGCCATCCTGTCATAGAGGCCTCATATAAGAAAACACTTCTATGTGTCGCTCTAGAGGGCATGGACAGACAACGTATTTTGTTGTTTGATTTGGACGACTTGTTGTAAAGAACAGCTATACAAAATGAAAATCTGCAGCTTCTCATAGTCTGCAGGTGGCAAAGGTGTTAGCAATAGCAGCAGCTATTATTTTCTTTGCCTATGGCAAGTGGCAACATCAACATACTGCTATTAAAGTGTAACTCCACCCTCAGATTCTAGCTAGAACCATCTCTTCCAGCTAATTTAAAAAATGCAACGAGTGTGGGAACAACAACTATAGGAGGTGTGGCCTCGTGGCTTTGTAGTGTGTGGGTCAGTGGACATGGGGGAGACTGATACTGATTAGAGTCTTTTTTAATATAAATTTCATGCCATAGACAGGTCCCAGCCAGTTGACTCTATGTCAGCATTGGCCTTTCAAGGTTCAGGGCTGTAGAACAGTAGATGGCGTGTTGAGCCATTTTCAACCCATGAAATGCTGATTTTTATAAATTTACTAAGAAATGTCAATATTAACACCAGCACTGATGTGTGAGGACAGTACAGTCATATCATTTATTCTACAGATCGAAAAACACGTTTAAGAGCGCACTGCCTCTTTAATTTTATTTCTAATAGTTGGTTTGTCTATGCATAGAACTGGTCTGACAGTGACAGAACACCTCCCCTTTGTGGAGAATCTGCAGCCTGCTAAGCGTGAGTGAGAAATGTGTGAGCGAGTGCGAGAGTTAAAAACCAGTTCCAGGGCTGTTTTCAATTCCAGTCCAGTGTACAGACCTGGAAATAGTTTCAAAGGGTCAGAGCAACAAATTGTTGTAACTGTGATAGCAAAGCTACCAGGGACACATACAGTAATGTACAGTACACTGTGTGTTGATCCATTATGTTTGCAAGACTGTGAATGTATGGGGTACAGTACTTACACAAGCGTGCATACACTAAACCACACTCCCAGGAGAGATATTAGTAGCACACACAAGCCAACAAAGAGTATTAACTTATGCAGATCAACACTCAAAATAAAAATCTTTTCATCATGCTCGCTGGGAGCGCTATTCAATTTTGTAGTACAATACAGCATTAGGGGCTCTTCTTGCATTGAATAGTTATGTAATCTTCTTTTCAGCGCGTCACTAATAAACAGACAAACAAAATGTCTTAGACTCTATTTTGATCTTTGAAAACCCATGAAAAATGAAAGCGGATGAAGGCGTGTCACAGCTTGTTTTGATTAACCATTACAGGATAGCCACGCTAATCGCATTTAAGTGTAGCATCAAACACACTCTCTTTCTCTCTGTCACTTTCTCTACATCCCTTCTTCTAATCCACAAATATGCTTGTTCCGGCATTAGTAAGCAGCACAAACCAACTGTTGCCACTGTAAGACAAAAATGTGTTAATGTCAATGTCAGTGACTTCATCACCAAAACAGAGAGGATGAGGAGGAGTTTCTTCCCTCAGGCCATCCATGTCCTGAACCAGTGACTTTCACTTCACTTACATAATTTATGAACTCATAATTATAATCCATCCACCTGTCACACACTGCATATACAGTATGTACAGGTTATTTGGTTTTGATTTTCTGTTTTATTGATTCTTCTGTAAAATATGTTATTTTATTTTGTTTATTTTATTCTTTAGTATTCTATTCTATTTTTAATTTTTTATTAGTTGCTTTCTGGAGCTATTCAATCCTCTTGTCAGCAACAGCAAGGTATTCCCAGTGCCGTCAGATACACACCAGTATACTTTGTACTTAGTAAGGCTTAAGTAGCCAGGTTCCCTGAGGTCAGAGAAACACTGGGTGCGCAGGGTTCATGGGGGATGTTGATCACTATCACGCTCCATAAACATGGTTGGTCAAATTAAGAAATGAAGGATAGTCTTAACACAAAAAGCTGCCATGACGCAGAATGAACTGAGATGGCTTGTGGGTTCAGGTGAGAGCTCAGGTAAGAGAGGGCGCTGAGGTTCAGTATTTGCATGTGTGAATGAGCTCATACAAATCCGTATGGGCATGTGTACATGTGTTATGTACATCGGCTGGATGTTTGCACCTGTTCACCTCTGCATCCCTTCTCACATTACCGAACATCAGTTCCTCCATGAGGTTCATCCCTGGAGTCATGGTGGACTCTGAGCCACTAATGCACTCAGAGCAGCTAGGAACAATTATACATAATTAGCTTGGTGCAGTGGCTAGGCTAACAGCCAGCCAGTATTGACCCAGTCTGTTATTTAATCATCTCACTGTGTGCTCCTGCTGTTGGTAATGGCAGTTTGGGGCCCAGGAGTTCCTATTAGGCAGTGACACACATATTGTAGGACATGGCCTTGTGTTCCCTCATCTTGCCACATGGTCCAAGAACCTACACACATAACCGCCTGCTGCATTTAGCAACAGGAACATGAGAGGAAATTCTATTTTGGACATTTCCACGTGGAACATTGGATAATTTTGACTCACACTTCCTAACCTATTCAAGCACCCGTACCCTCACTGCAATCCCTCCCTCTTTCTCCCTTAATATGCCTTGATGTGAGCATTTGTGCACTCATTGGTGTTTACAGTGAGCTGTCCTTGCATTTATCAGCACACTGAGTGAAGTAGGTGCCAGTAGAAGGGCAGACAGGCAGAGATGGCCTTGTCTTCTTATCACTTAGCTCACTGCCGCTCACTCTTATCCTCTCCTGCCTTCAGCATCCTTCACACACCATGAGTCTGACCTGCTGGTATTTTAAATTTAGAAATTTTAAATTTTAAATTAACTGGTCCACACACTTACTGTGCCAAACTGAAAGGAACTCTCAATTTCAGTGCAACATATCACTTATCTAATCAGTAAAAACAGTTAATAATGGACTTGAAAAATGGTTGACAAGTTGTCATTTATAATTGCAGTGTATTATGTGCAGTCACAACCATTATGATTTTTTACCTGAATTCACCCTGATAGGCTATTTCGTGGAAACAGTAGCCTTGTTATACTCTTTGAACTGTTTCTGAAAATGTCCTTTCTACTTATTTTGTACACTGAAAATGTCCTCTGTGCTCACTTTGTACACTTTGTACTTTGAATCACCCCAGTTGCAATGCTCCAATGGTCCTCAAAGTTAAACTTCAGTATTTGTGTATAAATCTCATATTTTCTACCAAGGATAAGTGTCAAAGGTTTATTATGTCCAAGAGTAATTGCCATAATTCTTAGAATACAGGGTAAATAATGGCTAGGGTTGAAATTTGGCTGCTGCACTCCACTTATTCCCCTGTGTGAGTACAGCTGCTGCATTAATCTGTCTGCAGATCTTGTGCTCCACTTTACCCTTATGCACAAGGTCCTAAAATGCTCAAACTCCTTCAGTTGGAGGAAACTTTAAAGTCAATCCTTTGGCTTGACACTACTGTCTTGGGTTTTTTTTTTGTCTGGGTTTGGTCTTAAATGTCCAGACGATTTTATCACATTTCAAACAAAAAAATCATCAAAATATCAACCATGAAAATATATATAAATGATTATAATAATGCAAGGCCACCTCCTAGCTGTCATGGCCGCCTTTCCTTTGACACTCTGTGCATTGTGTATGTACCGTGTAGCTTTCAAGTATCGGTCAAGTACAGTGCACACAGCGGACTGCACACGGCAGCTTAATTATATTTTGCTTTGGTTACTACTTGGCCCCAATTTTTCTGTGTCAATTAGACTGTGGTAATGTCACTGTTCAGAAAAATCCTATAGACAGAACGTTTTTAATGCCACTGAGAAGGGATGGTGCAGTGGCATACTGTACTGGAGAACAAGGTGGGGGAACAGTCTTCTATTTATAGTAAGGAGCTAATGACGAAACTAAGAACAGCTGTCCAAGACAGATATTGTAATTTGATTAAGATAACATTTATTGTGGAATATTAATCTAATGTAAATAAGGAAGGTCTAAAAATAGATTTCGACACCTGTCCCTTTTAGAAACACAGGACTTCACCACCGTTGCTTGTCTTTTGGTTGATATTATGCTTTAGTTTGCATGCTGTATGCCCAAACAAATAGCCACAAACCAAATTACACACGGCGAATTTGTGGCCTTTGAGGCCCCTGAGGGCCGGGGGTCCTGGGGCAGTTGACTTTTTTTAAATTTATACTCCAGATTTGCTTGTGGGTGCGGTGCAGTACGCCTTTTTTTCACTGCAGACATCTGGACTTGTCACAATAGGAAAGGCACATGTGTTACTAATAACATTAACAATGGCTCTGTTCTATTCAAGTGTCCGAGTAAGTCATGACAGCATCCACAATAACAGGATCCTGAAACTGAATTCAGCCATTATTAATTTTTTGATGTTGAGGTTTTGTTACAGGTACATGTCAAAATATCTTCTGTGAAAAAGGCCTATGCTATTTTAGCAATTTATTTCATTTACAGAATAGAAAGACAGACATGATGGGAATAGACAATAATCTATTCTATTCTGTTTTATGTACGAATGTAATGAACGAACGTGAAATTATTTATTGAATGACATTTGGCAGGAACCCAGTTGCTGGATGGGGAAAAGACTGAATCGGATAAGGAAGCAATATTGCCTCACCGGAGGCCTTCGACTGCTGGTGGTACAAAGGGAGGTACAAAGGTGAAGAGTCTGGCTGTGAACAGCAGGAGACAAGCTTTTCTCGCTGTGGACTAATTAGCTGGCAAGCAACTGAGAGGGTCTTATGTACTTTTCTACTCACCTACCATCAGCAGCCACTGACCTTCTTTAACTGTGAAAATGCTATGCTTCTGCTATGATGCAGGTGAAGCAATGTTGATGCATTTCTAGAGAAAATAGAAGATGATTTTACATCAGATCCCTATTTGAATTCAATCTATTTTTGTCCCTGTAAGTTTTTGTGTCTTTTGACCTTGTAAAAGTCACATATAAATCACAATTTCTCTAATAATAAAATCTTATTTTTTAATAATAAACATTGAAAGATGATTTCAATTGGACATGTGTTGAATGCATGCTGAATAAAATGGTTAAAAATACCTTGAATGATTGTTGGCTTTTCTTTATTTGGTCTCAAGCAGTCTTGAGCACAATACCTATGATCCACATTTCATATTAGCTACATAAAAATAAACACTCTCTACATATGAAGAAAGCACAAAAGCCTAATCGAGTGACCTGAATAACTGAACTATTTATTAGTTTATACATTACATGTTTTTATATAGATCTTCCATCATTAGAGAGTCTTGTCATCACAGTAACCTTGCCGGATGATTTAGTTATACTAATCACATAAACAGTGGGATGTGCAGTACATGAAGGTCAAATTACTACTGAAGGGGCTTAAGAAATCAAGCTAATATTTAGTTTACATATATAGCTTTCACAATCCACTAGGATTATTTATAGTTTAGGAGCAGCTTTTCAAGCAGTTTCCATGACGCAAGATTTTTACAGATTGGTCATTTGACCAAAGTAAGTCAATAATAATGGAGTGAAAACACTCAACGCTTTTTCCTAATATCTGGTGAAGGTCAGGCTGTTGTGTTCATTGTAACTCTGAGACTGTGGCTTTAGGATCCAGCTCTCCACTGCTCTTTCTCTGAATGTTGTTGTGCATATATGCTGTTTCTGCCTGTTTTAACATCATCTGTGGATACACTGCTGTTCTATTGAGAAAATCACTGCCTTTCCTGGTATTTCATCAGACTTGCAACCCTTCGAAGGTTACTACATGTCAGTTAGCAATTCGACCAGCATAATGTGAAGTAACATACAATAATCATTAAGCAGTATCTACTAAAAATACCTGTTTCAGTCTACCAAATATTCAGACATTTCTTTGAAAATAATTGTCATTCACTGTTTTTTAAATGAGTGTGTATGTGGGATGTGCGTGTGGTTTGTGATCCATGTGATAGCTTCCTGTTTATATATCTGATCAAACTCCAAAAGAGGACAGCATTTGTCAAAGCTGATCAGCACAAAGAGATATACAGACACACACACACACACATACACACACAGATCAGAGTTCATTAAGAGGGCCATCATGTGTCCTACTTGAAACCCACTGTACCGGCACAGTAATCATGCCTGTGAATGCTGCCTATGTAATTACTTGAAAATAACGTGCATATATGCCTTATTAGTCGAACAGTAGGAATGTCCGTGCTAGCCACTGAGCGCCTACTGTCCCAGCAGTTGGTGAGATTGGCGTCACACCGAGTCAGAACGGGGGCTTGTTACACAGCGTAGATGTAAACAAAAACAGAGAAAACAGGAATGTGTGTGTGATGTGTGTGTGCACATGATTTACTGTGGTTCATCTTGTGTTATGAAATCCTACTTTGCTGATTTGAGTTGCAGCACCTGGAGAGATATTCTCTCATACAGGGATTGAATGTGAACATTTGAAAAGTGCTATATTAATAATAATAATGGTGTCAAAACTGGGATCAATATATATATATGTATATATACTATCACTTTTCATATGACTTCTTCATATGACAATGCCAGTTGGATACACGACAAGGTGTGCATTAAACCGTGATGAACTGTGTGATGCAGCCTTGAGTCATATTTAATGCAATTTTACACACAGGCCAAGTACTTGGTGGGGAGTTTATGTAATATTTGTTGACTGCCTGGAGGTTGGCTCAACTGATGCTATTATTATTTGGTATTAAAGGTGTGTGTACATGTGTGTGAGGTGAAATTAAATATATCAATCCTTGCCAAAGACTTGCTACCTTTCTCTCTTTGATCCCCCCCCCGTCCTTTTTGTCTCTGCGTGAAGCTATTAGAGTTACATAAACAGTGCTGCAAAGGGCAGCAGCTCACTGACGTCTAAGGTTAAGCATTTATAAGATCACTCAGTGGTTGACACATTTACCAACTGCACTTCTCGGTGAAGTAACACAGGTTTGGAATTGACCATTACCTCTTATAAAAGTCTGCAGAATGCCTCGTGGAAACAGTAAAGCAGCTATGGCCAATTTTCCAAAAGTGCTTTTCACTGAGCTCCTTTGTCTGCAGACTCACAAGGACACAAAGCATCTTATTTTGCATCTATAAAATACAGCTCTGAACAACAGGTTGGATATCAACTTTAACATTTACTGTGAGTTACTTAAGTGGTCTTATTTGACCCTTTTGTTAATAGCTAGAAATCGAGGCCTAATTTGGAGAGAAACTGTCATGTTCACAGAATAATGAACTTGGGTAGACATTTTATTATGTATATTTATTTGCAACATAATATTCTGCATTAGTTTTTTATTAATTGTATTAATTTTCTGTATAAATTAAGTTTCAGAGATTATTGAAGTTACAACAAGTTTCATTATGACTAGATAATAAGAAAACAAAACATTATTTATCTGAGATATGGAGTTGTGTTAGTTATTCTCTTGGTTGTCTTTACAAAATACTTACTCATACATGATAGTACTTGATATTTTGAAACTCATCACAAGTAACTGGTGCATGCTACAACTAAACCAGGAAGTGTGTTTGGGCACTTGGGGGCAATGCAACTAACTATATTGACATTCTCTATTATGGCCTTATAAAGCTGATATGGCGAACGTGTTAGCAAACAGCTGCTTATTTACACATCCAGCAGACATGGAGCAACATTAACATTCGCTTGGAGTTGTGTTTCTGGCCACCTGACGAATCTAAGTCCAATATTCACTGTCCTTTTAGTTCTGTTTTGGTCTCCAATAAGTCTTGAGGGAAATATCTGGCTCTTTAGCTACTAAATGCTACACTATGCTAACTTCTGTCCGCTCTTTGGTGCTAAGCAGTACACGGTTGGTTTATTAGAGCTTTTTCGCTGAAAACAGGTGCCTGCTGGCTGGATGAGAGCAGTGAGAGTAAACCAAATCAATAAAATTGCAAAACTATAAGCTGAAACATACTATATAGCTCCGTAGAGCTGAGGGGAGGCTTGCATGCTGGTTGATAGTGTTGGGGATTAGCCTGTCCTTTGGTTCGTTTCAAGAAGCGAGCATGTATCTTGATCTGATTGACCTCTGTGAGGTGACTTCAGGTCTCCAGGTTCACATAATCAGATGTGGTTGTAAGCTAACTGCCCATCAGTCCATTAGGAAAATAACCACCTGTTCAGAAGAATTCCAAGTCAGACAGGTCAGACAAGGAGAACCTTCTGAACCACCGTCTATTAGGTACAGTGGGGCAAAAAAGTATTTAGTCAGCCACCAATTGTGCAAGTTCTCCCACTTAAAAGATGAGAGAGGTCTCCAATTTTCATCATAGATATACCTCAACTATGAGAGACAAAATGAGAAAAAAAATCCAGAAAATCACATTGTAGGAGTTTTAAAGAATTTATTTGCAAATTATGGTGGAAAATAAGTATTTGGTCAATAACAAAAGTTCATCTCAGTACTTTGTTATATACCCTTTGTTGGCAATGACAGAGGTCAAACGTTTTCTGTAAGTCTTCACACACTGTTGCTGGTATTTTGGCCCATTCCTCCATGCAGATCTCCTCTAGAGCAGTGATGTTTTGGGGCTGTCGCTGGGCAACACGGACTTTCAACTCCCTCCAAAGATTTTCTATGGGGTTGAGATCTGGAGACTGGCTAGGCCACTCCAGGACCTTGAAATGCTTCTTACGAAGCCACTCCTTCGTTGCCCGGGCGGTGTGTTTGGGATCATTGTCATGCTGAAAGACCCAGCCACGTCTCATCTTCAATGCCCTTGCTGATGGAAGGAGGTTTTCACTCAAAATCTCACGATACATGGCCCCATTCATTCTTTCCTTTACACGGATCAGTCGTCCTGGTCCCTTTGCAGAAAAACAGCCCCAAAGCATGATGTTTCCACCCCCATGCTTCACAGTAGGTATGGTGTTCTTTGGATGCAACTCAGCATTCTTTCTCCTCCAAACACGACAAGTTGAGTTTTTACCAAAAAGTTCTATTTTGGTTTCATCTGACNTGACATTCTCCCAATCCTCTTCTGGATCATCCAAATGCTCTCTAGCAAACTTCAGACGGGCCTGGACATGTACTGGCTTAAGCAGGGGGACACGTCTGGCACTGCAGGATTTGAGTCCCTGGCGGCGTAGTGTGTTACTGATGGTAGCCTTTGTTACTTTGGTCCCAGCTCTCTGCAGGTCATTCACTAGGTCCCCCCGTGTGGTTCTGGGATTTTTGCTCACCGTTCTCGTGATCATTTTGACCCCACGGGGTGAGATCTTGCGTGGAGCCCCAGATCGAGGGAGATTATCAGTGGTCTTGTATGTCTTCCATTTTCTAATAATTGCTCCCACAGTTGATTTCTTCACACCAAGCTGCTTACCTATTGCAGATTCAGTCTTCCCAGCCTGGTGCAGGTCTACAATTTTGTTTCTGGTGTCCTTTGACAGCTCTTTGGTCTTGGCCATAGTGGAGTTTGGAGTCTGACTGTTTGAGGTTGTGGACAGGTGTCTTTTATACTAATAACGAGTTCAAACAGGTGCCATTAACACAGGTAACGAGTGGAGGATAGAGGAGCCTCTTAAAGAAGAAGTTACAGGTCTGTGAGAACCAGAAATCTTGCTTGTTTGCAGGTGACCAAATACTTATTTTACCGAGGAATTTACCAATTAATTCATAAAAAATCCTACAATGTGATTTCCTGGATTCTTTCCCCCCATTCTGTCTCTCATAGTTGAAGTGTACCTATGATGAAAATTACAGGCCTCCCTCATCTTTTTAAGTGGGAGAACTTGCACAATTGGTGGCTGACTAAATACTTTTTTGCCCCACTGTATGTGTGAGGTTAATAACCAGTGCCAAATCATTTCTGATGAAGAGGCTGGAAATCTGAAAATACACTGCTGATAGTTCTAACAACCTCCACCATCATCTATAAAAAAGGCTAAAATTACACTGATGAATCAAACATGATAGTTTTCTGGTTTGCTTTCTCTCAGAGTGAGATGAAATTGGTGCCCAACACACTCTCTCAGGTCAGGAGCATAAAATACTAAAATACTCAATAAAGTACTAAAAACACAGGTGTCACCCTACTTGTGCATGGCTGCCATTTAATCATACAGAGTGATGTTTTGCTTCACATATTTACAACCACATGTTGTACGTCATGCAGGTTGTCTTGCAGGAGTCCGACATCAGGTTGCATGTCACAGATAATAACACAGTTGACAGATTGTCGGTTTAGCAAACCATACAGGTGGTCCGCAAACTAAACCTGGACTGAGGCCACAACTCTGATTGGCTCTGGAGCCTGAAGCCTTTGTATTGGAAAGCGCAGGCTCATGCTTCATTCAACAGTTTCTCTGCAAGATGGCCCAGCCTGACACGCAACAGCCCCATGTCTCACGCCATGTAAACACAGAATGACCCCTCTTTCCCTCAGCATACAAGATCAGGTGACCTCTCCTGCACCAGGAAGACTGAATTCATCAAGTTTTATTCCTCCATAGTGCCAGATGTTATCTCACTGAATTAAACTGAACAGTAGTGATTCTGCAGAAAAGAAATTGATAGTTTTAACAAATTACCTATCCATGGAACATAAACAACTGAACTTCTTAGAATTTTCCAGTAAACACAGCCAACTAGACTTTAGGCCAGACACCTCATTATAACACATAATAGTCTTTTGTCATTGGTTTGAACCAGGGTGGTTGGCTTTATTGCATTTTTGTATTTAGTTAGTTGCAAGCAAACTGGGGCATGCAAACAAATTACATGGACACAAAATCATCTCATTTATTGAGTGTTTTGTAACCTGTCATCTTGTGAGGTCAGCAATTTTGAACAGAAGGAAGGGAACAAAATAAATCCACATGATGGACTTACCCTTTGCCACAGTTGACCTTATCTGATGTTCATACCAATGAAGAACACATACTGTACATTGCATGCAACTAGAAAGTCCTCAGGAAACAAAAACCTCCCTCAAAGCTGCACAAACCTCTAAAATTAATATTTTGTAGTATCAAGAAAAAGGCACCTGCAAGCCCTACCATTAATTATGTCAGCATGTATGCATCTGATGTCATTCTGGGCTCGTTCTTCAACCCACACCTGTGCTGAATCAGGTGAAGTCTATGTTTGGATTTTGCCAACGCACCTGATATAATATGTGCATCAACTACTTTGCGGCCATCTATCATTAAAAATAGAAATTTGAATCTGCATCTTGGTCCCAGTCTGCATCATAATTCACACACTGATAGATGGGACTGAAGATTTCCAAAATCCTTTCTAGGAGTTTTTTAGCTTTTTTTTTAAAGGAAGAATTGTGCAGAATTGTGTGCATATGTCACCAAATAACCACATTTGGTTTGAATTGCACAAATAGGTTCAAGAATATGCCTGCAATTGTGGAATCAGTTAACAGAAAACACAATGGATTGTCATTCAAAAACAACAATATTTCACTTTTCAAGCTTGACCAAACATGTTGTGTATGAACATGTGTGAATCATTGAAATTAGTAGTGTAGAAACTGTTTTGCAACATTAGAATGGCTGTAATATGTGGGAGAAGTTTTGGGAGCATTTAGGGTTTTTGCTGTCTCACTGTCACATGGCCTGTTCATGTGTTGTAAAAGATATTCTAGAAAACAGGTAAACCCAGCAGACTTTCTTGGTATTGCTGTAAGGGCACATTACTGCAAATACACTGACATTTTGGTCCATATTGAATCTGTGACATGGGCCAAAAAGAACCCCAGAAGGCTAAAGCCATGCAAGTCTACGTGAATCGGCTCTACGTATTTCCGCCAACACAAACGCACTCACAATCCCACAGACACACGCTGTATATACACATATGCAAACACATTAATACACACACGCACATGATCGTGTCGACTGTAAGTTAGACTTCTCACTAACTGATTATGTGTCAAGCATGTTACGCGCACGTGGCTGTTCATGTGTGACATGCCAACACAAGGAGCGGGGGTGATGACACGATGCCAAAAATGTTACTGTTCAGTCTGCTATAAGATTTCTAGCATATGTGCTTTTGATACCAAATATGCCACTACTGTCAGTTACAGCGTCTTTCTTCGTCTGTTTTTCGTGCTTCAGCTACGTAGCCTAATGTTTCATTCATGAAACTGCAAATAAAATCAAAACATTATAAAAAAAATCTCCTCTCAGCAAAAAGACTCTCAGACTGCTTCTCCACAGTCTGCCGCAGCTGCGTCCTCAGCCTTTATGGTATCTTCACTGACAAAAATAAGACAATCCATGGTCCTATTTCATCTTCTTTTTTTTTTTTTTACAGGATTGTTACCTTCACAATGAAACAAAAACTGAAAACTGAAGCAACATCTAAGATGTAAATGTATTGCCACTGCTTCAGTCACTTCACCAGATCAAAAAACACATCAGCTGTGAAGCGCTGTGTCCTCACGGAGGGCCGCAGCATCTTTTTCCCCCCCCAGTCTTTTCTGTCCTCTTTACTAATTGATGAAGGCAAACATGGCTGAGAAGGAAATGAGTCTAATGTGTATGATTGACCATGGCCTGTGTGGGCTGCAGCTGGAGTGTTTACTCTGCTTGAGGGCCACGTTGCCAGGGCAGTGCATGTGCCGAGGTCCAGCTATGTAACAGAACAGGCTGCAGACAGGCTGGGACACAAACATGGTTCCAGACTAAAGACAAGAGTCAAGACACGCACAGACAATGAGACTGTGCCTGTGCACATTATACTGTACTGTATGCTTATGTTTTCTAAAAAGGACCCTGAGCTGTTTCTCAGGTAAGCAGCCAGGGTCTGTGTATTTGTCACTGAGGTTCAAGAGAATTCACAGAGAAAATATTGATGTTTCTCTTTCTCTGACCAAACAAATACAGAAACTCAATTTTACCATGACCTGTTCAGCTGTCATCAAGAAATGGAATCATTTGTCAAGTATCCATCAAAAAACCATGCTTTTGAATCAGCCTTATCATTTTTATGAAGCTGATTTATGGATATTTTTCATATTATATCATAAGGACATTAACAAAATACTTGAGATTAATTAATTAAAACTCTTGACAACAACTATCTAAAATGCACAGAGATGTAAAGACGTGTTTCCCTATAGGCGAGAATATACACGATATTCCCTCCATCATGTTTTTGTGCAGACAGCGCCTTGCTGAACAAGCCATTCTACACGTGTCCTGTTATATGCAAAGCTGGGAACACACTGGCTTAATTACGGACCAATAGTCAAGGGTGTAGCAGTGGTCCACTCCACACGGGTTGCACAAACCCATCGCAAATAAAGCCTTGAACAGCCAGGCTTAAGTACACCTATCTGATTTCATCCCCAGTGCCCCACAGAGGGCTAAAAAAAGGTAATCAGTGTTGGCAAGTTTTAGGTTTCACATGAAATCAAGGTAAATACCAAGGCTTATGACTACGTTTTTCTTAGGCCTGTTGTGGATATTGTATGAAATGATTATTTTTTTATTTCAAGCACATCAAGAGCATAGAAGGAAGGAGATAAGTAGAGACAGAGGGAGCAATGAATAATTTAAATGTCAGCCTTCTGAACCTTGCCGACAGCTGTCTTGCTTCAACTTAAACCAGTGATGATTCAAGATTGTAAACTCTGGGACTCTTGACACACTGACAGAAATCATCTGTCAAAATGGCCATTAAATAGCACAGGAAAGAAACTAACTGAAAAAAAAATCCAGAGAATTATCTCAGGTTTTATGATTTGATATGATTTGACTCATGCTCTTTATCTGACCTTTGAATTGACATCTGATGGATATTATCTATTATCTCTTTATGTTTTGTAATGTTTTGTCTCTTATGTAAAGTGCACATAAAAACAAAGCACAGGCATGATAAAACAACAGCAAGCGCAGGAAGTAATATGAAACTTGTATAGGTTACCAAATGACAAATGGGCAAAGCTATACAGAAAAAATGAATTAAGAAAAATAGATAATAGACAATAAATATTATAGTGGATACTGACACTGACAGAGTAAAACATGGATCGTACACAAGACTTTCTATTTTAGAATTTAATTTCTTCTCTCTACACTGATTTCACAGGTGAGAAGATGCGTGAAAGGTGACAGGTTAAGGTGGCAAGCAAAGTGGATGAGCAGAGTTTGAGTCACAAACCGCTGTTCTATGTTTAGACTATCTGTGGGGTACTCCAATTAACACATAGAGAAAGTCGATACAAATTGGATTGGATGCCTCCCGGGCACCAGTTATGCCTGGGTTTTTGTTCTCATTGTGTCATTTGTGCATTGTTGCTTGCATTCATGATGATCTGACATTTTCTCTAACCTAGCAGAGATGATGAGCTTTTACTTTTAGAAGCTGGATAAATCCATTATAATAATATCGTCTTAAACCCTAAAAATAAAAAGGATCTAGACAATAGCACGGCCACTGCTTCTACTGTTTTAGTCTGTTTTTTTTTTTTGGGATTTTGAAACGCATGCCTGTTTATTCTTTTAATCTTCATCATCTTAAATGGATATTGTTTTCATTCTTATACCATGTGACAGTAGTCCTGTTTATGCTGTTTGTATTGTTATAACAATGTTTTTATGTTGCCCTTTTGGCAATTATTGCACCTGAAAAATAGATTTTAGTCCCAATGAAACTTTTTACCTTAAATAAAGCAAAATGTAATTTACTTGCCTGTTAAATTATGAGACTTTGAGCTGTCCCACTGATGTGGACTGTGACATATTGTATACAGTACAATGGTCAGAGTAACAGAATAACCTGATTTGATAGGTTAGGGCATTTCAAAGTGCTTTACAATTAACTGACAAGCTGCTAAGCAGACAGATACAAACAGTAAAACAATTTGAGACTAATGCACAAGAGAAATGGAAATAATAAAAATGAAATAAAAAACGCAGTCAAATAGATTGAAAACCAGCAAAATGGATAGAGGAGATAAAACATTTTTAAAACATTAATACATAGTGGAAACTGCTACATATAAGAACATAGCAACCTTCAGTCAAGGTTATAGGCTACAACGTCTTAATAGGCTGTCAAAGTCATGCATGCTGGAAAACATACTGGCAGTATGAGGATTATATGTGTGCTTGTGTGTACCGCTGCGCCCCCCCCTGTTCTCCAAACCTCACATATTCCAGCTGCTTTCTCCTGAGGGAAACTCAGTCTACTAATTAATGTTGATTGAGGAAACAGATTAAGCAGATGTTCGCAAGCAATTTCACTATTGCTTAAGGTGCCAAAAAAACAAAAACAAAGTAAAGGCTGTTTAGGTGCATGCACATAAGAGATTAATGTGACTCGTGAGATAGTGCATGCCTTTGTATAATACATTAAAACTCTTTGGCTTAATATTATGCACACACTACAAGCAAGTGTCTATATAAGTGTCATTTTAAAATTTACAATTTCAATTATCGCCGTTTCATAGATAGATTAGATAGTTAATTTGTGGTAATTACGCGTGAAATGTTTAAACAAATATTACAATCTATTTGAAAACAAGCTCATATCTTTCCCGTTTTTCATGAGGGGCGGGCGGGGCTGACGCACAACAGCGGCCATAGCATAATTCCAGCTCCCCAAGCTGGAGCGTGACGCATTGGGGGAGGCGCGGTAAACTTCCCCCATAAATTCCCAGCCGGCGCTCCTCTGGCTTCAGAGAGAGGGAGCGAGGTTAGAGCCCTCACGTCGCTGAAAGGATTTAAAACCATCGTTTACTACAGCATCATCGACCTGCTGCTGCCAGCGTGATTAAGAAAATGTCACCATCCGAGAATGAGTTCGACATACCGGCCAAGAATTGCCACAGGATGGTGATTCTGGGCTCCACTAAAGTTGGGAAGACAGCCATCATCTCTCGGTTTCTGAACGAGAGGTTTGACGACCAGTACACACCCACTATTGAGGACTTTCACAGGAAATTGTACAGCATCAGGGGAGACGTTTACCAGCTGGACATTTTGGACACATCTGGAAATCATCCCTTCCCTGCTATGAGGAGGCTTTCTATTCTTACTGGTGAGTTGAGCTTTAAAACCACTTCAAGTCCATATAATGCTGCTGTTTGCACAGTTCATTGGCTACTGTTAAAATGTTTTTATTATTTGGCATTAAACCTGTCTTCTCTTGTGTTTTCCAGGTGATGTGTTCATCTTGGTGTTTAGCCTGGATAACAGAGACTCCTTCCAGGAGGTGCAGCGCCTGAAGCGCCAGATTTATGAGACCAAGTCTTGCCTGCGAAACAAAACCAAGGAGAACGTGGACGTCCCACTGGTCATCTGCGGCAACAAGTGTGACAGGGACTTTTATCGCGAGGTGCAAGAGGAGGAGATCGAGCAGCTGGTTGGTGGAGACGAGCACTGCGCTTACTTTGAAATCTCAGCAAAGAAGAACACCAACGTAGACCAAATGTTTCAGACTCTCTTTACCATGGCCAAGCTGCCTAACGAAATGAGCCCCGATAGGCATTGCAAAGTGTCGCAGCAGTACAGCGAGGTTCTTCACAGAAAGTCCTTCAGAAGCAAGAAGTGCAAGGATGGGAACGCGTATGGGATTGTGGCGCCGTTTGCACGGAGACCCAGCGTGCACAGTGACTTGATGTACATAAAGGAGAAAGCTGTGGGAGGCAGCCAGACCAAAGAGAAAGGCTGCATCATATGCTGACACTTTCTTTGCCTGTGTGCAAGAGACTTTCTGTGAGACTTTCCAAAGGCCAGCCGTTCTGCATACAGGGCACATAAGCCCAAATACGGTAGACTTACGCCTCTGAGGTGACAAACTGTGCGGAGACACACGGGGCAAGCGGCTCAGCTCCGGCCCCTGTGTAGTGATACAGTAGATGCTCTGAAATTGCTGTAAAATCTGCCTCGACGTTAGCTTGCCGAGAAAGGCACTTGAGAAAAAATGTTTACATTTAGCAATTCTTTTCAAACTTGGAACTTGAATGTTTGTTGCATTATGAACAAATATGAATCTGAATGTGTATTTATTATGTTCACGTCAACTTTTGCATAAAAGAGAAAATTAAACCACTTGTTAGTTTCATAGTCTGTCTTCCTGTTCTCTTTCCTTTCAAGCAAAACACAATGAAAGTACATCAAACACTGCACACAGTTCTGCACATTTCATTTAACAGTTTCCCTCTACTGGAAAATGTTATCCACTTTAAAATAACGTTGCCTGATAGCTCATCCTGTCACTTCATACACAGGAAGATAAATTAAAACTGCAACATACTGAACTGAGGGTCTATTGGGGACCCTAAACACCCTCCCCACACTGTTTCAAGCACTTTCACTCAGTGTTGCCAGCTATTAAATGTGGATAATCCACTATTGAATCATTGGATCCTGAATAATCCTAAACCCCCCTTCAAGTCTACAAGCAACAAACAAAACGAGTAAGGACTTTGCATAGCTGATAGTAGCTTAATTGTGTAAAAAAGATGCTTAATTAATGAAGGCCACGGTCTTAAATGAATGTGTATGACTAGTAGGGTCATTAAAAATGCCTTAAGTTAATCAGTTCTCAATCACTTCATTTTATTACAAAATGGGAATATAACAAGATAACAGAAAATTATACACTGACACTACATTTAATACACATAGGCTACTACATAGCCTAACCGAGTTCTCGCAACGCCGAAAAATAAGGACAAAAAGAAGACATTGTCTGACATCTTGCAATGCGACGCAACTGAGAAAAAAACAAGTATTTGCTCATTTAAACGTCCATCCCGTGTTCTTAAATCCCTCATTTGGGTGCTCTGCTACATGAAAACAAAGTCCTTCCTGCACCTCGACTGTCTGTGAGCTTCCTCCAATCAGTAATCCATTCTTCAGTTTCATGATGCTTTTGGCACGTCAAACATGCACAGACTCTTGTATTTCTGCAGCAGCTGGTTCTTGGTGCGGACCTGCTCCCGCAGCGTGCCTAGCTGCTGCTGCTGCTCCAGCGGACTGCTGTCTATCCCGGGCATGTTGGATATCTGCTCCCGAGCCTCCTGGATCTTTGCCCTCAGCTTGGCCAGTTCTTGGTGGACATCCTGGCTGTCCTTGTCCATGCTTAAAGAAAGTAAGGTGAATAAGTTCTGTTATTTTGGACATTTACCTTTTCTAGTTAGCCTAGCTGTAACTAATAGCTAATTTTAGCTAACAACAAGCTTAGCAACTCCAGCAAAACGATTGTTTACGACATGTAAAGAGGTTTACACTAAGTCGTGAATAAACATGTAACACACACGAATCAGCCGGTAATCTTACCATTTTATAATATCATGAACTAAAGGCAGCAAAGAGCAATCGTCGCTCTCTTTCTCTGGCTTTGGTTGTGCCACCGCCATCACTCTCCCTGCTTCGCGGCGCAGATAGTTTACGTCATGGGCCATGGGATGACGTCACGCCATAAAAACAAAATTTGAACGGCAAAAGTGACGTATCACCTAATTTGGTACAAATATTTGTTAAACTTTGAATTAGCTCAGTCATAGCAAACACTTGGGGAACAAAGGTGCAGTAGTGCTCAACATGACAGAACGTCAACTGTTTCAAAGTGCATTGCAAAACCGTCCTTATTCAGTATGCAAACATAAATATTTAAACAAATAGAGCAGATAAAATATTTTAGTAAATTATGACACAACATGCTACAGGCTTGTTAGTTGTTTTTTTGGGGGGGTGCTGGGTCATCAAAAAATACTGAAGAAACTTAATTTAACAATGCAACGATGTGATTTAACAAAATAAGGTAGTAATAATGTAGTTAATTAATCTGTTAAGTACCAGAGGTGTATTGTCTTTTAAAAACACAAAACCACATGCAGTAGCAGGGTTGGTGTATGCTGGTCTTTGCTTAAGTCATTTGATTTCATCTCCTAATCTTCTAAACTTCACTGACCTATATATTTTCACTGCTATATGTTCTCATCAAAGGATAGATTCAACACTTAATCCCCTCTGCTGCCCAATAGTATGTGCCAATAGTAAAGGTAGCAAACTTTCCTGTCCAGGTAAGATAAGTATCACATTAGTGCGCATCATTGTAATTATATCATTGAACATTTTTCATTCTGACATTTGTTTCATTCTGATACATTCTGAGTTACTTTGACCCATTTACAACGGGGGAATTGGCCACAAGACAAGAAGAAGCTTTTAACTCACAGTCATGTTGGCCAGAATCACTGATATCTCTTTGGCTGATTTACAGTGTGTTGTCTCTTTGATCCCTTTGAAGGAAAGCTAATTAGCCAGCAAAATGAAAAAGAATCAATAAAAATGTTTCTGTTTTTATCATACTCCTCATAAAAACAATTTTTTAAAAAAAGTGAAGATCACTTAATATAAAAACAATGTCAAGCAAAAATCAGTGGTTTGTATAAATTCTGAAATTCCCATGTATGAACTCCAGAGGTGAAACACTGGCATCTTTCTGGGAAAGATCTCATGTGCAGCTCAGAGTAAACTTATGACTTTATGACTATGTCAATGTAAAATCAGTGGTTTGTATAAATTCTGAAATTCCCATGTATAAAGTCCAGAGGTGAAAGATGTGCATCTCAGAGTAAACTTATGACTTTATGACTAACAAGGGAGTTTTGGATAACCTTTGGGCCAGGGTAACTTCAGGCCACTTCCAGTTGAACCCCTGCACAGCACTCCCCAAGTGACTTGCCTTGCCTCACCAAGCCTATGTGATGACGTGAAAGGGCTGCTGACAGCTTCCAACAGATGTGTTATCTCCCAGCAGCTCTGGCAGAGAGCTGGCAGGATGCAGATGTCCTCTCTGCTGATCTGTGGTCTAATCATAGCATGCTTCTACAGAAAGATAGCCTAACACAGTCAGTCACTGAAGCTGTACATCATTAAAACTTTGTTATTTTCCAACAACTTTTTTAATTAAATACTGTGAGTTTATTAAACCTAATAAATACTGAGAATTAGTTATGGTCCGATTGTCTGTGCGAAACACAAGTTTCATTTAACAGGGAATGTTTTCCCATCATGTGAGTCCTGAGTCCAGAGAAGTTTCTTGGGCTGAAACTTTCACAAACAGCCTTTATGAGTACCACAAAGAAAGTAGACACTGCTGCTGATTCTTATTCACTCTAAAGTCACATTTAATTTAATAAACAGTGCTTCTTAGTCATACATATTTGGGGTCATTTGGTCATGAAATCAAATGTGTGTAGAAAATGGAGGAGAGTCAAGAGTCACATCAGGGTCAACTTTCTTGGACAGTCAACCTCTATGTGAAGTGTGCTTGTACATTACCTTTTTCCATCTTGGTCAGTTCAGGCACAATTTTACACGTTAGTGTAGCAACTTTCTTTGTATCCAAAACCACATTAAATAAATAAATACATTGAATAATTAAGTGCAAAACTGAATGATTGCCTGCACATCCTTTTCCTCAGAACTCGCTCTGCCACTACTAGATTATTACCATAGAACTAGCTCATATTCAGTGTCTGTTAGGGCAATCAGATTTCCTAGAAAGCAGAGGCTCAGTTTCATGGAACCTTGATAATCTTCTGGTTTTTAGCAGGCTTATTTGGTGCCATTATTACATTACAGCAGAGTCTACTACTCTCTCTCACAATGTAAAAATCTGCAATAGGAATTATGCTGTTTGAGTGGTGCCTATCAGCTTAATCTCTATTTTGAACTGTCTGACCCAGGAGTCACTCAGTAATTACCATCACCATGTTACTACAGACAAACACATGTGTTATTTACAATCATTTTAACATTTTTAACTGTAACAGCTATTTCAACTAATTTCATTGGTTCCTGCCTCTCATGTGAATCTCCAGTAGGCTAAGGGACCAGTCTGACCAAGGAGTCCCTCAGCAGTTAGCTGCAGTTAGTGGATTCTTAACTGACGTGACACACACACACACGCACACACACACAAACACACACACACACACACACACACACACACAAACACACACAGAAAGCAAGTCATGGCCCTTCATAGAAATAACTAATTTTACAAATTCACACTCATATCTTAACGTTTAGTGCCAACTGCTTTAACCTGCTGTGTCCTTTGAGAAACACATGAAACACTGAGGTAACATAAGATGGCTGAACTTTGAAACCAGGTAACTGGAGGTCACCAGGGTCTCTGGAGTAGGCTGTACTTTCGAAACAAAAGCCCCCAGATGGTAACAGGAGATTACCAAGGAGGCTATGGAGTATGCATGATTTTCAAGATAAAAGACCCCCAATGGAAACAAGAGCTTACTGGGGGTCCTGGAGTATGCTGGATTTTCTAAATAAAAATTAACAGGATATTACGGAAGGCAGAATGAGCGCTGAAGACACACACACACACACACACACACACACACACACACACACACACACACACACACACACACGATGTCTTCTAGTACATATCAGTGCTTTTAGGGCTTAGACATAAGCTGATGGTTTACCCTTATTCCAACTAAGACACTTGAATGACACCTCAACTCCTTCTCTGTACACTTATATACAGTAAGTCTTTATACTATAACTCTCATTTTGACACCTTTCATTGCACTATTTTTTACCCCCTTCATCACTTTCCTATTATTTCAACTCTTCATACTCCTTCATGCAAAGTTAAGCCAGCAATGCAGTTTAGCTTCCAGCCATTTATAAAGCAATGCTGTTCATCTCCCAGCTATACATTAAGCAATACCATCCTGCGTTCAGCTATTCCAGCAATGCAGCTCAGCTTTTCAGCAGCCATCCCATCACAGTTTCTTCAGAAATTGCATTCTCTAGTTTATAATAACACTTTGGACAAATGAAAAATAAGTTTTCATTTTCATTTTTCAGTTTTTTTGAGAAGATTTTCCTGAACACCATTGTGTTGATTAATACCCAACTGTGAACTGACTCCATAGAAATAGAGGATGAAATGTGAACATGCTCTTCCCTTGCTGGGAGGATCTTGTTTGTGAGATATCCACCAATATACACAGAGCCTGTCCCTAAAACCTCTCAAACTGTCTAAGACAAGTACATGTGTTTTTTTCTGCATTTAGTGCATGGTTGAGTCATCTGAGACACATTCATTCTCCTGTTAAGACAGCAGGCTACTGAACTTAGAGACATACTGGCCTCTTGTGCCAGTCTCTTTAGTACTGGTCAGTTGAATTTAGTAATCTCTAGTTTGATTTTTAGACTATTAAAAACAACAATATATATTCATTGTTTCCCTATACTCACAGTACTAATCATGATTTTATTTTGATACCAGATACCCAGTGTCAATGCAAACACCCAAAACACATACTCTGTCTGCCTTACTAGAAGCAGAATGCTCAGCCTATATTTGCACAGAAAAATATAAGAAATTAATGACATAAACGATGGAGAAGCAAGGGAGATACAAATTATTAGTAGTAGTATTAGAATTACGCAGTACTATGGATAATAGCAAAAAATGTGTAGCTCCTCCTGAAGAAAAACAAACATGAAGAAATGTAGACCTGCACTGCCCCCAAGTGAATAATTGAGGGAAGTAACACTTTTCCATTCACAATTTCACAAACAAGACCAAATAACCTTTTTGTAAACATCTTGAAAGCAAAATTAGGGCTGTAAATCATGCTAGCCAGATCCAGATACCTGGAAGTCAGCCAACTTCAGAATATGTAATGGTGGTAATTAGTATGACATTGATGCAGTAGAGATACACTTGAGCAGAAAATGAAGAAAACTCAGGCCAGCTGCTTGCTCTGGGTCATCTTTCTCTCAGGGGCAGATCTAGTACCTGTCTATTTTGGCCTGTTACCACAACTTCAAATCCATCCAAAGTCAAATCTGACCAATTTGAAACTATTATTTAACATTCCCATTTGAATACATAATCCATTGACCATAATACAAACTAGACAAAAGTAAGTAATTGTACACATCTGTGCATCATTGGGAAAGGACTTATTAGTGTTACGTTCCAACACAACGTAATTGTGTTAAAGGCCATACAGCACCCCTATGCCTCATTATGGTTGTGTTCATAAGGTCTGCACTCCAGTGTGACCCTTGTAGTGTAGACTCACTGCATTAAGTGAGAGTAAAATCCTTCAAAAACATTGTGTTTATATTAGTAGAACAGTTCATTTCATTATCATTTTTTTCCTTCGTGAAAAATGCAAGTTACAAAACTCATTAGATGAGGAAAGTCCTTGCCATATCTGAACTTGAGTTAGTCAGGGCTTTGGGCCTGTATCATTGTAAACTTGTTGATATGATCCAGCGGCAAGCATTCCTCACACCATTCCTCACTGTGCCAGGGGATTCTTAACACGAAAGGTCTTGCTTTCATGTCAATCAAAGCTGAGGGCCCAATAGAGACATGGGAGGCCTATGGTCAGAGAAGTCTGCATGGCCCCTGCCCCATATAGGCCTATTCATGGAACCAAGTTGACTTTGAAGTTGAGTCTTGCTTTATATCAGTGACTACATACATACATACATACATACATACATACATACAGTACATACACCATATAACCACTAGGTGGTAGGCTTTAATTGATGATACGTCAAATAAGTAAGGGGGATTTTTGCTGATGTTCAAATTAAACTATTTAGTTTATAGCCTACTCTTTAGATGCTACTAAATTGCAAGCATCAAATATCAATATCAAATCCTTGCATCCACGAGACAGAAGAAGCGTCTGTCTTAAAGCAATCAACAATGATTGACATAAAGTAAGGGCAATAACAATGGGTTTCCTGTCGACAAAGTCGCCTATTTCAGAAAAAGTCCAGCCTTGCACTATTCAGAATAACATTTAAGTACATTTTTGTCTCGGTTATAGATTCCAGAGAACCCTGAATGGGATGGTGTTTTTGTTAAGGCAACATCATCGATGCATCCCATGTTTAAAATCCAAAATTCACCCTCATTTATACGGGACAGACTGTGTTTCAAACCAAGCGTACCCAACGTGCTCTCAAACAAGCGTAGTGACGTAACGTCTTTGTGTTGGCAAATCACGGTGTACGCTGGGCGGGCATTGTGAAGCTGTAGTTGAGTGTTAGCAGGCTAACTAGAGAAAGAAAGCTAACTAATCGTGAGAGTGGAAGTGGAGCTAACGTTAAAGGAAAAGGCAACTGTCAAAACAGCGAGGGGAGCAGAAATTTTAGAGAAGTGATACTTCTGTTAGATGACTACATGAACAGATTTGTAGATAGTTAATCAAAGACCGTGTTTGTCAGATGTCCGAGGAGCATTTTGGATACTACATCGATTGTCCCATTTCCAAACGGAAACCATTTCTGGACAGACAGTTCGTGCTAGCTAGCTAGCTAGCTAAGTGAATCATCCAGGAGACTTTTTATTGTCACCTATAAACCCAAACTGAATGTTTTGTCTGTCATGAGTCCGGCCGGGTGCTCCCATGTGAACGGTTATAAGGTGGATAATTGGAAACAAAATCTTCGAGTCATATACCAATGCTTTGTTTGGAGTGGTACTGCTGAGACGAGGAGACGCAAGGTAAAAACACAGGAACTGCAACGTTAGCTTCAGAAACAAAAGTGAAATAATTTTAATGTGGCACAGACAGACACAGAACTGGAGTGCAAGTGATGTCCCACATGAAGCACAATCACTGAAAGAGGTGAACAAAATTACGGTCTTAGTGAAAGTGTACTCTTGCAGCAGTAATGTTGCTAGTACTAGGGTTAGCCTGCTAGGTTATCACCGGTAGGTTAGCTAGCAAGACTGGTGGGTGAACTGCGGAGACTGGCTGCTTCTTTGCAATCTAAACTGCAACATTGAATTTATCTTTATTAGCTCAAGCAGTAATTATTCAGCCTTTTTGTCGCGAGTCAATCGGCTAGGTTAGCTGAGCGGTTCAGTTTGGTAGATGCTGAACAGTTAGCTGGATGGCTAAACTTGGGTTTGAGGAGAGTTGTGGCCATGGGCTAACATTACCACACCAAATGGACCCATTGTGTCTCTCCGCACGCACACACTTGGTCAACAGATTAGCGGTTCTCTCCTGGGCATCCCAGGTCAGTGTTTTTTTCTGAGCTGGCCAGCCACTCACGAATTTGGATGCTGGGACGTCAGCTCATTACTTTATTGCCAATTTCTTTTCGAGCTCATCCCACACCTGCTCGGCCTACACAGCCCCGAATAGCTCTCTACAATATGATGTCATCACTGGACTGTGTTGCAGTTTCTTTCACTTTCCATATATACATAAACTTGTTTTTTTTTTTGTGCCATGATGTTCATTTTAAAAAGCTCAGACGCTTCAATTTCACTGTTGATTTAGGAACAGTTTGTAGGTTGCTTGACTGTTGTCACAAGAAATCCATGCTTCTCTTATACATGTCACACATTTTTATGTCGTTGTGATAAAATAGGTGCTTCCGAGTGATGCAGGATGGAGAGAGCTGGTGAGTTGATGCTTATCCCCTCCTCATCTTAACTGACATACTTCAAATGAATAAGAGCTGGCTTGCTTTCTCTCCTTTTGCTCACCTACTTGTGTACCTCAGTGCCTTTTCATTTAATGGACTGAATATTAGATGTAAACCTATGCAGCGGAAGAATTCAGCCCCATCCGCGTATCTGCTGTGATACACTCTTAAAGCCAGTAAGATTACTAGGTGGGAGGGTGGACGATGAGCCAAAAGCATAGCTCAGTTACACTGCGGGCATGTCAAAGCAAACTGCTAGTGCGAAATTGTCAATGACCCTTTTGTTTATACATTGTTATAGTGACATGCTTTGGTTTGGAACACAGCATTTGCATTGTCTTCATTGATTCTTTTTACACAGCAGAGTTAAAAAGTCCAAGAGAGCATCAGAAAATGGATGAGACAATCGTAAAAGGTTGTCAGGCAGTGCAGGAAAGTGATACAAATGTAAATTTTGACTGTCTAGTTTCTTTCTCTCACTCCTGACAGGAATGAGATCAACAGGAGCTTTGTCAGTCTGTCACAGAAATAAGACTGGTCATGGGTGATTTCTATTGCTCACTCCTAAGCACTTCACAATATCCTGCTCAACCCACTAGGTGTGTTTAGCTATTGCAAACCTGGCCTGTCGCTTACTATTATTTTGGGAGAACTATTTCTGAATCAGTTTTCAAAGCCTCACTGTCTCAGCACCATCCCTGCCAACCTCACACCGCTACCTTTTGTTGCCAACATGATGTCTTCCACAACTACTGCATCAGCAGGCATGCTGCATGAATACCAGTCCACCATGTCTGAAGCCCACTAGCTGTCATAGTCCTCAAGGTTAGATTGCATTGAAAGACAATTTTGCATTGTGCTTGTGACTTGTGAGCAGGTTTCTGTTAAACTTAAAAGCTGTCAGTGGTAGTTTCAGACTGGATTGCATTGTATTTTCATGCTGTCCTTCATCAGTCTATGTCATCTGTCAGTGCAGTTCTTTTTTCTTACATATGAGCATCACCTGATTCCTCTCAAATGCCACTGCGTCACAATACACTTGTGGCCTTGGAATCTTGAAGAAATCTTGCATAACTGACAATGGGCCTTGCTATGTTTCTGTCATTGAAAAATTGTTTTGTATAACTGTTAGGTACTGTATCTAATAGTGACATTTATTTTTGGCTGTAATGCAAGTGAAAAGAGAAGGGAAAGCCTCTGTTTTATTCATTTATGCTAGAAATGCTAAATTTCCTGTGCTTTGAAAGATTGTGCCTAGAAAATGGTTATGCTGTTGCTTTACTGAATACGGCTGTTGACAAATAAAGTTGACTGACAAATAGCATTTAAACTCAGTTTTACTTAAGAGAGCCATCCTTTTAGCTTTGCACATGATGTTATCGTTTAACAGCTGTCTAACATCTGTTATGGTGTGCACTTAGTAGTTCTGCTCTGCCCACCTGGACCCAGACACTGATGGTGCAGGCGACTGATACAGAGAGAAAGGAGACAACAGTGGCTGAATCGAGTGTTCTCTCTAATGCTTAATTGCACTCCAGGGTGGCTTTATGGGAGTATGAGTCTTGTGTCTCACACCCCCTTCACTGAGGCTCTTTACCACCTAACTAATCAGACATGCAGAGCAGGTGTAGTTCTGCTCCAGTGGTACACAGACTCTCCTGAGGTGAGGCAGTCTTGGTTTTTGTTCAGCACTGAATTATGAGCTAGAAGACTAGGTGGCTTCAACATCACATCCTGGTATCTTAAGTGGAATACAAATACTTCATCTGTCCTTGCTACGTCAGAATGGTTATTTTGAATAGATGACAGTGGCATTGAGGGGTACTCTGAATGTTAGCATGGCGGATAAAACAAGAGCTTATTACTGCACTGCTACATTGCCATTCAGAGACTGAGGGATAGACGAGATGCGTTTTGACATTGTATTCAGACTTGGTTTCATTAGCCAGTGCCTTTCATCCTGAATTGCTGTTTTTCTCCTCCTCTTTGTTTCCTCATTTCTCTCTTTTTTTTTTTTTTCTTTTCTGTAGTCTGTCCTCAGCAGCCTCCTTGCAAGCTGTCGTCCTCTTTACCTCAAGCTAAAATCAATTCCCAGGCAATATGCAGGAACATTAGTGGAAAATCTGTCACCTGCTCTGCATGCACAATCGAAAACCCGCGTGGGTAACAAATGGCAGAATGACTGTCAGAGACAGGAGTTTGCAGAGATGACATCAGACATCAGCAGCAGGCTTGGGATCTGCTATCTTTCATTAGGAAACATTAGGATAATTCTTTTGGCATGTTGGTCCTAGATGAAATGCCCCATTAGCTCGGGATCAGCATGTAGGTTTACACTAACACAGTGTATGTGAGTGTGTACTCAAGTGTCAGCCATAAATTATGGACTTGATATACAAATTTGATATTGTTGTGGACTCCTTTGGGCCTTGAGTCTGATGTCCTTTTGATTAAACATGTCTTAATTGCCCTGTGTGCACAAACACTAACTAGACCTAAATAATTTTATAATTGTATATGACACAATGCTCCATGGAGAAAACAATTAATTGCAAATTGAGCAGTGTATTGAAGATGTCCCACCAAGGGAGATGGCAAGAATAAACAAGTATGCAATAGTGTTTTCTCTATGGTGTTGCTGGACATTAAATCCAGACTTATAACTCTTACATGATTTTCTTTTGTGCGTCTGTGTGCTTCATTATATTCTGTTCTGGTCGAGGTATGCTACATGTCAAGGGCTGTCAGTCAGTAGAAAGGTTTTGATTGGCCATGCCACGTAGCCATTGGGGCGACACCCACTGTCAGTTTGTGTCATGTAACAAAACTCGACTCCATTTCAGATTGCAGAGGAGGAACTATTTATCTGATGTACTTCCCCTTCTACCTTCCTGGGTCTTTACTTTGACCCCTGTCTCTTTAATCTATTATTACTGTGTTGTGAGCGTAATCTTTAGTGAGCAATTGCTTGAGTATGCCGGCACGTGAGCCTTCGTGTGCCTTTGTCTGAACAGATTTCTTATGTTTCCTCTGCCGTTTAAGCAGTCACTCGCACAGACGAATGTCAGCACAGCTCGCACATAGAAACCTGCCCTTGCTTTTAACAGTTGAATTAATTCCTCTTTAGGCCCAGCGCCAGTCATATTCATAATTTAAAGTTTGTGAATGGCTATGGTGGCGGAGGGGTAGTGTGAATATTCATGAAGGTCATGGTTATTTATTTTGTGTGCCGCTCCATCCAGCAGCATAGACTCTATTTACTATCTGTGAGAGGAGGCTCTATGTCTGCTAAAACACTGCCACCATGAAGGAATCTGCCATGCAGTTAAACTAGAGCTATTATCTTAGGTTGAGTGGAAATTGGACGAGATGAAAGCAGGGAGGGTGGGGTTGGCAGAATTTTACAGCCATAACTGCTGTGAAGAATTTTTCACTTTTGATTAAAGGGGTAAGGGTCGTGATTAGAGAGCTGACTGAACTAAACTTTTTTTTTTATCTTCTAGTTTTGATAAATCATATATGATCAGAGGAACCATAACCTCCCACCCCTCTTTCCCAAGTGCAAACCCCCCTTCTGCTTGTGATGACGGAAGATGAGATGAGAAGTTGTTTGCTACATGTTGCTGGGAATTTCAGAAGTAGAAAAATGGATGTATTTTGAAGGATGACACATTTACTTCCTTCTGTCACTCTCTTCTCCCTTCTGTTCTTTGACTTCACACACACACACACACACACACACACACACACACACACACACACACACACACACACAAAAAATGCACTGAGGCACGGCCAATCCCAGAGAGCAACTGATTCCTGTTCTGTGAGCAGATCTCTTTGTCAGATCAGTGTCCCATCACATCACAGGCCTGCTCCTTGACACATCAGCATACGTTTGTAGCATCAGGATCTATTCCTCCAGCCTCTTCATATAGCCCTCGCTTGTTCCTCTTCTGCGCTCACTCCCATGCTTTTTCTTCCTTCTTTTCCTTGCTTTCGCTTTTTTTCTCTATTTCCAGACCTAGTACAGCCTACAGTTCTCATTGCCTCTTGATTATCTCATTAAATTTGTGCAAAAAAATCTTGTATTGTTTATCTTTTGATAATAACACCGTATTTGTTACAATTTCAAAATCACACAAAATACTATGATATTTTAGCCATACTAAAATATCATTTTCTATTCGCAGCGGTTTTTATCAGAATTTTTTGATTCTATGAAATTCATAGCCAAGCCTCTAATATGCTCATTTACCCCTCTTCCCATCCTGTCCTTTTCCCTCATCCCTCATAGACAACACTCAATAGGTTTGGTGATGTCAGAAGTTGTCCCCAATCCAGCCCCATTTCTTCCGTGTCTGCACACTCTGTCACTCCCTGGTTTTGTCTAATGTGGCTTTTGGTCTGTCAGTCACTGTGGCTCAGTGACTCAGACTAAACAAATGGCACAAGGTCTGTAACCTCCTCCCAGAGTAATTGTGGGCCTGGTGTGTCACCTTGTGGTGGCCCTTTTGCATGCTATTTCCTCCCAGTTTTTCAACCTCGGAGAATCTAGCCTCCCATAGACATTCAGCATCTTATTTAACAGTATGAAGGCGCTATAACGTACTTGAAGTCATTGCACTGACTGTGCTGGACGTGCTCTGCCTGCTTTCATCCTTTCTGTTTATTTCAGATCAGACATGCTAAAGGAGAGAAAATGCTTTGGAACAGTGTTTTTGCCATTGACTGAGAGCTCTTACTATGCTTTAGCAATCTTCCACTAGGGAGCAATCCTGGTCAAGAAGATACAACGTTGACATAGGCACACAGTTGAAATTGGTGGTAAGAGAGATGGATGGGATGCTGCATGAGGCTGGTAATTGACAGTGTTAATCTTTGCTTTCAGAGCAGTAATGGATGGAAGAAAAATACACTGACATGGTAAACAAAATTGTTTTGGAGGGGTTATTATAGCTGAGGACCATGCAAGCTTATAAGACTTGGTAAGGGTTTGAAAATGTGTGTGTGACTGAGTACGAGGATGACTTTGCATTTTGATTAAGCTCATCTCTGTGTAAGCTGCGTATCTCTCCTCTTAGCCCCTCCTCCCTGGACAAGTTCACTTTGACTGATTCCCTCTTCCTTCTCTCCCACTGACCATTTGTCTTCCTTGCCATCATTTCCAACTAAAGACGGCGCTTCTCATTTGACTGTCCCAACAGGCTCTGGAAAGACAGCACTGCCACAAAGCATGCTGGTCATGGCCTGAGCCAGCCAATGAGGCTGCTGTCCAGACTTCCCTTAGTACCACCATCTGGCTAATGAGCTGTCAGTCACTCTCCAGGGGCTGGCCAAGCCCACAACCAAGAGGCAATCAATCTCTTCTAGTGTGGACACTCAATTATTCCCTATTGTTAAAACCTTGGGCTCAAGTGACAGCTTTTCTTGGGACTAGGCATTTTTTCTAGAAATGGTTCTCTGTCCTTTGCAAGATAATTTATTACTTAAGTCTGCTCTATACACACTTCTAAAGACTCTATCATGCACTAATAGCCCCACTGCCTGTATTCTGTAGGTAATGCTCATAGATTTTCCTGGAGGTAATTTTCAAGGCTCTGTGGATCTAGATTGTTGCTATGGGGATAAAGAAGAAATCAACTTGTCATCTGATGAGATTTGAGTCCAAGGGGACCATTCAGAAGCTCTGTGCTATGGGTGTCAGTCACATCAGCGATCCCTCTTCAATGTGTGTGTGTGTGTTGTTGGCCTGGAGCTGGACTTCTCCCATTTCAACAGTGTGTGTGTGTGTGTGTGTGTGTGTGTGTGTGTGTGCGTTTTCTTTCTGTGGCGCAGGGTGGCTGTGGGCATCTGGTAGCTGCAAGGTTTGACAAATGATCATGCAGCCTTTTGTTAAGCTGGAGATTAACTGTTAACCATCTGTGCAGACAAACACAAACACATTGCCGTCTGCATGATCTTCCCTCTTGCCGTACATGTTTGTCAGTGTTTGTACTTGTTGATTTTTTGTATTATTTTTTTTTTGTAACCTATGCACTGGTGAATTTGTTAAATGTTGGCTTGGTGCTCTTGTATGAGAGGGCATTCTGTGACTATTCACGACTCCTTTATGAGGCAGTATGGCAGTTTTCTAAGCATGTATGTATTAGGGGTGCAACTAACGATTATTTCCAGTATCGATTAATCTGGCGATTATTTTCACGATTAACCGTTTAGTCTATAAAATGTCAAACAATTGTGAAGAATGCTCATTACAATTTCCCAGAGCCCAAAGTCAAATTACTTCTTTTGACCAACCAACAGTCCAAAAACAAGGAATCTTGAAATCCTCACATTTAAGAAGCTGGAACCAGCAAATGTTTGACATTTTTGCTTGAAAAATTGATTATTAAAATAGTTGGCAATTAATTTTCTTATTTAATTTTCAGGTAGCCAGTCTGGGACCAAATGATGCCATGCACTGTCATTTTTCACTATACTTTTTTTTTTCTCCTATACCCTCTGATCTCTGGAAATGAAGACAGAAGCACCGCCAATCTCTCCCCAATTGAGTGATCTTAATCAGATTCACACATGCACGTCTATGTAGATCCATCCCACGTTCTGAAAAGCACCCTTCTTTTTCCCACCAACTTACACAACTTGCACAAATCCCCAAGAAGCATTAGGCTACATTTTTTACCATAGAAGCATCAACGCTGCTCCACCGTATGTATCTCAGTTTAGTTCTGCTCCATACTCATTTTATTCCGTTTTATTTCTTTTCCTGGAGATGCCGAGAAGCCGGACTCCATAGGCTGGGGCTCCAGGTTTAGCTATAATGTCCTTAGAGCAGTGTATGACAGTATGAGGCCAAACTACAACTACAACAATCCCTCATCTCTCCCGCAACTTGGATTCATTCGGATGAGGTGGGAATACATTCTCGTGCAAAGACCACCCAGCATGTCCTTGTCAACGGAGGTTACAAATGAGCTGCTGGAGGACTGAAGTGAAAAGAGAATAGAGAGAAGATTCTTATTGTGTGTGTGTGTGTGTGTGTGTCTAGGGCTGCTTAGTGAGACTGCATTTTGCAGGCCAGGAGTTGTCATGTGGAGATGGTGTGGGGGGGTGGGGGGGTGGAGGTAACAACATCATCTTGCCAAAGCACTGACAGGCTGCAGCCCCATGGGGTCAGTCGATGGCACGGTTCTGGAGCATCACCATCAGTCTCCTTCCCCAGCGTCGCTCGACTGGTTCATATTAGATATAGAATCAGAAAGGACTATGTGTGTGTGTCATAGCAAATGTCTTAACGTGTGTGACTGTGTGTGTGTGTGTATATATATATATATGTTCCTGTGGCGCTTCTGCGTGTCTCTTTATGCATATTTATAGTATGTGTAAAGAAGCATGCAGAGGCTAAGTGTGAGGCAGCACAGTGAGTCACTGCTCTCGTATAGCTGTGCCCTCTACTCTGTATTGACTCTCTCTCCCCTCCCCAGTCTGTTCTTTGCAGCAGCAGTAGCGTGCTCACTAGAGCCAGACCTTTGTCCACATCATAATTGTCGTCATCATTCTCTCTCCTCCTCAGTTACAGCTCATCACATTACTGGCTGTGTTTGAATATATGAATGCATTAACCTAAATGCTGAGGGAGGTATAATGCAGTCAGATTGAAAGAATGCAGGAGGAGATGGGGAAGCTGAGTATGGGTGTTACTTTATTTAGATTTATATGTATGCAGCTAGATCTAGAAAATGGGAGGTATACTGTAGTTGTTGGACCTGGGTCATTGTTAGCTGACGGCCATTCACTGACTCAGTGGACCCACAAAGCATGCTATCTTATCTTCATGTTAAAGATATATTGGAGATCTATTCATCCAGATAATGTCTTTCTGCATCTATTCTTCTTCCATCAATCAACAGCTTTGTACCTTAGTGGGTCATTCCCCTGGACATGGAGCCCAGCTTAGCTTGCCTCAACGAGCACATCCCAGATGGGAGATGCAGCCTAGCATAGCTCGAACGTGAGCTTGCTACCTGTCCAACAGTTGTTCCAGTCATCTGAGCCAGCGGCTGATCAATAGCTGATCTAATAGAACATTAAAAGCCCTGGGCGCAGAGAAATGCAGGACTGCTGACACTGAGGAATAGACAGCCTGTGAACCACGGTGAGAGGGAGAGAAGCGGGGGGGGGGCAGAGATAGATTTTCTGCCCGCTAAAGGGGTGTTGAGGCAGGGGAGGGTGAGGAGGAGAGCAAGGCGTGGCGTTGGCAGGGTTTCTTGTTTTTGACTTGGAGTCGTGGTGCAATGGAGGAGAAGTGGGGACTAACAACATCACTGCTTAGGTAGGATTGGCTTAAAGAGGCAACCAGAAGATATATTTGGGAATTCAGTTGAACTCGGCTCTCTTTCCACGTAACCCGTGGCCTGACTTTTTACCTTTTGCTAGTGCATGTAGGGTTTCATTTTGACTCTGAAACCACAAGGCATGCTTCACTTGCATTGCAATTACACAAGCTCTACCTTAACAGTTCAAAGAGTCTGCTGTAGATGTCTGTCTTGATCTTGGTTTTAGTGACAGTCAGTCCCTTTTTCTTCCCATCACTCACCATACATCCCTCTTGGAAAAGCACCCCTTGCTGATTTGGTGCTGCCCCTTCTCTCACACACCCATTCAGAGCTGGCTGTCTAACAGACTAATATGAATAAAAACAGAGCTTAGGGTCTGCAACCCCGAATATCCCCACTACTGCAATGTCATCACAAATTTAGCCCACGCCTACTAATGCTCAGCCAAAACACAGACCTGACTGTGAGTTTTGCGACCTATCTCTGCGGCAGCACATAGTAGCGCATGTTTTATGTAAATCCCATAAAACCCATAATAAGATATGGATTAGGGATGGACAGTTTAATCTTTTCGACTTTTGGACAAAACATTTACATTACAAATGTTTTGAGCGGTAGAAACAGAACTTTATTCAACAATGCATTTGGATGCACGCAGTTTATTGGAGCACAAATCATGTATGCTTAGTTCAGACCAATATACTAATATTGGCCTCATTATACTGACTGCCTACTTCCAACCATATTAGAGTCTATACTGCAAATCCTTTGTTAGCAACAATCGTGTTGGTTCTTGTGGGAACCACGGGCTCCCAAACAAAGCTTTTTTATAGAATGAACCTAAAATGTTGTGGCCCTGGATGTTTAGGTTTTGAGTTATTTAATGGGCTAGTCATTGCTTTATTATAACACGTAATGTATTGGTTTAGTTTTAGTAGTCACTCCATTGCACAGACTGTTGTGTCTTATGTGTCATCCAGAGAGAAGGAAGTGAAACTGGCACAACCTCTTTCATTTCTCGGCAACAATACACTTTAACGATGTTCAGAGGGTGTCGGGTTATACTATTGTATCTCTAGTCAAAAGATGGCAATAGGCAGACAATATAGTACAGGGCCTTTTGAGTTCATGTCCAGTAGCTTAAGTTAGGAGTGTAGGAGTGTGTGAGTCTGTCTTACGAGCTAGTTTCACACAGTGTACCAGAAACTGAAAACTGGAAAATCTCTCCAGCTAATAGTTTCTTTCTCATTTAGTTTCTCTCCCCCTTTTGCTTCACACCTCCTTTCTCTTCTCTTCTCTCTAGGAGTGGGCGACTCATTGCGGCAGGTCTGCCCCCTGAAAGGCTTTGATTTGATTGCTTGCAGACTACTTTCTGCTGTACTTCCACTTGCATTACCAACAGAACCGTTCAGTGAAAGCATTGAGTGTAATCACTGCTAAAAGAGTTTGCATTTTCGGATGTACTAATGGCTTTTAAAATGACCCAATTCATGGCATTTCAGTGTACAATCTGCATGCTGTACATTTTTTAGAGGGTCAGAAGTTAAATGGATTTGGCAGTATTCCTCATACTACCTCATCACATCTTCAAATTGACATCACATCCAATTATTTTTTTCTCTCTATCACCAGTAGATCAGCTGGTGAAGCTCTCTACCATTGTATTGTATGTTACGGTATTACGTCGGACAGCTCCATCACAATTAAGGCTCCATGTTCAGCAGCCTGTACACAGCAATACAGCCATATTCCCTGTGAGGCCAGTGCTGCTGTGTTCATTAGCTTGAGTGCTGTTGGATGCTTTTACAGTGAAACCTGTTAAGAGAGGGATGGGGGATGTGTGTTAAATGTAAGAGACCTCTTAGACAGCTGTGGTCTTCAGGCCTTCATAATGCAGTTATTCTGGAAACTCATGTACGTGTGCTTGCACACATCATCTGTATCACATTTCTCTCACCAGAATTTGAGACAATGTCCACTATGTCCTCACTTGTCTACCACTCTTTGTTCAGTTCATCTTTTCTCTCCCTTATCTTACTACATTCCCCTACTCAGAGTTGGTCATGGACAATCATGCTAGACTATCAACCCTTCTCTGGGCTCCCCTTCCTCATGGTTGTTATATATACAGTGTACCCACCAAACGTAATCTGAATTGTGCATAAGGCCTGTGCTCCTGTGCAGCCCCCCTTTAGGGCTAATTTTTGCAGGTGTGCCGAAGATGTCAGGCATTCTGATGTTCAATTTCTCCGGTTACGTCTGGGAGCTGTAGTCGAACCAATTACATAAACTCCAGCCGCTGTTAGTGTGTGCTTCAGACAGATTCTGCTTGCCTTCTCCAGTGTGCCTGCCAAGCATTAAATCCCATCATGCCCTGCATGTGTTAGAGAGCGAAAGATTCAGTGTGGAAATATGTTGTTATTCATCAACTGCACTGGATTTGTCAACAGGCCCAGCAATCTTTAGTCTGTCTTCATATCAGGTCTATTCAAGCACCGTGTCCTCCGAAGTGTTTGTGTGACTGACTGACTGGAAGATAGGAATCTAATTCAGCTGGCAGGGAGTTCCACTCTGTCTGCTTATGCCACTCTACATTATAGCTCAGGGCTCCGTCCTGCTGCAGAGGTTTTTCTCACCACACTGACTGTCCTGTCCTTTCTTGCTCTCAATTCCTTTTCCCCCTTGTCCTCCCCCAACCCCCCCCTTTCTCCCTTGGGTCTTTCCCTCCAGGCCAAGTCGTGCATCTGTCACATGTGTGGCGCCCACCTGAACCGACTCCACTCTTGTCTCTACTGCGTCTTTTTTGGCTGTTTTACGAAGAAACACATCCACGAGCACGCAAAAAACAAGAGACACAATCTAGGTAAGCCACACACTCACTCACAACTGTTTAGTAGAAGAAGAAGAAGAGACTAATTGCTTAAAACACCAAGTGGTGTATCGTAATTCTCCATATTTAAAATAAATAAATAAATAAATCTCGCAATAGAGCTTAAATGATAATATCCGTATATTGTCCCTCCCTGCGCCTAAGGCTCAGACCCATCACGTCAATCCTCACATTCACATGCACCCTTGTGGCCCACTGCAGCATCAGCTATTATCAGTGAAGGATTACAGCATTACTTTGGGCAACTTCCTCCTCTGAGCAGACAGGGAGCTGAACCTCACTCTAACTGCAGCACATTACCATTCTGGTGGGAGCGCCTTATCCAGTCAAATGTCATGGGTTTAAGTTAGTACACTCGCCTTCATGCTGCAGCAGGGGAGGGGTAGACATTGCTAATCCACAGCTACCAGAAAGCCTAGCTTCATCCTTACATCCTGATTATGCTAAGTAAGACAATGATGCTAATGAGCAAGATTTTGATATTACCTCGATGAGGACAACTAAATATGGAAACAGGGAAGACAGCAGGGTGGCTTGGTAGTTGTTGGAATGGCTTTAATTGATTTAATGCATTTCAAAAGTTTGGTTACACACACACACACACACACACACACACACACACACACACACACACACACACACACACACACACACCCCAAGTGCACAGCTACAGCGTTAATTAGCTTTGAGCTTTCCACAGGAGCCTCTCTGACACTGGCACTCTGTCCGTCTCCACCTCTAATCAAATTAATCCAAACTCCCCTGTCTGCTAGACTGCTAGATAGCAAGCTCCCTTCTCAGGAATCCTTTTCCATCTTTTTCATCTCCTTCTTTCTAGCTACCTTATTCTCTGGCCGCCTTTCACATCTTCTTCTCCTTTTCTTCCACCTTCTCGTCCTCTCATTCTTTGCTCTCGTCCTTCTCTCAAGTGAGCAAGATTTATGAATTCCTGTCTGTGCAGTACTCATAGTCTATATCTTCTTCCTCTTGCTGCCACTTGTGCTGCTCTTATTTTTCTCTCGTAACCGGGTTGCTGTTGTCCAGAGAGGAGCAATCCTATTCAGTGCACAGTTACCAAATGTGGCCATGGTGAACAGAAAGATGACCATGCTTTTCAAATTTATTTATTTTTCCTGCATGATTTATTTCTTTGTATGTTCTCTTATCGCACACACATGCAAACGCAAAAAAACCCAACATGGTTTTGTGACGACAACATAACATACACCAGTCAGGTTTTCTACATGATGTATTGGCTCACTTTCTCAGTGTGGGTAGCGCCAAAAACAGAAAAATGTCCGGTTAAGCTAAAAATAGGTTGTCACGGCAACAGAGCTGAGGTATTGTTGCCGTGGAGTTTTAGAATCAAAGAGGCTGGTGTGTTAGTTGAAAGCCCAGGTGGGGGTGGCAGACAAATACACTTATTCCATCACTAGTCTCCCCTCACATCACTTATAATTGTTCAGTGCAAGCAATGAGATGGAAACAAGGTGGAGAAAGTGCTTGTCTTGAGGCTGGCTGTGCCAGCGAGGCTGGACAGTAAAATAAAACCCAATGTGTGTTACTGTGGTGGAAAAATCTATTTGTAATTATGGTTCAATCTCTCTTTCTCCCTCTCTTTCCCTCCTTCCTGCTTCCAGCGATAGACTTATTATATGGTGGAATATATTGTTTTGTGTGTCAAGACTACATATACGACAAAGACATGGAGCAAATTGCCAAAGAGGAACAGAGGAAAGCCTGGAAATTGCAAGGTATAGCATTTTGTTTTCTGTCAGAGAACTTTTTGCAGCTTTTGAAACAAGGCCATCTGATATCTCAGTGCCATCACTTTTGTGTGTCCTTGTACCCACAGGCATAGGGGAGAAATACACAACATGGGAGCCGACCAAGAGGGAGCTAGAATTATTACGACACAATCCAAAGCGGAGGAAAATCACTACAAACTGTACCATAGGTGGGCAATAGACTGTGCTGTTCAGCCTGCACAGCTTTTCATCCCTAGACAGTATGTGTGTGTGCTGTGGGGATTCTTTATAGCTGTGTGTGTCTCTACATGGCGCAAGTGTACTTGGTGTCACTCTTGCATTTAAGCGTGATACCCAAGGTCAACAGGACCGGGCACCCCCACATACAGTGCACTGCAAGAGGCAGAACACAGCAGGCCTGAATTTGTCTCTGTGTCCCCCTAGACTTGTTTTCTCTTTGTACCGTTTTTTTCTCAGTGATCTGTTGCTTTGGTTTTTTCCTGCTATGTCTATTGTATCTCTGATTATGTACATGTACTTTTGCTGTTTGTATCTTTCCCTTTACCCACTGTCTCCTGCCATCCCTCACCCTCTTGTGAGGGATGGCAAGACCAAGAGCTTGGTCAGTAGCCCTGATTGGGCAGTGGACTGTGTGTGTTTACGTGTGTGTGCGCACACTAGGACAAGTCTGAAGTGTTAAAGCTCTTGCTGAGCGCTCTCTTCCAGAACCAAACCTTGCTCAATTGGATTAGACCCAAGACCTCGCTGTGTCTCACCTGTTCTACTGGCCGTCACTGGAGGACTGGAGCATTACTTTCTCACTCTAAATGAATCCATTCACAGCATTGGGGTCTGCTCCAGGATACACACGGTTTTGCTGGCAGACCTGACCCAACACTATATTGTTAACTTTCCAGCCACACAGAGACACACACACACACACACACAGAATCTGAAAGTGGCAGTGGCTTTTATGTGTTTGATAACTATACTGGCATATTGCGATGTGTGTACTACCAAATCTTCACATTATCAATTAAGCTGCCAGTTATTTTTCCTATTAATGGATATTAAATCATTTGGCTTATAAAATGTCAGAAAATTGCCCATTTCAATTTCCTGAAGCCCAAGGTGACATCTTCAGATGCTTGTTTTCTCTGACCAATAACCAAAACCCAAAGATGTCCAGTCTATCACATAAGACATAGAAAAGCGGCAAATTCGCACAATTGACAATCTGTAACTAAGTTATATTTGGCATTTTTGCTTCATAAATGATCAATTAA
>LKNJ01000476.1:0-162880 GCA_002120245.1 Maccullochella peelii | reverse complement strand
CAGCTGAATGTGCCTGTCTCCACCTGCAGGTGGATCACAGACTTCCTGACGGACAGGAAGCAGCATGTGAAGCTGGAGAAGCATGTTTCTGACTCCTAGTCCATCAGCATTGGTTCCCCTCAAGGCTGCGTCCTTTCCCTCTTCTCCCTGTACACCAACAGCTGCTCCTCCAGTCATCAGTCCGTCAAGCTCCTGNGCAGCCGGACCAGACTCTGTCTCTCCCTCCACCCTGAAGCACTGTGCTGATCAGCTGTCTCCGGTGTTCACAGACATCTTCAACACCTCACTGGAGACATGCCGTGTGCCAGCCTGCTTCAAAACCTCCACCATCATCCCCGTCCCCAAAAAGCCAAGGACCACAGGACTTAATGACTACAGACCCGTCGCCCTGACCTCTGTGGTAATGAAGTCATTTGAGCGCCTTGTGCTGTCCCACCTGAAGGACATCACCGACCCTCTCCTGGACCCACTGCAGTTCGCCTACAGGTCTGTGGATGATGCAGTAAACATCGCCCTACACTTCATCCTCCGGCACCTAGACTCCTCAGGGACCTATGCCAGGATCCTGTTTGTGGATTTTAGCTCCGCCTTCAACACCATCATCCCGGCTCTGCTGCAGGACAAGCTCTCCCAGCTGAACGTGCCTGACTCCACCTGCAGGTGGATCACAGACTTCCTGACGGACAGGAAGCAGCATGTGAAGCTGGGGAAGCATGTTTCTGACTCCCGGGCCATCAGCATCGGTTCCCCTCAAGGCTGCGTCCTTTCCCCCCTACTCTTCTCTCTGTATACTAACAGCTGCACCTCCAGTCATCAATCCGTCAAGCTCCTGAAGTTCGCGGACGACTTCAGGAGCACATCACTGATGATGTGCCCCAGTGCCTCCAAAGATGTATGTTACAACCACAATTCTGCCAAATAGATCAATTAAAAACTAAATAAAAAACTCAACACCAGCAAATTTAAACAATAGTTGTTTTTATTTGGCACAACACAAAAGTGCTTTACGATAACACTGCCCATGACTAATTTGGTATGAAAACAACCTCATGGTTCAATTGTTGGTCTCATTCATTAAACCTCAGAATAAAACTTAAAATTGTATAAAAATGTCACTCAGTTTTTCTTTTGTTATTGCTCATTAAGGCACCTTTATACTAACTAGAAAACTTTATAACACATAATTTTGCACATAATTACATTTTTGTGCAAATGTCTTTGAAATGTTTTGGGTGAAAGTCTTCAGTCTGCTTTGCTTTATAGTCCATACCAGTTGTTCATGTAGTTTCAGCACTGCAAAAACTTTGAAGCCTAGCAATTATGTTCACATGTTGTATATATTAAAAATAATTTCTAAATGTATTTATTGTTTTTGGAGTGTAGACATATGGAACCTTGGGGGTTTTACATGTATACCAGAGGACATCTTACTAAGTACAGAATAAACATAAATATGCTTGTTTTCTATCTACGTACAAAGTACAAAAACACAGGTTCGTCTCCTCTCTTGAAATTAATAACTTATCCCTACAAATTGCATTTTTATTGTTGTTATTGCAGACAAACCCCCCAGCTCATAATTTCACATTGTTTGGTCAGATATACAACTCATTGTCAGAACAGTTGAAAGCACAACACATTTTCCCATTTTTCTAAAAAAAAAACATGAGTGAAAATAAAGAATCTTTGGTAGCTAAGCAAAAATAGAATAGAAATGTCTACATATAAAATGCATTGAAATAAAACGGAACAATAAGTAAACAGCTACAGCAAAGGGCAGACAAGGCAGAGAAATCCAGCTTTGACTTAATAAGGAACTGCCTGTAAAAAAGGACACTTTTATATTTAATATCACAAACAGATCATAAATTACTTGAGACCTTCAGAATGCACCAGTCTTTGGACGGCATCCTGACACCTTGATGCAATGCAGAGAGAACCACTGAGGTATTTCATCTTGATTACGTCAAGCATCATGCTGGATGACGGGAGAGGCATAAAAGTGCATAAGAATTAAACTCATGTCTGCTCCTGGTCATCTATAGCAAACACTGGACTTGTTTCATTCCAAAATACTGTTCCCTTCCATCAAGTGCCCTTATTCAAATTCCTGTTGTCAGGTAGTACTATAGTTCTCCCATATGGTACATTAATGTTTTGTTCTCACATTTGCTCCTTCCCTTGCAGGTCGTTTGACACAATGCAAGGAAGCAGAGAGATGTAGCCACATTACTCTCAATACAGTATGTGAAGAAAGGAAGAGAGCAAGGGCACATGAAAGGCAAAAATCACAAAGTCTTTGGATTGGAACATGTCCACCGTGTCTACTTGGTGGTTATCGTTCAACTTGGTAGAAAGTAATACATTAACAATAATAGTGTTAAAACCATTTCGTAACATACACCAATCATTCATATTTAAAAAAGAAAAAGAAAAACAAAAGTCATTGTTTCTGTAAAAATATAACAGTCACAGCAGCAATCTCTCGTCTGGTCACATGTTCACCTGGTCACCTGATCCAGTGGAGATTATATCTACCAATCAGTGATCAATCTGAGATTCTTCACTTTGTAAACGTTGAGAAAAATATTGCATTCACGTCATATGGGAATAACAACATGTTTGGACACTTACAAATCTTTATTGTAGACAGATTTGTAGCCTCTTAAAAGCATGATTGGATACTTCTATCTTGCACCTTTTCACCTTCAACATACATGCACCACAGTGAGTGATGTGTTTGGATTCATTTTAAACAGCAAATCAAGAATTGTAATGTCAAGCACAAACACAACCTGCATCAAATAGCCGTTGAAATTTAGGAGTTGCAATTATGAATTGACTTAATTGATACAAAAAAGTCTTTGGTTGAAATAGACACATTATAAATACATTTATAATGTTGTGAAGACTGCAAAGAAGAATCTTTCTCATATGATGGGTGCAACAAAAGAAAAAGAGCAGCTCTTAATTTTTAAAGCCCTTTCTGCACCCTTTCACTTTTTGTATATTGATACTGTAGCTCTTTCTAAAAGATATTTGAAAACACTGGGAAGGTACACCAATGCATTGGTCCCAGAACTAATACTAATTTGAACTTGTGGCATGAAATCATTTAACAGATGCAGTTTGTTTTTAATGGTAAAATGGCCAACTTCACCTATTCATGAGATTCACACAGACCACCCAGATACGTGCAGTTACACTCATTAGATAGCAATGGTGGTAGCCTCTCTCAACACCTTTTAGAGTTAAGAATGTAATCCTTGATGTTGTCATTTGACACTGGAGACATCCTGACAGGGCAGAGCGCTGGTAGTTTCAGTTTGACTTCAACTTGAAGCTATGTGGTCATGGGTTTTTGGCTTTGGTGGAGGCAATATGTCGATTTGTTTCAAGTTAGGGTGTACAAACATTTCTTGGAGACATGGATGATGCTCTGGAGGTAAAATATTCTTACTGGTCAAGTTAAACCCCAATGGGTGGAAATCAAAATCCGCATTTCCTTTGGCTAAGTTGCAAATGGTAGACTGAAGCCCAGTGAAAATGACATGGATAAGAGGTAGCTAATATTACAAAGCCTAGCACTCTGCTGTAATATATTTCATCTTTCCATACCGAGTTATCAAGGTTAACTAGTTAGTTTACAGAAGCTGATCTTCAGCTAAACATGTTAGATTAAAGAAATCTAGGTAAACTAACTAGCATGCTGATGTTCCAAGATCATGAATGCCATGGTCACGAATGAACAAAAAAAAGCAGCCACTGCCATTTATACTGTATGTTTTTGCCATTCAAGTTCGAAAAAAACTCCATCTTGGTTAAACTCAACCAATTTTGCCTCCAGAGCTGCTCTGCATCTGAAAAACATTTGTATAACAACAACATGGTGCAAGTGAAAACGACCCAAAAGAGAGTTCAGTGGTCAATGATGATGTAGATGATGATGATGATGTAGTCTGTAAATCATACATCCAGCACCATATCATAGTGGGTTTCCTTCTTCCTCTTCCCACACTTATTTATGAGCACTGCATACAACGTCAACAGCATGACCCAGTAACTGGCATAGACGACTGCCCCTATGATCAGAACAATCTTTTCTGATTCAGGAAAGGGTTTTCTAGTCTGCAGGATTATTGTGTAGATAATCCCAATGAAGAGGATGGTGAACCAAACTGATATAGGAATCAGACCAATGAAATTCACCACTACTGTTTTCCTCCCAGAAGTCCCCCATCCAGACTTGTTGATGGTTGCTATTGCGAACATTTTGGCTGGCAACAGGCTTGACATATACAGTACAGAGTAGAATGACATAAACACCATGACAATGTTACCTCTGAGGCAGCTGGCAAATGATGACTTGATCAGTGCCACTGCCTGCACAATGAGTAGAAACAACAGAATATTCCAGAGCCTTCCTTGGTAGAAGAGTTGGATCGCAGTGGCGATGAGGAAAAACGGGAAGAAGCCCGTGATCACAGCCTCATAAGTCATCCATAGATGGTGTTTGTGGAACCACAGGGAGTTGTATAGCCATTCTCTGAAATATGACTTACTCCATCGAGTTTGTTGATTGAGCCACCGCAGGTATGTAATCGGCGTCTCAGTGAGGCACTTTGACCGTGCAGTATATTTGGTGGCATACCCAAGGCTTAGAACTCTGTTCGTGAGATGGCGGTCATCCCCAAAACTGCAGTGGGATCCCATGAAAGTCTGATTGTACCAGTCTTCAAGGAACTCGCACAGGAGGGAGTTCCGGTACATTCCTAAAGGCCCACTGATGCACTGCACGCAACCAAAGTAGGACTGGCAAGCCCGCTCAATGTTGAAGGCCATCCAGTACCGCACACTGCTCAGGAAGGAGATCCATGACTCGTATTTGTTTAGGATCTAGGTACGAATTGATAAGCAAAAAGAAAAAGTTGGAGGTTTAACATGAAAGACAAATGTGATTGATGTGAAATGCTCAGTTTGTAAAATGTGTCACCTTCAGGGAATAAGAAAACATTCTTGGTTTTGTAACTAACCTGTACATCTCCTCCAACGCCTCCCACCATAGGGTCTTCTTCTAGAACCTTCACCATCTCCACTGATGATGCTGGGTCCAACATGGTGTCAGAGTCACACACCTGAGTAAAACCCACATAATAAACAGTGAGCTACCTGTGTTTTAGGGCCAGAGGCCATCTGTTACCATCATGTAAAAAGGGACACAACTTGGGGAGTTTTTCATTATCTGAATCAAGGGTCTAAGGACAGAGGGTGTATGCTGTACAGATTGTAAAGCCCCTAAAGGCAAATTTGTGATATTGGGCTGTATAAATAAAATTGACTAGACTTGACAATATAGTATAGTACACTTTCACTGCCAGGCTAGAATGTTACATGCAAAGTCTCCCCCACTTACTTACAGCAGACAAAGGATTACATATTCTCTCTATTTGTTCATATTCACAAAATAAAGTAAAATGTACAGTGCTATTTATTTCTCTTTCTCTTTCTTTTGGCATGTGGTGGTCCGAAAGGAGATAAATAAAATGTGTGGAACAAGTGAAAGATAATCATGCATCCAATTTAAAATTGTAATGGTCTAATTAACAATATGGCCAGTGGATAATCCCCTGCAACAAAGAGTAACAGCTTTAAACTTAATCACCACCCACTATCTTTCAGATGCTCTCATTTGGGCTCTCTCCATTTTCTTCTATAAATGGTAATTTTCCTCCGTAACAAAACCAGGTGATGAAAACAAATCTAGAGCCCAATCCCTATTAACAAAACACATCTGTTGCAGGCAGAACCTGATCATAGTAAAAAGGCATTCAACACTGTCCCTCCTTTCCCTACATGTTGAAGGGTACTAGCATGATTACTGGCAGCGTTGCAGTAAGTTGTTTTGAAATCTCTGTTAAACGAGGTTTCTGGCAGGCTGTAGCCAGCTGCAGGTGTTAGACAGCATCACATCAAACAGTTTTTATCCTCAAAGTCCCCTTTTTTTGTAATGCAAACTCATTAAAATCATTCTAATAATATTACAGTAATGAGATTTCTATTCAGCTTTACTCATTGCTCAAGATTTCTTTTTGTAACACCACCAGCTGCATACAAATATGACGTGATGACACTTGTGTTTTGGCCAATGGTCTGTTTGACAGAGTCAGTTTACTTTTAAACTTACACCAGGTTGTACTAATATTTTATTAATAAGAGTTATTATACAGTCAAAGTAGTGCTGCGCACAAGTCTATAGCCAATGGATTTTAGATTAGAAAGCTCTCTATTTTAGAGTGTAACATGTACCATTAATCCTAAACCTAAAATGAATTCATGTTCCGTAGCTCTGGTTACTACCAGCAAGTGTTACATCCCACAGCAAAGCCCACAGAGAATGAGCCAATGCACAACAGATACGTTGAATTGTAAACCTACTAAAAATGTAAATACACTACAATGTCGTAGGGCACATTAACCTAGACTGTGGTTCAGGGGTTGGCCATGGCCTGCTGACCTATGTCAGGTAACGACACAGAGAAACTCTTGTTTCCTGAAATAATCTACATGTCATCCAATAAAACAATAGTGCAGTACATTTTGAACTTTAGTGGCACTGAAATTGTTTACAGTGCTAAAGAATTATGAAGGTGTAAAAGGGAGATTGAAAAGAACTATGGTCTTGGTTCATGGCCATACTATCTATCTCCACAGCAGCCCATATTTCTCAACATTTACTGCCTACAGGATAGAAACTGGTTTCCTGGTACTTCATCAGCTTGTGTGTTACCAAGCTTGGCACTGTAGATAATGTTTTTAGCTCAAGTTTATATTTTAAGCCACACGACCACACAATGTTACCATTGTTAGACTGTCTTAGCCAGCCAAACACCCTTGGGAACTGGCTTTTCCGAATATATAATTTAAGTGTCATTAACATACACTGAGGTTATTATTGTTTAACTGACTTTTACTGACAACAGTATTTCACTAAATCCCATATAGCCCAACAGAAATGTAGATCTGTCTTATTCAAGTTAGACTTTAAGCTATTTGAGATTTTAGCTTTTCGCCAGCAAACAAATGCGTACCAAATTGAACCTTTCCTTGACACACTTTTGGCCCTGACTCTGAATACCTCTCATGTAGATGATGTAACTCTCAGCTCTGTGAAACAGATCTTTTATTAGACATCTGCTACTGCTGCCCTTCTTCACGCTACACTTCACAACACGATGCACACAGCCACCGTCCGTCTAAAAGCAACACAAAAGACTCTTTGTGGACCCCATATGTGGCTTGGCAGAGCCCCCCTCCCCTCTCCAGCCCTCTCTCTCTCTCTTCCCTTTCCCTCTATCTTTAGCTCACACTGATGTCAACTGTCCTTGTCTTACCTGTGTATGTGTGTGTGTGTGTGTGTGTGTGTGTGTGTACACATCTACAAAGATTTACATACCACTGAATATTTTACCTGTTATATAATGGTGTCTAGTTTGCACCATTGACACTCCTCGTTCCCCCCCTTCTTTTTGCCTCTCTTCCCATTTTATTTGCCCCTTTTCCATTCAGTCTAGTCATTTCCATTATCCATCCTTCCTTCCTTAAACCATTCCTTTATTCTTCTCATTTAAACCCCTCTATTAATATCCATTTGTATTTTCACTGACTTACCTGCACGTAGTCCACACTCCTCCCCAGTGCTTTGAAGGGTGTATACATGACCTCTCTCTTCCCTCCCCACTTCTGCATGATGCACACACACTTGTTGTTCAGCACCAGCCTGGAGATATGCTGAATGCTCTCAGCGTAGCTCTCATCCGTCTCCTCGGGCCCTCTGTTATGATAGTTACTCCGCCACACGTACGTGGCCGATTTCTCCCATCCCATGATCTCTTTAAAAATGTCCATCATGTACAAGTCATCGTCTGAGTTCCCGTCGATCACCATGATCACTTTGATCCCCGGGTATGTCAGCCTCTTCACCGACACCAGGCATTTCCTCAGGTAGTTTGGGTCCTCTTGATATGCTGCAATGCACAACGCCAAGGATTTATTCAGTTTGATCGGAGTCTCTAAGGACCGCCGCATGTTTCGGTGTTCTAAGAGCGCAAACATGCTCTGGATAATGAGGTGGACGACCAAGATGGCGCCGTACAGGCCGAAGGATAGGTGATTGCGGGCTGTGGTGAAGAACTGGTAGCCCATGATGTAAGCCGTGGAGATGCCCAACAGGAGGGACACACCGAACATGGTGGTCCCAAATATCCGCAGGTAGGTGAGGACTCTATGACACCTCATCTAAGGACAGAATGTGGAGAAAAGGGTTACATTTAGTAAATGTAGTACAACAATTACAAGATTTTAGAGTGTTAATGAAATAAGCCTAATGCTATGGGATAAAGTCAAAGAAAAAAGGAACATTTCCTTCCTTTTAAATATACTAAACAACAGGAAGAAAGTGACTTCCTGCAAACATCAGATGACCATGCTATTATTTGGAGAAAGAAAACTTTTATATTCAAATGTATAAAGTAATTTGGAACTACGGACATACAATAACACGCTGCATACATAGAAGGCACTGACTCAGTACCAGCAGTAGAATTTATTATGCTTTAATAAGATGCAACATATGAAAAATGCTTATTCATAGCTTTTCAGCATACTCTTCTATGGCACACACACCTTGTTTTATTACAACAAAACCAGGTAGAGAAAGCAGTAATGTTTCTCTCCCTTTCTTTTTACTCCCTCCTTCCCCCTCGCCTTCCCGCTACACCTCCCCAAGATCCCTGTCTAAATGTCAGACAGTTGTGAGTAGCCGATTGTTCCAGTTCTCCCTTACTGTGGGTGGGCGCACGTTACAAGATTTCTTGACCTAATTAACCAACAAGCTGGCTGTACCTGCCAAACATCCAAGCTCCAAGTGCTCTCTAAATGCCTGGGAGAAACTATTATGATGTCTTTTTTTCTTCTGTATTGTAAAGATGGGGTTCAAAAACATTTTCAGGCAAGTATTCCATATAAGGAGCATGAAAGATTATTCTGTGTGTTTTTATGTGGGGACCAGTGAAGAACATTCCCTGCTTTTGTGTCTGATCTCTGAGCGACAGTCTTTTATGAACATGAGCCCTGCTGCACAAAATCTTCTTCTCAAAATCCTGAAGTTTGTTTCCAGCCCTCATTATGTTGCTACCGCCATCTGTTTGGCAGACCAACAGAGACCCACTCAGCGTGGCTCAGCTCGGCTCAACGCAGAGCGGACCACCCTGTGATGTCATCTGTTTATATCTCCGTGGGAAGAAGACAAGAGCTTTTTACATTTTCTAATGCTGCACGTGTGCTTCTTCCCCTCTGTGACTCCCCATAGAAATTATAACAAGAAAATCGTGTCAAGGATTAAATAAACACAAAGATAAAGATGTACAGTGAAGAGAGGGAGGGGGTATGACATTATATTGCTTTAAAGATTATGAAGACGCTTTATTTGCATAGCATAGAGGAAAGATCGACCTTTTGACATTATGAAGGTTAGAGTATGCATCTCTGGTCAATGAGTCAGTGGGGCATTCCTTTGTGGAACATCATTTTGACATTTCGAGCTTCATTTTAAAGATTTTAGACACAAGTTTTTTTTACAAACAATTCATATTATGGCATATTTCATCATCATATATCTTTACATGTAACTTATACAAGCAAGCAAGCAAGACATGTAAAACAGGACCAGAAATAAAGTCATCAAAAGAAGAGTACACAAAGCCCAGCAGTGTTTGTGATTTGGCAAGAGTTCATCACACCACACCTAAACACGCAAGACAGATGGAGGGAGGGGAGGAGACGCAGAGAGAAGAAGATTGGAGAGCTGGTCGCTGAGTGAATTACTCTGTTCCTACATATGATCCATAACATTACTGTTAACTGGGGAATCATTTCAATATGGCTACTGTACCCCTTCATTCTTCCCTAAACATAAACCATTCATCAACACATTGACACATACACTCACACAAATACATGCATAGGACATACTGTAATTAATATATATCAATATTAATGTTGTGTTGTCAATGGTCATGCCAATAAAGCATTTTGAATTGAATTGAAAAAGAAAGAATTGTAAAGACAGACGAGACAAGAAAGGCAGAGAGGAAAAGAAAGTGGGTAAAAGCTAACAGTGAGCAGAAAAGTAGACGGCTATCTAGAACGACTGAAAGAGAAAAAACAAAGCAAGAGACACTGAGAGAGTAGTAGAAGCAGGGCGAGAGGCTGAGAAAATAGAGAGGAATACTAACACATGCTCCTTGGCTCAGACATAATGCCTTGTTCATTTGATCATTGGATGAGAAGGCCACAACCAGTGTAGCAGGCCTCCTCTGGCACGTGGCAAGGCTCTTAACGTCAGCCGCTCATTTACAAGACCCCTGACACACACATACATACACACAAATGCACATATAAAAGCGTATTATGCCAGTGCAGAGAGAGAGAGAGAGAGGAGAGAGTGTGTCTGTAAAATGTATGTGTGTGTCTGATGTCACAGTTTTAAGGAAATCATGCAGTCCTCACTTTTCATAAACTATAAACCCTTTTATTCACCGCAGGAGTTTCCCTCATTTATTCTGGTCGGTGTTTACATCCCACCATAGCACTGCGTTAGTGAAGCGTAACACCTGGCTGACCAGATGACTAATGTGGAGCAAAACCATCCAGACTCCCTGCTCATTGTTCTTGGGGATTTTAACAGAGCAAACCTCAGCCATGAACTTCCAAAATACAGACAGCACATTAAGTGACCCACCAGGGATACAAACATTCTGGACCATTGCTACACCACATTATACTCGTGCAGCTTTGGGACTCTCTAATCACTGTCTGGTTCATCTTCTCCCGACCTACAGGCAGAAACTAAAATCTGCCTGTAGGTCAAGAACGTGAGAAGATGGACCAACGAGGCAAAACTGGAATTATAATCCTGCTTTGACTGCACTGATTGGAGTGTTTCTGAGGCTGCAGCTACAGACCTGGATGAACTCTCGCACACTGTGACATCTTACATCAGTTTTTGTGAGGAAATGTGTGTGCCAACTAAAACCTGCATATACAACGTCAGGCCAAGGAGGAGGCCTACAGAAGTGGGGACAGAATCCTGTACAACCAGGCCAGAAACACACTGACGAAGGAGATCAAAGTAGCAAAGAGGAGCTACACTGAAAAGCTGATAAACAGGTTTTCAGCCAACGACCTGGCGTCAGTGTGGAGAGGCCTGAAGGCCATCACCAACTACAGGAGACCATCCCCCCACGCTGTGGAGAATCACCAACTGGCTGATGACCTGAATGTGTTCTACTGTAGGTTTGACAAGCCTACACTCACACCCCTCACCCGCTCAGACATCAAACAACCACCTACACACCTTGCCACCCCGTCACCCCTCCCCACTGACCCCCCACCTGCACTCAGGATCTGTGAATAGGATGTGTGTCAGCTCTTTCTCAGACAGAAGATCAGGAAGGCACCAGGCCCAGACGCCGTCTCACCCTCCTGTCTGAAAGTCTGTGCTGACCAGCTGTCCCCCATCTTCACGCAGATCTTCAACAGATCATTGGAGCTGTGTGAAGTTCCCTCCAGCTTCAAACAGGATCCTCCATCACAGGATTAAATGACTACAGACCCGTCGCCCTGACGTCTGTAGTCATGAAGTCTTTCGAAAGACTGGTGTTGCCTACCGGGCAAACAGGTAGGTGGATGATACAGTCAACATGGGACTGCACTACATCCTGCAACACCTTGACTCTCCAGGAACTTATGCAAGGATCCTTGTTTGATTGTCTGGGTGCTTATGCAGCACCCAGACAATCAGCACTGGTGCCCCCCAGGGGTGTGTGCTATCCCCACTGCTCTTCTCCCTCTACACCAACGACTGCACCTCAGGAGACCCATCTATTCAACTGCTGCAATTTGCAGGTGACCTCATCCAGGACGATGACGAGTCTGCATACAGACGGGAGGTTGAACAGCTGGCCCTCTGGTGCGGCCAGAACAACCTGGAGCTTAAAACGCTAAAAACTGTGGAGATGACAATGGACTTCAGGAGGAGCCCCACAACACTGTGGACAGCACTGTGTCTGCTGTGGAAACCTTCAGGTTTCTGGGATCCACAATTTCCCAGGACCTAAAGTGGACGTCCATCGACTCCATCATGAAGATGGCCCAACAGAGGATGTACTTCTTGCGTCAGCTCAAGAAGTTCAACCTGCCTCAGAAGCTGCTGGTCCAGTTCTACACTGCTATCATCCAGTCTGCTCTCTGCACATCCATCACTGTCTGGTTGGATCGGTCACCAAACAGGACAGGAACAGACTACAACGGACAGTCGGGACTGCAGAAAGAATCACTGGTGCCAACCTGCCCTCCATTCAGGACTTATATATCTCCAGAATCAGAAAACGGCCAGGAACCATCACTGCAAATCCATCACACCCTGGACACAACCTGTTCCAACTTCTCCCCTCTGGTAGACGCTACAGAGTACTGTACGCCAAAACAACCACACACAACAGTTTCTACCCACAGGCCATCACTCTGATTAACAGTTAACATCAGGCACACAGCAACAACCCTGTGACACAAACTTCCACTATACCTGTAAATGATATTTTCTCATTGCTTAAATACATAGTTTTTATACATGTAAATATGTTGTCCTTGTTTTTAGCTGTATTTATGTCTATTTCTGTGTGTGTACATTGAGAGCAAAGTAAAACCGGAGTCAAATTCCTTGTATGTGTACACATACCTGGCCAATAAAGCTGATTCTGATTCTAAAAATACATTTTTAAATTGTGTTAAGTTGAGAGAGCGTTTCACCTTAGACCTCCTTTAGTTTGTGCACCATATGTGTGTGACTGTATGTACGTATAATGTTTTAGAACTATATTAGTGCAGAACAAACTCTTTCACCCTGTCTTCCCTGCATCAACTTTGAATGAACTCAGCCACTGCTTAGGAGAAAACATGTTTCACCATAAATGTGCCATCAAAATATATGTACCTAATTTTGTGAAACTAAGTTTGTGACTGTTTGGTGCAGATTGTATTGTAAAAATATTTGGTATTTGGACAAGAAGTCATCACAAATATTTTGATATACGTCCGTGAACAGGGCATGACAGGGCTAATGCAGACACACACATTCACACCTACTGGGAAATTACAGTTTTCAGTTTATCTAACCAGCATGTCTTTGGGCTGCAGGAGGAAATCTGAGAACTTGGAGGAGACCACTGCAGACACATGGAGAACATGCAAACTCCACACAGCGTTTGATGCTTTCTGACTGCTTGTTTATTTATGATCCGCATTTCACTGACATGAAATGCTCGCTCTGGTTAAAAGTTTGTGGTCAAACACAAAACCAAGCTGTGAAATTCAACTCAGGTCATGATCTGCAGGCATGAAGCTTTTGCTCTTTTCTCATTGCAGACCATCTGAATGCTGTCAAATGCAATCAGTGTTGTGAATTCATGTGATTCAGTGCAAAAAGGCCAAGCTCTGACATTGCCACTTGTCTTTGTTCTTCATAGCAGCTCATAAACCCTTATGGGCGTGTGAGCCAATGCAAAGGTCAAGACTAACAATTAGCTTATACTGCAGGAAGATTAACTTAAAATCAGTCATGATGGTCGTCCACACTGAGATAAAGCCTCTAATCAGACAAGTATCTGTGACAGCGACGGTGTCGTCAACACATGTGGATGTTGTCGCTTCAAAGTAGTGTGTACGTGTATCTACGCATGTCCTTTTATGACATGTATGTGTATGAGTTGAAGATGTCATTAGCACATGTGGATGATATCATCCCAGCTTTCTGTTTGTTTTTGTATTTTGGCTCATGAGAGCAATAGAACCTCGTCACTATCTCCTGGCCTTTGTTGTGTGTGTATGTGTGTTCAACCCTGACCTTGGGTTGGATGTATTAGCAGTCTTACTCAGACGTCATTAACAGTCTCTTGAGTAAAACTCCCACTGGCTCTGTCTCAGAGATAATATTAGAATAATGTTAAGTCTTGCATGGATGGAGAATACATGGTGGGTTAGCAGAGAGATGAATGAAAGATTGAATGAATTAATGATTGTCTTGCTCTGTCCTCTGGTGAAAAAATTTGGCTCTGTTTGAAATAACATTACAGTCTGAGATTTACCAGCCAAAACAATACACAGATTGATGTAAGTGCCCAGGCACCATTAAGCAAGGCACTGAACCCTCCAACTGTAACAGAAACTAGATGTTTATACTGTTGCTGTATCACTGGGGAGCAGGACATCTCTGTTGCATTCTTTAAGCAGTATGATCTGAGCTTACAACCCTATTAGATATGAATAGACCTGCACATACCTTTCATACTGGAAAATAAAAGTTAACTGTACAATGTGTACTGTTATGCACATTGTATTGTTTGACTAAATTAAGTTATATTACCATATGTACAACATATTTTTACTGTATAACATGCTAACAATGACAATGCTAATATGCTGATGTTCAGCAGGTACAATGTTTATACTATGTTCACCATCTTAGTTTAGCGTGTTAGCATGCTAACATTTGATAATTAGCACTAAACACAAAGTACAGGTGAGGCTGATGGGAATATCAGTTTTCATCATTTAGTCATAAACCATTTGTACTGGACAAATTGAAAATGTGACCTGATGATGCCATTAGATGAAAAGTTCAGGGATCACCAATATGATTACAATCCATCATGATGGGATGACCACAAATGTGAACCTCATGTCAGAGGATCACCAAAGTCAGTATGCTTCATTGTCTGGGAACCATGAATGTGTGTACAAAATTTTGGACCAATCCAACATTATAATCCTAATTAGGAAATGCTATTGCTGCTAAAATGAGTAATATCCCAGCTATGCATATATCTCAGAGAGTCTCAGACTAAGCATATTAGTGTTCCTGGTATGTGGGGAACTAAAGGAAATATCTCATTTTGGTCCCATTTTAGTCCTTAGGTAAAATACCGGTAAGTGATTTAAAGTCAGGAGAATCACCACATGCTGTAAGAACCCTTACGTATGTTACGAAACAGTGGATAGCTGTCAGTTATATATGTGGCTTGTCTGGGTAAATGCGTATGCCGTTAAGTCTCGCTGTTGCTGCTGAACGCTGGCCATGTGTGCACACGAGTGTGTGTGTGTGCGTGCGTGCGTGCGTGCGCTGCAGAGAGGAAGAGATTGTTCGACTAAACTCACAGGAGAGCAGTGGAATCCCTGTTCCAAGGCTTGTGATGGAACGTAAAATATAACAAGGCCAGACTGTGTGTGTGTCTTTATACAGTAAGTACCGTGTGTGTGTGTGTGTGTGTGTGTGTGTGTGAATTTCTGTGTGTGTCATTACTGTATGCTCCGTGCATGCAGTATAAATCTGAAGCAGGGCCAAAAAAGACAGTTTGCTGGTCTGTGTGGAGCTAAGATAACATAAAGCTTACACCTTTATGCTATCGTGACTCAGCAGTCACTGGCTTGGAGAGTAACATTCACAAATCAGCAGCTCTGGCCACATGAGTCTTATTCACAAATCAAACTTTAATGTTGCTCTGAAGAGTGAGCCAGCTCACACCTGTGGTTGGTATACTTTGGGCATGAATACAGTATAAGACTGAGAAAGGGCTTTCATTTAATAAACTGAGGACATGTTTATGACAATGTCCTTATCTCTGTCAATCTACAATTAATATAGGCTAATGAAGATATATTCATGATATTTATGGTTTGCTAAAAAGCCTTTCAGTGTTGATCCATGGAAGAAATATTGGACAAAGTTTCCATTATCACCAAGACTGTATTGGAAAACCAGACCTTCTGAGGTCATACACACCTTTGAAATCTCAAAGGCATGATGTTCTGCCAACAGAAAACACACACATGCAAAAATGGAGAGACATGTAGTCTGGACCCTGAACAAGCAATGCACATGGTGAACTTGTGCATTCACTAGTTTGTGTGTGTGTGTGTGCTGGGCAGGGCTGGAAAAGGCCAGGATGCATTTAAAAAGCATTACATGTGGACATGGCCCTTATGACGCTTATAGCAGGGTGCAGGAAAGGCTCACATGGTCCTGAGCAGATGACGAGGCAGAGGAGAGGGAGCGGCTGGGAAAGACTCCAGAGTTGGCTGCTGACTTAGGCGAGACACACTCGACATGTTGAAGTCTGGCTCGCTACTTCCTGCCTTCCTTCTTGAACTACTTTCTAATATAAAGTCTACTGTGTGCATGATAGAAATGTTTTCTTTTATTTGTAGTGTATGAAAACTAACCAAATCTTAGTGAGATGAGTCTCAAAAGATAATGTGAATACAGTATTACAATGCAAAAATGAAATATGTACATGCAGTATATTTAATATATGGATATAAAATGAACAGCTGTCATGTAGATATATCTTAATTTTACTCCTCTTATGTTGCTGCAGTACTGTTTTAGACCATTTGCTCTAGTATGAATGAAATTGTGCACTCTTAATTGAACTGAAAGGTCATGGGAGTTTTCAAAAGCACCGCTAGGAAGTCTCCGACCCTCCCCATTCCTCCTAACACCGCCCACTGCGCTACGCTGCATTACTCCTGACATGATTGGAATCAGGTGGAGAGGGCCACAACTGGCAAAGGTACAAAGTTACAACATTAAAAGGTAGTTGACATTTACATCCCCCTTTTCCTCCATCCTTCACTGTCTCTCTGTTTCCTCACCTTCTGTAAGCTATTAGAATAAGGTGTGATAAGGCTCTAACTGGTAAAGGCACAAAGGTTACAACATCCTAGGAGAGTGTTTTGTATTACTCTACATCGGTTTCTTCATTGTGCATCATCTCAGTCTTTACCACAACAGTTGGGGGTTGCATAATTTTAGTTGTATTCAATTTAAAGTGAAGATGGGTATTGAAGCTGTAATTCATCATTTAATAAAACACTGTGGTAAATCCATTCTCAATTTTAAAGATAAATTATGCTGTGTGCCCTCTCCCTTTTACTCATCCCTAGCTCTCTTTTTTTATGAATGAGAAGAGGTAACCGTACTACAGAGAGGGTGTTAGGGGAAGGTGGAGAGAGGAAGCGAAGCAGGAAAAGAGACTTTCTTACTCAGTAAGAAAAGAGAGAAAGTGGGTTGGCAGGAAGTGAGTCAGTGAGACGGAAGGAAGTGAGTTAGTGAGAGAGGGAGGGGTGGCAGACACCAGAAGGAGGGGGAAAGAGACTTGAGGTGGACTTGGCTCAGCTCACTGCCAGCTGAAGCACTGGACTCATGCCACTGTGGCAGGCTCCAAGATTTTCAGCCAAATTACAGATGCAGCTCAGTTGAGAATACCTCCCTCTACAGCCACTCCTCTGTCTGATTATTTGTTAGTTTTCTTTCCTATATTGCATCTTCACAATGACAGCAAAAGGGATTTTTTTTAGCCCGTTGTATGACAAAAAGCTTCCGTTTGGTAAAAGCCATAAAATCTCTGCCACAAAAAGTTGAAAATTCTTTCTCCTTTTATGAATCCAACCTGTCTCTGTCATCCATTGATCCAACACGTTCCCTTATCTGACTACAGACTGTTATCAACAGTGCTCTAAAATAACTTGGCTTCCTCCCTACATGGTGGAAAATTCTATTCTAGCACTCTGTATTATCACGGTTAATTACATCGAAGAGATAAGATAAGAGACACAAATTGATAACCAGCCTGAATGGATGAATGAAAAGGTGGTTGGAGGTATTAAAGAAGAAAGAAGGGACGTGACTGAGCTTTGCCACAAGATATACCATAAGTAATATCATCAATAACATCAAAAATGGCAACAATATCTGCTGTGCAGCTACTCAAACACAGCTTACTTTATATAGCTCCTGGGTTCCTTTATGGTATACTGTAACTAACTGGAACTTTAGCATTGGCATCAGCTCTCCCTGTGAGACTCTGTGACACAGTATGAGGTAGTGGGAATCTAACTCAGAACCTCACTGACATCCACATTTTCACTTTTACTGGCTGGCTGTAGTGCTGCTTCACTGCTGCTTTACCAATAAGGGAACCTGGAAAAAACGGTGGCATTAATGCAGAAGAGATGAGGTAGGTGGTGGTGTTGGTGTTGTGTATTTGGGAGGGGCTGCACATATGTCTCTCCTAACTTCAGTAGTTATACCTTGTCAGCCCAAAGGCCCTATAGACTGAAGGACCCCTGTTGTGAGCAGTAATGGCACGTGGGACTTGTTGTGAGCCCTAATGGAGGCCAGCCATGGAATGCCTTCCTCTGTTAAGTAGTAAACTGTTCTGTGCGCTGTGTGGAGGAACATCCTGTAGCAACAATTAGGCTGCAGTAAACTGCATGACTGTGTCACCCATTGAAGAGTGCAAAAGAAGTTACTTTTGTTCCTTTTTTTTGGCATCAGTATGTCCGTCACCTCCACGGACTACCCACATTGCTGCACATAAGAATTAAATCTCTGTTTTAGTGTTTAATGAACCACAAACAGGCAGCAGAGATGGATTGCCTTCCCCACTGTAGCACACTGAGCCCCATGCTCACCAGAGGAACTCCCTGGAAGGCTGAGATTAGGGACAGTATGTTGGTATTAGTCTGGATACAGAAGGTCCGCACATGCACTCGTTATACAAAGAACTTTTGTCCTGAGATACATTAATACTGGACATATTTCTAAACAATGCACTTGTAGGTGGATTGTAGGTGGAAGAGAATATGTCCAAGGGGTGTGATAGAATTTTATCTGTGTATTTGTGTGTAGCGGCTGTGTGGGAAAGTTATAATGCCACCTGCATACGCTTCCGGTCATGTTTGCATGCATCCGTACATTTCTGATCTCAAGCACAAGACCAGTCTATATACAGTATTCACATGTGCTCAAAGTTGACATTAGGCATCAAATTACCCGCTCCCACCATGAGGCACCCTGAACGTGTCCAAATCCAGCCTTCCCATTGGCTCACAAACCTCAAAGAATGACGTATGGCTTGCGGCGTCATAAATTTCGTTATTCTCAGTGTATAATACCTGGCTGGCAAAGACTATTTGTAGTTTCATATGCTTAGAAGATTAATCTGTGTTTTGCACATTTCCGCAGCTGACATTGCTGGACAAGGAGGAATGCAGATGTTCATGCCAGTTAGGAACTTAAACGTTTGAAACATACATTTTCTTAGTTTTAATGTAATAACATTTTAAATACAGTAGCTAACATTTGTGGAGGAAAAAAGAAAACCTACTAGTCACAGCTGGCATGCCCCCCAACTTAAAGCATCACTCCCTTTACTGAGCCTAAATATTGGACATCCTTATTGTTTATAATTATGACTGAAAACTCATTGAAATGAGAGTTTGGAACATCTCCTATAGAGTGATTTTAATGCAGTTCATTAGTTTCCAAACCACTTCTTAAGTATGACTGGCTTCTGATGGAACATGCGGCATGGTCACCAAACCAAATAATCACTGGCCACCTACCTTAAAGCAGCTGTTGTCCTCTCGTTCGTCCTTGGGCAAGGATGCGGTCAACTCCGGCGGCTCTGATACCGCTCCACGCGGAGAAAAAGTCTCGACAAAGTTTCAAAGGACACTTGTGTAGTAATGAGTCTCATGAATCCGCTGAAATTGATCCTCATTAATAAGAAAAGAAAATAACACTCAGGCACGTTCCTCTACGTTTGCTCAGCTGGATGCACAAAATATTCACGACTGCTTGTCTTCTCTAGTTCTGAACAGTCTCTCTGCAGGCATTACCTACGCACCGCATGCATCTTAGGTGTTCAAACACAAACATCATGTCAGTCAACTTTGGCATCATTCATATAAAAAAGTATAAATATAAAGTATACTATGCAAAAATGATAAACTTCTGACAGTTTCATTCATATTTTAAAAGTTCTTAAAAGTTACAAAAAAGCCATCAATTTTGGAAGCGTCAATCATATTGACACAGAAGAGAAAAAAAAAGTTTCCAGCAATGACTCGAACAATCAAATATGAGTCAGATCATTTGTATTTTTCTGTCTTGAGGGGCATGTAGGAAAGTATTTCTATAGCTTCCCCAAGCATCCAGGTTACAGAGCGCAGAGAAGTGGCCAGAAGTCTCTCTGCCGCTGCTGTCTAATGTCTTCCAGACGGCTGTGTGTGTGTCTGTGTGTGTGTGTGTGGAGCCTCCTTTATGGCTGCTGTGGCTCCCAAACCCCTTTTACCGGGCTACAACAGATTGGCGTGTTGTTTTAATAAGAGGGGATGGTTTCGGGGGTGTGAGGAGGAGCGACGGAGAGGAGAAGAGAGAGAGACTCCCCTCATCCAAACTCATTCAAACTCCTGAGGTAGCGACAGGAGAGGGAGAGGGAGGGAGAGAGAGAGAGAGAGAGAGAGAGAGAGAGTCACGTACATCGGCTCTCCATGCCCCCATTCAAACCTGAGAGCAGAGCAGGATTATGGCATGTTCCTGTGAGGCAGTTAAACCTAAAACGTTTGTCTCTAATTACCCCTATTTAGGTGTGAAAACTGACACAGCTCAAACTTCAGTACTGAGCTTTAGATTGAGCCAGTGTATATTGCCTGACACTGAAAATGATGCATATGATCAGAAAGAAAACATCAAAGGAGAAGTTACACACTAGGAGAACAGCTGGAAGCAGTATACGAATCCAAACGGTCATCTGTATGAGACGTGCACATACGCACGTGTAAGCTGGCGTTTGGGTGTTACGGAATTTCATTCATTTCATTGATTCACTGGAGCGCAGTTCACAACTTTGACCAGCAGGCAGAGCTGTGTAATACAGAACAGAGAGTCAGGGCTCTGCAATGTATGGTATCTCCTCTGGAAGATCTAAAGGGAATATCCAGCCAAAATCAGGACTCATGTTACCCCTTCCACCACCAGTAACAAAGTGTTTCCCATCTTCATCAGGAGCTCCTCCATAATACCTGGAAAACTCTAAAGTTAGGAAACAAAAGGGTTGCATTTTGCTATGCTGAAAACCACTTATCTCTAAATTTGGTGATTTGGGTTTATTCAGATAACCTGGAGGAATAAATGTTGTTTTATGGGCTGCAAAGAAAATGCATTGTTGCAACGCTGAATACAGGGTTGATTTCATTAGTTCATGAAAATACATGGTTATCACAGGACAGTAGCATATGTGTGAATCCACAAATATGTCGGTGGTGATACAGTAGATTGTGCTCATTTCTGGATGGTCTTTGAAGGATTTTTACTCTTTCGTCTTTTTTTTGTGAAAAATCTGTTAAAGTACACAGGAATGAAATATATTAATATAATGTAACTTTTATTTATTCAGGAAAACCTCAAACACATATATTTACAGAGACCCAACAATTCCCACCATGAGCAAGTACTAAGCGACAGCTCATAATGATTTTTAGATTTATATAAATATATTTATATTTATATTTTGTGCCAACTCTGAAATGTTTTTTCAAAGATCCAGACTCACATGAGAAGCACCCTTTTTGTATAACATCACATTCAGAACGTGAGCATATATATACGAGGCGAGGTGATGAATAGAAGTGGAGCCTGTGGTAAGAAACCCCCAGCAGACCTGCATTGTTTATGTATGGTGCCATGAAAACACAGTTTCCAAGCTCCAGTGGGTCTATCCCGGACTGAACAAGTCAGTGAGCGACATTATTGTCACAGGGGCCATATATTGTTTGCAGCCAAATGAGTACTCTGCTATTTTCTTTTTTACTTACAAGCTCATTTACTCAAGTATTTATTTAAACAAGGAAATACACAATCACGTGCAGACCTAAAGGCTTCCTGGAAGAGGGAGTTAACACAGTATAGAACAGAGATGTCACTGACATCATGGGAAACTTTCAAAATGATGGCCTCAATGAGTGCTTAAAGGCACTTTTCTGAATAATTTTTCCTTATGTATGTTGTTGCACAGTAATTTAAATAGCATCCATGGCAAAGTACACATTTTGTTGGGTCTCTGTCGAAGTAGCAGAAGTAGTTTTATTTCTACTTGGAGTTACATTTTAGTGAAGCATGCATGAGTGCCTCTTCTTGAGCTGAATCATTTGGGACATTTCCTTTCCTGCTTGTTTGAGTGTATCAACAGGTCATTTCACTCAGAAAACATGGGCTGATGGAAGTAAATGGTAACACGTGAACATGTTGAAGAAGAACACTGAAGAAAAGCTGCGCTCTGGGTGCCATGTTGCTGTTAATGCCAGTATTTGACAATATCCATCATACACTATGGGCTAAGACTGAAAAGTATTGTCAGTTAAATTTCCATTGAAATCAACAGACTGCACCACACACCTACTATGGAAATACACGCATTCTCTGTGTTCTATGTCCACTGCTGTGAGACTCTACAGGCAGGAAACAGCAGTACAGCATTGGGGAATATATTGAGTAATTATCCTGGGAGGTATAAGTTAACTTTGGGCATATGTTCACAACACATGTCACAGTGTCAACCTGGAGTTTGTTTTACTTTTGCCCTATCCAGTATAGCAGCCTGAGATTGAGCACAAATCCCCCACACTGACACCCCTCAACTAAAGTGTAGCTTAAACACTATGAGTAAAATATAATAGGGCAGATTCAAATCCCTGGATCGGCTGGGGCAGGATTGAAGGAGTGATGCTCTTCCCATGTGAACTGCTGTCAGCAGTTATTTGAGCAAAGCATTTAACCCCATAATGCAGCAGACATGCAATGTCACAATCCACGAACATGATGGATGGCGCTTTTTCCAGGGATGGTAAAGCTGTCATTCTCCTGTTGAAAATGATGAATATCTATTGCTGCACCTACCGCTAAAGACACAGCCCAAAGAAAAGTATAGAAGAGTGGAGTTACTCCAAAAAAGGGCCGAGACATTCTTGCAGTTTCAAGCTTTTAGTTTGGTCTCAAAAACCATCAGGAAGCAACAGTTAATGAATAGCAGGTGTGCCAGCTGATTGCTCAGGTGCCTTCATTGGGCTGGTGATGTCAGAGGCCTGCGCTGCTTATTAGAGAGAACACATATCATCAATATGAACATCAACATCTAATGTGCTCATGTAAATGTGATCATGTAAATTACATCATGTAGTAGACAGCTGTTCAAGAAAGATTCATATCTGCTTATGTAAATACTTCTTGTGTCCAGTATTACTCTGATCAGCTATTTTTGTGTTTTTGTATGTTGTCCATAGATGTTTAAATTGGTTGTCTCCAAGTTTTGTTCCAGGTGTCAAAGTCAGGAAGTTCATAATATCAGTTAGTTTGGTCCTTGCATGTTCACTAAATCTGGAAATGAAGCAGCATTCAGTTTTACCTAATCAACCTTACAACCAGGACATTTGAAGTGATATACAACTGAACTTTTAAATACTTTAGGTGTAGGGTCATTAGTGGATGTGAAATATGAAGTCTTCGTGCAGTCCCATATTGTAATGAACTCAACCTCTTTAGTTAAATTCTAATTTTTTTCAGCACAAGCAAAATATCTTAATATGAACTTGAGTTGTGGATGAAAAGCATTTAAACAGTCCAAAATCCTGGGAAAGTTCAATGGTCTGCCCAGAACAAAAGGTGTCATCGATGTGCAACTGTGCAAAAGCAGAAAAGACGGTGCTCCCCCACAAGCTCATGTATCTTCATAGAAAATACACTCAGATTTTTAAAACAAAAGTAAAGCTTGTTCACCCCTAACTGTGTTAATAAGTTACAGCTTCCAGTTCTATCACTCTCAGCTGTCTTTATCAATACTGCCAGTATTGCACTGTTGTAGCTCCAGGTGTGGGGATGAAAGGTTGCAGGTGTGTAATTGTGCTGAAAACACTGTAGCTAGCTGTCTTCTCTTGCTCTTCATTGTGTATATGTGCGTTTGTGAGTACTGTTTTACTCGTCTTACAGTGACCTCTTTGATGTGAAGTTCTTTAAACCCAAGACCATACATATCATCTCTATCATCACCCCTTTGGTCATGCAGCGTTTGAATCAACCAACACAACATACAACAGTGGTTCCCAACCTATTTTGATGATGTACCCCCACAGCACCGTCAGAAAAACTAAAGTACTCCTTCATCGGCACCACCTGTCATGTTCCAAATGTGTTCCTTTTAAACTGATTTTAAAAAACACTAAACTATAGAAAAGTGGATAATGTTACAACCTTTTTCATACAATTGACCTGGCAATGTTTAGGCCAGTCAAATTAGCATTTGTACTACTTCCACTTAGAGTGGCAGAAGCTGGACATTTCATCCATTACTTTTAGCTAACTATTTCAACTGTTAATTTATTTCTTTTAGCTTACTCTCTGCTCACTGCTAACTACTTGACATGTGCTCTCCTTTGCAACACAGGATGTTACAGCTGACTCAATATTTTTATTAATATTTTTTTAAATTAGTTGAGCTACCCCCTGGCAACTGCAGGGATACCTCCTGGAGTACAAGTACCCCTGGTTGGGAATCACTAGTCTATAATTCCCTCCACTTATCATTTTCTTTTATCTTTTTTGGACTTTTATGATGGCCAAAGACCGTGCATTGTGATTTGAAAGTCTCCAGTACTGTAACTTCATTTATCTCACATGTTGACATGACTTTTCCCAAATGTTTCCTGTGGATTTAGAGCAGCAAAAGGTAAACGTGCAATTTAAATAGAGCCATCTTTCTCCATCATGTTTATCCACCAGATTTGATTTGTTTGTTTCTTATATGCAGTTTCACAGTGTGCTTGTTCTAAAAGCATAACAAATTACATCATTTGATTTATTATAGGAGGCATATATCAACTTGTGTGTTCAAAAAGCTTAGCTTTCTGGTGTTAAAAGTGCACATACACATGGGTTTACACTGGGTCAGATATTAAAAGAAGACTCCATGTCAAAGGGATGGGCTGTAAAGAAGCTGAAAGTTTGATTGAGTGTAGTTAAATGGGCGGGTGTAATAAATCAGAACTCAGTGTAGTAAATTAGCAGCGTCTCAAGGCGTGGTTTTAGGGTGTGAAGTGCAGTTTCTAGACAGTTCAATCAGAAAATTACCAAAAAACAGGCTGCTGATTGGATGTTGACATCGGGTCTTGTGACTGGTGGGATTATGTCAGAGACAGAGACACAAGCACAGACACACACACACACACACAAAATGGATTGAGTCGGACGTGACACAGTCGTATAGAAATATCCAACACATACACAGAGCAGGCTATGTTGGCTCTCCTCCCTGACATAAGTGTTACTCCAGGAGTTCAGGTCCAATTGGTACCACATGTCTCTGCTCTTAAATACGTCGCAACCTGCAATCTATGATTTCCTCACGTCTCTCTGGAGGGCCGTATGTTAAGATGTGATTTTCCCAAAATTAGGAAAATGGGGAAAATCTTCGCAATAAACACAATCCGTCATCAGGAAGGAATAATATTTACACAGGGCAAAAGTCAAGCACTGACTACTCATTAGAAAGCAGTAAATTTGATTGTTATCTTACACTTTAATAGATACATCACGCACACTCACACAGAAGAGACGTTTAAACTTTAGTGCTTTAACCAGGCTCCAGCCATGAACTTGGCGAAAATGTCAATCCTTTTACACCCACATTAATGCTGGAACTTGCCTATCAAAGTTATGGTCGAATGGCATAAAAGTTGATCCAGCAGTTTTCCCTTTTAAGACTTGGTGAAATTTAGAGCCCTAATTTGTGACACTAGTGTGACTAAAAGTAGTAAGAACAAGTAAACCAATCAGAGATCTTGGTGATTGGTGATGTATTTCATTCTCACTGCAACCTTGTTTGAAGCAAAGGAGCTAAAAGTTTAAATAAATGTTGAATTTTCTATAAAATAGAAAAATGCCATACAGTTAGATTCCTTAAATGCAACATCCAACCTCATCTCAATGGTTTAGAACTATTACTTTATGTGCAAACACATTTTACATAGAACATTTAATAGTTAGCGTCAATGTTAAAGACAGGGAAAACCATTAACGCTTTTGGAAAGGTATAACACAGCAAAGGTTTACACAATAGAAGTTCTTTGTGTAAACAGAGAAGGCTGTGTGCAAATTTCTTGAATTGAACTGCACTCCAAACTGCAGTGTAAAGATGAAGCGTAGCTACGGAGACTCTGCGTGTAGCTATGCCGTAGGCTATGTCGTAGCTGATGTTCAGCTCCTCAAAAATGTAAGTACACATCAGTGCTATGGCGGCTATCGAGATACCACGTGGAGACCGCAAATACTGTGATTGGTCAGCTTGGGCTGCCTGTGTTTCTTCCTACAAGATCCTGATACAGATAGATATTGCTGAGCATGAAGATGACAGGAAGCAAGTTGAAAAAATCTTTTTTTCAGTAACGCACAGCTGTCGCAAACCTTCTGCTCACCACAATCAATGCTCTATCACAGTGAATGAGAGAACATAAATACAGCAACTGCACGGAATAGTCCCATATTCTGTCATGAAACAGGGCGGACCTTCCCACTGTCGCTCTGTATCAAAGTGTGTGTAAGTGCAGTTACTATGGGGAATATAATTAAAGCGCGATATGTATGACTAATGTATCATCATATAGTGTTATCATCAGGAGAAATCCGACGCTGAACTATACATTAAAATCTACAGCAGAACTCCTGTTAACCCCTTGCATATAAATTTAACTTAAGTCACAGAGGCTTGCAGGGGAGCTGACACACATCTTCTAAACCTCAACAACACATTATGCAGCCCTAAACATCAAGCAAGCTGATTGGTTGATCCATTTGGAGTCAGGTTCGAAACAGAAAAGAAAAAAATGCATAAATGTTATACTACTGAACAACTGAACTGCGCTTCTGGATGCACCAAGAAGCAACTTCCCTGAATTCCAGTGTCATTGTCCAGCAGATATAGTTGAATTGAACTGAATTGATTTTTTCTATTTTTGCACATGAGCACATGGTTTTCAGACTCTTTGATGAAGTCAAACATTTAACATAAGGCATAAAAAATGAAGTCATCAAAATGAAAGTCATCAAATCTCTTTGCAAGTTTATGTAGTTCTCTCAGTGCCATTCCTTTTAAAACTGCACAATTCTGACTAATTTGTAGTAGACTGATGCCTGTTGCCAGAGCTATTCTTTATTCTTTCTTGGGGGGATTTTAGCATGTAAAGCCATAGAAGAGTAAAGATGCTTTCTGCAACCTCTGCACAGACAGTCAGTTGAGGTGGAGCAGTGTTGGTAATGGATAGAAATAACCTTTGAACCCTAAGAGGAAACCCTTCCTCCTCCTCCCTCTTTCTGGCTCAGAGTTTCCACTAATGCCACCATGACCTGGTCAGCTGCTATCGTCTGTGAATGGAACCTATAGTCAGACACACACACAGACACAAACACAAGCAAGAGAGAAGGACTTAATTTTTAGGGGAAAAGAGGGGAAGAGCAGAAGATTGAAGCAATCAGGATAGTACTTGTGTTGATTTGCTCAGAGTGAGTGTGTGTACACATTAGAGAGTTGTGGTAGGACATGAATGCCTCAGCGCAAGAGAGATTGTGTGAGTGTGTGTGTTGAGAGGCAGAAAGAGTGGGGTCTGGACAGGGATACCTCACCCATTTTGTTGTGGTATTGTTACCACGGTGATTTCTAAGACCAGACCACCATGCAGAATTAGAGGAGTAATTTAAAAACTTTTAAAGGATAACTTTCTCCATACACTTCCATCTGTCTGTCTCTTTCTCTGTCCTTCCTTTCTTTCTTTCTTTCTCCATACTGTTTTCATATCCAACCCCACCCCCAATCCCCTCTCTTCTCCTGCAGTGGCCCCCATCCTCGTCGATCTGACGTCTCACCCTCTGCTTGGTGTTATTTGAGGTCACACAGACCTCAGGGCCATAACCTGTGGGAATTACAGTTGACATGCATTCAATCATCATCCCCCCCTCACAGGACAATGAGCAGCATTTAACAACAGCTCCATATGTCTGCAACATGGCAGCACAGAGAGATTATAATATTACAAGCCAAAAAGTACTCACATTACATTACTACATGTGTCACAAGTGTATACCGTACTTTGTGACTGGCAGGAGAGTTTCTGTTGAATCCACATTTCAGCACAGATTAACAGTGTAATTAAAGCTCTTACATGGAATATGTAACATTGCTGGCTCCATCTATCCGCTCCTCCTAACATAAAGGGATACATTTATTACAGTACTCTTAATAGGGCAAACAAAATGTGTTTTTGAATTTCTGTGACAACATTCAATTCCGTGTTCAAAGTGTTACGGAAATGTTGCTAGTTCCGACCTAGTAGGATTGCAGTCGTGACTTTTACATCAAAGAGACTCTGGTGCTTATTCAGACAAAGATGCAGGAACAGACACATTTGCTATGAGATGAACAAAAAGCATGTAAAGTGTACCTATCTATAGTATGTTTACTAATAATTTACCATTAATCTGGTTAAAGCAGTTCTCTCTTTTATAAATGCTTGTATCATAATCCATCAATGTAGTTGGATTTTTTTCCTCAATCTTACAATTGATCAAAGTATGTGAATTCCTTGAAAGCATTTATGAAGCACAGCGTTCCTTCAGTTCGTGAAGTCGCGCTTGTATTGGCTGACTGGCATCAGCTGTTTGCAAAATGCTTCACAATGATTGGCTCATTCACAGTTGTGTGGCTTTTAACATCCAATCATGTTCATGCATAACTGTAGACTATCCACTGTTACTCTGATGATCACGCTCATTCCAACACTGTTTGCTCAGCTCCCTCCACCACTCCAACCTCCTCCCCACAGTATGCGGTAGTTCGTATTGTTGATTTAACTAAGATTTAATGCTCATGTACGTGTTTATTAGGAGGGATTAGCTCTCTAAACAAAATCCTCATGGCTGCTCGGATTCACTGAGGGCTCCCTCAAACAGCAGATATGTCCACCAAACCTAACTACCATTTGCTATAAATGGTTAATTCCTTAATGTATGTGTTGTGTGTAATATTAAATGCAACTGAAAAATAAAATCACAAAACATATCACATCTGGTCTCTGAGAATCCAAACAGAAGGAATTTGTCATTGTATGTAGCGAACTTCTGAAATATATCATAAGTTCAAAAAAAGTCATTTTCAAGTATCAAGGTGATAAAACAATGGTAGGTTTTAAGTAACAGTTTAAATGGTTTTAAGCACACAGGTGATAATAAGGTTTGATTAGGATCGTCTATCAGTGTTTACGCAGCGCCTTGTTTGCTGGGAGTAGTGATGTGCTCATGACACATCACAGCATCAGTGTTGACATGTTGTCATGTGTGTAAAATACCACACGACCATCGCATTTGGGTCAACTGCTCCTGCAACTTTTTCTGACACACAATAAAAGACACTAAGGAAATCAGATTAAATGCCCAGTCAGTATTTTATACTATGTAAATTTGAGCTTTTTTTAAATACATTTTACTATAAATATAGAAAAGAGTTAGGTGTTCAAATGGCCTTTATTTCACAGTACAGTTTAGATTCAGCGTACAACTGGGACTATAGTCACAGTTTTCCAAAGTTTCAAGAAACCCTGATGACATCACAATGATGTCATTAGGTTTACTTCGGCTTGGGCTTCAGACTTAGGCTGTGCCCAAAATTACTCCCAAATTACTATATCGTGCACTCTATTTACTGTCCGCCATTTTATTTGAGAGTCTGAATTCTGAGTGTGACAATGTATCTGCTATGTAGTGCCTTTAAAAATTCAACCATGGAACGAAAAAAGTAGTGTCCATGGCATGGACTGTGCTGCATTTCATAAATGAGAAAATAACCATAGTGTGACATTGATGATGCAAAATGATGATGTAGTAATCTCAATTTACTGCTCACTGTTGACTAAACTATTTAATGTTGATTATATAGGGAGGAGTGAAGTAGTTTCGGACACAGCCATAAAATTTTGAAGAGAGAGCCTGCATTACAAACCAAAGGTGTGGAGTTTGGAAGACATGGGAAGTGTAGGATGTTTGGGGGTTTGACCCATGCTAAAGATAAAAAATCAGGATATCTCAGCCTCTATTGATTCAATTTTGACCATTCTTTTTTTAATCTGTCTCTAACAAGTCCCCCATCTTTATATATACAAAATAAAAAAACAACAAAAAAGTATACAGTTGTATACAGAAGTATTAGCATTTATAAAATAAATGCATTCAAAAGTAAAAAAAGCAAACAAAAAAAACAAATAGTAAAAGTCCAGTGACATTGCATTCATTATTTAAAACAATTGGTTGAATTGATTACATCATGAAGAAGATTAAAGAAATGAATGAGTATTGGTTCACTGATGAGCACTCTCTCACACTTCATCATTCTTTACTGCCTCTGCTGTCCCCTCCTCTGCTTCAAAGAGCTGCTATTATCGAGTAATGGTCTTACTTAGGAGACTAAGTGGCTTTTATCTGAGAGCTAAATGACAGGTGTAAGTTACTAATGGGTTCTTTTTGAATGTGTTTTCACTGTTGCTGGAAAACTGGTGGTATTGGTTGGTTAGTTGTGGAGCAATTGGCATTAAAATCATTGACATACAGCGTATTATCAAAACTGTTATGAATGCTGTGTTTCAGACTATTCCTTTAGCTATGTTTCCACACAAGATGGCCTGAAGAATGATTTCTATTGCCAAGAGATGTCAAACTTTAACATGAGAAGTGTTACGCAGTATATGACATAAATGTTAGTAATTTCCAGCAGTTCTTCAGGGTAAATGCTTTGTAATCCTTACTCATACTCGTTTTCACATTTATTTTCAATTATTCAGGAAATCTGTTCTGCCTTGCTTCACACTCATTTTATCAACTTACATTCCAGTTTTAACTGACAAATAGGTATTTTGAACTTAAAACACTTGGAACTAACATTGTTCTCTATCTGACTCTCTTTGGTAAAGACACATTGCTCATTAGCCAACTGCTGGCCTTGAGTTCAATTTTGTATCTAAAGCTGAACTTCACTGGAAAACACTTCCAGACACAGAAGTGGCAACCCAGCCTTTGTCTGGTAAATGAGCATGACAACATTTTTCACAAACAGCAGTGACGTTGGAAGCAGATATTAAAGGGAAACAGGCCTCGGAGTGTGCTGCTTCCTGTAATGGATGCCACAAAGGATGGAGCAAGTTCTCCATTAGAATTATGAGTCTTATTACTGACCTAAATGATGATGATTGTGAGTGTTAGATGACATAATGACCACATAATGAACAGTCTTTCATGTGTTATTACGTAAACATTTTATATGGTGTAATGGATAATCATTACCTTGTTAGTCGTCAGCATAAACATATAAAAGTGGTTTAAGGCTTACAGTAAACTTTTTATTAGTTTGTAACTTTTAACTTAAACACTTTTAATGTTTTTGCAGTCAACTGAGTGTAAATGATAAGAATAGAGACCTTTACAGCAATGCCGGCCATAAAGGGACAGACACTAGTGGGATGTTGCAGCTCACTGCACAGGATGTTCCTTTGTACCACAAAGACAGAAAGGACATGACAGCGTAAAACAGCCAAAGAAACAGATCTGTGATGTGGTGTCACAACCTGCTCCGCTGCCAATAAATGGCACAATTACATGACAGACTCTTTTCATTGTTTAAACCAATAAATTAATATGAACACTGACGAAAAGGTTGTTTAGTAGCTGTTGTAGTGATTTCAGTCATATCACACAATCTTCTTCAGCAGATGGAGTTTGCCTGGTTGTGATGGGATTGTAGATCTTAGTTCAAATTTCGATTTTTCTGAGATCTTTAAGGAATTCTCATTCATGTTTTTACTAAGATCAAGATGAACTTTCAGTCTCATATGAACTTTGTTTTACAAGTAATTAATATAAACTGTTCATTTTTTAAATTTTGTTATGAGAGAATCTGCATTATCATATATACCAAAACCTGTGGACTATGTGTACTGAAATCAGAGCTTAATAAATCAATTAGCTTTGCCTTTGCCTTACCCATGCCTTGCTATTGTGAGGCAATACCAATTAGTGTGCCTTGAGTTAACCTTAAGCAAAATAATATTACAAATCTGTAACTGACCAAAATGTAATCTCATAGACTTAGATTGTAGACATAGACTTTCACTAGACTAGATTTTCAATTGCAGAAAGAATTACCTGATGGTATGTTCTCAAGACCTCTTTCCATCCTTCTTAAAGAATAAATCCTTCCTCAAATAAAAGGCACATTTAGATATAGTATTTCCAGGTTTGGTATCAGCTCTTCAGAAACAAATAACCAGAGTTTCTTTACAGAGCTGCAGGTACCAGACGCGTTGCTCTTTTTCTCCGTTGGGAAAACACTTGTACTCTTACCGTACGTCTTACTTTCCTAATTCTCCTTTTTAAGGAGCCTAAGTTTTGATTGAGTTGGTTGAAAGTTTCAGAGTGAACGAATTAAACAATCACTGTGACACAAGAGATGGGAGAACAGGTGGAGGATGGCCTGCTGCATGCTAGATCACAAGACCTTCACACGGCAAACACACTTCCCCAAGCCAGGCAAGCCTTAACTCAACTGCACAACAGTCACAAAGCACATAGTGGGTGGATAATGTTCACAAGCATGACATTTGTTACTGATGTTCCACCAAAGCCCTGCCCTCCAAAGTGTGTTATGTAAGAGGTCTACATAAGGGTAATCAGAAGGCATGTAGAAATGATGTATGTATTACTCGTCTGCGAATCAGACATTTTCAATGATAACAATGATCATAGTAATGGCAGGATGGGGTTTAAAATTAGAGGGTGTGGAAGTGCCCACTGTGACCGTTTACCACGTATCAATTTTCCTTCACCACTTGGTTGTACCTGTGTGAAAAATACAACATGAATTTAATAAAAATGCCTTCTTTTTTTTTTTTTTTTTTACCACTGTTTTACCATTAAACTAATGCTGCACCAGTTGATTATTCTCAAACAGTGGGGTGTGATGGGAATTATCGGAGACACCATATGACACACAATGAACTGGATATGAACCCAGGAACACATACACTTTGGAACCCTGCATTAAGGGATATCCAGCGGTTTAATACTTATTACGTTAATACAAATTATTTTAAGAGTGTTTCTACTTTTGTGGGTTTTAACAAGCTGAGCATGACAGAAAAATAGAACAAAGAGGACAGTTGCTATGCAACCAGCAAGCACCCTTTCTTGGCCTTTTAATTATCTTTATCTTCATGTTGTCTTCATTTTGAGATTTCTTGATTCTGGTTCTGCTGCTGCAGTAACACAATAAAAGCACTCCATTTTATCTCTCATCTTATCTTAGATCTGGATAAGACCCTTTGATGATGTTGGCACGTGATATGCGCGCTTTAACCCATTACATTATCAGAATATCCTGCTGTCAGACCACTCTGTGGACCTCTCTCTGCGCTCGTTGGTTTTATCTGAACAGACAGGCGAATATGTGACAGATCTGGTCCCCTGCTAGTCCAGGATCAGAGGAAGTTTGAGTCAAATTCTCCTCCCTCTGCAACACCTCCACCTTTGGTGTGAGACGCAGCAGCTCTCTCATGCAGAAACACATACGAACACAAACCACCTCACTTCTTCCAAGTTGATTTGTCGACTGGATGGCTATGTTCCTTTGATTCATACGTGGTCAGTGGCCAGAGAGACCTTGCCTGCATGATCTCTAGCCTCAGGGGTCAGAGTGCAGAATGTCAGGTCCGGGATCCCAGAAGTTCAAGGGTCACATTTGACACCTTCAGGTCTACGGTTGCAGAACCAGCTGGAAAGTCCCATATGAAAAAGCTGCAAAATGAAGGGGTCTGAAACCTTTATAAGCCTCCAGCCAAAAAACATGAACGTCTGAAAAGGCTGCAATATCTAGAGGTCTGGACCTTTTTTGGCCTATGGTGCAAAGTTGTCTATTTAGTGGTGATGATTTTAATTTTCATTCCAGATGAATATTTGAGTCACAGTTTGCAGCAACTCTGCTCATCATTATGCACCAAATGACTGGCAATCATACTCTACTGAACATTGTATCAGAAAGCCTGGAGAACTATTGTTCCCTCAGTGATTTCTCTACCATTTCTTTTTCGAAACAACACTTCCAGTTATTGGCAGGCAGATCGCTGTATTGTTTTATCAGGAGTCAGTTGTCAATATTGTCTTGCCCAGCTGCATGTCATGAAGTCATCCACCTCGGATTCTTCTGCTTCCGTTGGTCTGAATCTCTCCCAACGCAGGGATTAGAACCTCATGGGATCTGTTGATATGAAAATGGAGGTGGATAATGTAATATGGTGACTTATATCATCTGATTTTACTCTGGGAAAGGCCCCTGGGAGCTCCTGTAAAAGTCTCAAAGCAAAACTGTCACTGAACACTACAAAAGCAGCATGTTTTCTATCAACCTCAACAATGATACTTTAAACTCTATCTTGGTGTCATATGAGGACATAAAATATAGTTAACACAAAAATTAGAAACAAAAACTACAATAAAGCATATATTGATACCATAAGTCATTCATCTGCATATGGAGCATTATAGCTTAACCAAAAAGTAACGCCTTTGTGATTTCACCCATAGTGCTCCATGAGTACAGTACCACAGAGACCAAAGCATCCCCACAGAGAGGGTATACATTTCCCAGATGTCACTCCCAGGGTTTACAAATCACTGGCAGTGATTTGTAAACCCTGCTTCCTACTTTTACACTACAAAGAGAATCCTTTAGTGCTGCCATTCCAACCAGTCATCCTTCAGGATACCTGATAAGTTAGTGATAAGAGGCTAAAAGAGCATCCATGGTGTAGCCAATGTCAGAGAAGAATGCATACCTACTAATGTGGAGGTATTTAAATTGCACTTTTTCAGCTTTAATGTTACATGCTCTGCTGTCCTGTCTTGTCACGGCCTTTAAAGAGAAGGCCTATCAATGTTTCTTTTTTCATTCCTCTCCCAGCAGGCCTGGTGGAGATAAAGCAGAGAGAATATAGCCCATGCTGTTAAGGTGTAGGTATATTTCATCCAGAGGTCAGAGTGGACAAGCCACAGCTGTCCAGGGTGACATGGACTGGTGCCTGCAGTGATCAATAATCCAGTGGTTCCAGCCACGGTCAACTGATCTTTCACACTAATTCTCTCTGACCCAAAAACTACTTTCTTTCTGTGTCTCTGTCTACCTTATGTGTATTCTTTGTGTTTAGTGTCCATTCTCTCATTATCACACTTTTTACCTTTCATTTCTTTTTCCACCCCTGAAACAATTTCTACATCTTTGTAGATTCTGACAGCATATTAGTCAATCATATATAGAACATTTGCAGCATGATGATAAGCACAAAATCTCTGAATGTATTTCATACTGATGCAAAACTCAAAAATTACTGGTTTGAATTAACATTGACTTCTACCGCTCGTTTAACCACCAGACAGGTTAGAGGTTGAAACAAATGAAATATAGCTTCATTGATGAAGCACTTCTGGTGGTATTAGCTTAACCCTTGGTATGAAGGCAGGTTAAAGGTCAACTCATATCAACCTTGGCTCTCCTGTTCCTAGCCTAAAACTGTCTGATGTCATGTGAACAAATGATTTTGGAGTGAAAGTTGTTTAGTACTGAGCTAATGGATCTAAGGGCATTTTCACACCTAACCTGTTTGGTTCGGTTAAAACGAACCTTGGTGCGTTTGCACAGTTAGTGTGGTTTGTTTGGGCAGGTATAAACACAGTAATCGCACTCAGGTGCGGATCAAAACAACTGCACCAAGACCCTTTAGAGGAGGTGGCCTTAGTCTGGTTCCAAACGAACTCTGGAGTTTCGTTTGTGGTGGGAATGTGATCCGACCTCAATTCAACCCAACTACCAGGTGTGCTCCACAAGTTTGAGCTAAACGGCTGCTGTAGCCAGGTGTGCTTTGCATTCTGGGATGCGGCAGAGCCTGCAAATTGCTTCTAGTCGTAGCAGCTAGCCGGAGAATGAAGCATAGCAATGTTTCTCTCGCAGAAATATGCACTAGTCCAGAACACAGAACCTTCTTCCTGTATTTACTTTCTTGCTCCCACCCTAGACACATCTGACCAGTAAGCAGAGTGAAAGTTCTCATGTGGTTTGTAGTGATGCATTTTAGTTCGCTTGGATTTTTTGTCTTGTTGTACTGTGTCCTTTAAAGATGGTAGATTTTGTGTACGTGAGAAATGCCCAGATGCGTACTAGATAAGCAAGAATTCCAGTAAGCGTGAGCTTAACTGCCCCAAAATGCATTGCGTCTCTTAGCTCGGAACGGTAATGTTGTGATTGATCACCAGTCATGTGATGCAGTCAGTGTAAACATTCTGCTGGTAATGGCATACTTAATCATTCATTTAGTAGGCAGTACGTTAGTATGTGATTTAGAACACAGCCTTTGTCTAAACTAACTAAATTTGACACTCTCAACCTTAGTTTTGTCCACTCTAAATACTTTTGTGTTTTACACACACAAAAAGGGATTTGTATTTAACTAACTTTGCAAGCATAAGTGATTTGATTGACAGAAATGCAGCGGTACAGGAATTACTGTTCACCTTGGTAAGATTTATAAGCAGCAATAAAAATCACTATTTTATACTGAAAAATTGTCACTCAGAATGCCTGTGTGTTTAAACTGCTGAAACCAAGTATACTAACAGGGATGTGTTTGTCCCACTCCTCACTATATAATGGCTGCAATGCAAACATTTAAAAAAAACTTAAAACACTGATGTGGACACAGATTTATTTAGATCTTATCAAAGAAAACGTGTTGTATTAATACCCAAAGGTTTAGGAAGTGCTTTGGTTAGTTTTGTTGTCTCAAACTTAAGAGTGACCCTCTTGATTAATGAACGTGTTCCTAGATGTGAACAATAACACTTAACACAATAAAAATGTAAATCAGCCTGTCTGGGGTGGAGACATTGATGGGACCCTCCAGTCGGATTTGGTTACAGGAGTTGTGGTCCAATTGAGGTTTGACACCAACTTTCTGGTTAGTAAAGTGAAATCTGTCATTGACTGATGAAAAGCAGACTGGACACTCACCCAAACTTGCCAATACAAATGTTGGGAAAGGGTGTGGCTAACATTACAGGTGCTACAGATCCACTCTACGATACAGGCCTGTTTTACTTCAAGAAGTGAAACTTTTAATGCCAAAATACGTTTTCAAATCATGTTTAGCGGACGTGTAGTATCAGCCAAGACAATGCTTTCCAATGTAATTTAAACTTTTCTCAGATGATGTGGCATTGTGAACGAGCTTTTATATCTAAAAGAGATCTATTTTGGCCTGATTGTCATCAGGTCAACAGTCCCTTGATTTGAGACTTTCACCATGTGTGGCACATGAAGGTTTATGATCTTTTTCTCTTTGTACCTCCTTAGTGTCACTGGATCATTTCAGTAAGCTCTGCATTAGGGACCTAATCAGTCCTATTTGAGATGACAGCAGATTAAGTAAAGTATCCTGACAAGTATCCTGGTTATTGTCACTTGTTACTGCATACATGATGCTTAGGACTGAGTCAAAATGTTAGGATAAAAATGACTGATAATGTTGGCACAAGGTTCTTGGAAATCTGGGTGTTGCAACAAGAACATGTGACACTGGGCAAATCGCACTCTAGGGCCATAAGAAATCAGTATGTTACAGTTTTTCCAATGGTTTCTTATTTGAGAGGAGCCGTACTGTACAGCAAGCATCTTAACTACATACAGTATATCTTGCAGTGACCTCTTGTGACATTTCTCAGCTGGTTGTTTTACAGTAAAACAAAATGGACAGAAACAAGACCTAAATTGTCCGGATTCAGCTGTGGAAAGGGGGGCATGGATATCCAGCAATGACCTACGTACATGGATTTAACTTGGTGTTCAGCACAGAAACTTAGCTCTGGATCTTCATAACCAGTGCAGTTGTATGACATTATGCAATACTGCTCCTAACATGACTCTCTATAATTGGAACAATAACTTGGTGAAACTCTATCTTTAAGAATCTTTGAGACATCATGTTGAGCAATAGGGGTTTTGTCTAGATGTAGGTTTTCAATGGCAAAACAAAAGAAATATCTCAGTCAGAGACATTTACATGGAAGAGGAATCCATTATTCATAGCAAGTGGTTACACAGTCAGATTTCGTGGAAAAGGCTCTGCTGCAGTAAACAGTGTTCACATGAGTGTATCAGCAGAATAATTGTTAGAAATGTCAGTTTACGCCACACTGAACACCTGTATGAATATGATTGGACGTTATTAATTAGCTAGTTGCCAAGCAGACGATTAATGAGCCAGTGAACGTGAACAATGAATTAAAGAGGTGATGCCCGTAAGCTAATGCAAGCTCAACTTCAGTGCTTTGCCTGACCTATGCTGTGCTTGATTAAGATCTGACTTTCAGTGTCATCAGCATAATGATGATATATAAAATGTTTCACTTAAGTTTAGCAAATTGTAAAAATGGGAAAATATCATTACAGTTTTGATGTTTGTTGCTATTATAGTAGCCAAAACAGCTATATGTCAGAAGTAAAAAAACTGTACTCTAGGTATCCTTTTCCAGAAGCTGTGATAAAAGCTCGTTATGTGCTTCTTACATCAGTCACAGGATTTAGTTTTTGACAAATGTATTTAGAGGAGGCTAGTGGACTTGTCAGCGAACATGACCTCAGGTCAAGGAAAGCAATGCCAAAGAAGCATTTCATTCATTTTTAAATCACTTTTTGTGAGGGAAAACTTGCTAGCTACTGCTACTACTTGTAGCTTTGCTGGGCTTGCTTAAGCCAGCAGGATGAGGAGTTAAGTGACCTTTCAGCTTTCACGCTGCACAATAGTGTTTAAACCTGGCTGAGATCCGATCACAATGCGAGCTACAGATCGCATGTTAATGTCAGGTGTAAATGGGGCCTATAACAACAAGTGTTTAGCCTTTAAAGATAGCCACTCTAAAAAAGGCTTGGCTTTTTCAATGTTGTGACTGATGTTTGGTCTTAACTTTATCTAAAAGACCACATAATCACCTTGACAGTGTTTTTACAGTGTCATTCTTACCTCTGGTTCACTGTGTTAATGGCTTTGATTTTGTTTCCTTGAACACGATTCATTTCTGGCAAAACTGAATCTGCATCATCTAAAAAAAACTGCATATGTATGGAAGTTATGTAATAACTGTCACAGGAGCCCAATAATCAGAACCATTATTTCCTAAAAATCAGAGAGAGCTCATGTTTCCAAGAACAGGATTGAAAAAAAATCCTTTATTCTGTGCACAGACCCTGCGATCAATTACACTGGTGACGTCATGATGCTGTGAATGCATCAACAGCAGAGTTTCCTTTGATAATACTCATTCACACCAGGGAAATGGTGTGTGTGTTCTGACAGAGTGAGACAGATACAAATAGAGGGACTCAGGATAAGAGAAATGGCTGTGGCACAACAGTGGTAAACTTGGGATCTCTTGTTTCATCCTCCGATTTCCCAACACTGAGCATGAACACTGAGCATGAACATATTAGTCTCACAACCGTTTCCTTTTCTCTCTCTCTTCCCCAACTTTTCCTTGAGTTTACCTTCTTGTGTTACACCATCCTGTTGCTCTGTCCACCTTCCTTTCTCTTCTGTTTCTGTTTCTCTCTGACTTTCTGCCAGGCTCACACAGGGGATAACTCCAACTCCAAACACTGCAGAGTTAAAACAAACCCATTTTGCCACAGTGAAAATAAACCACTTTCTCTCCCCCCCCTCTCTCTTTCACTTCCCCTCTCTCTCTCTCTCTCTCTCTCTCTCTCTCTCTCTCTCTCTCTCTCTTTCTCTCAGTCCCCCCTATTTAGCCACAGTGAAAATAAACAGCTCCATCTATTTATTTTATGTAGGAAGACCTGACCACCGCAGAGTTTCCTTCAGGCCATTTTAACCTTAACCTGCTTAATTTCCCTGTTAGAACAACTTAATCTGGAACGTCGCGCTGCTAATTTGTAAAATGTGAACATATTACCAAATCAATTAGATGTCAGTGTCCTCATGTGCCAAAGTCCACCATCCCAATTTACCTTTTATTTGATCTCACGACAGACGTGATTTCCTAAATAAAGACATGTTGTTTCTAAGTGCTACATGTGCAGTGATGATGCATTGTCCCATGTCAAAAGTCTCTGAGGTCAGTGGTGAAACTGAGCAGCTTTTTCTTCTATTCCTGAAAAGGTGACACATTGCAGATGCCAGGAATTGCAGCATGTATGTGGATGTAAGCAGACCCAAGGCTCATGCCTGGGAGATGCAGGGAGAATAATGAAAGGTTTGCACGTGGGTGTGTTATGGCCAAACATGCAAGGGGGTTTCAGCAAGTGTTGACCCAGGAGTCCCAGGACATGCAGAACTTACTCATTTTGGCTTCAAAGATTGAAACTACTCAATATTTGCTGTGGTTACATGAGCCAAATGTCTGTCCAAATATAATTGATGACTACCACCAAAGTATTTACACGAATGCTGAATAAAATGATAGGATAAGGTGTCCTGCTCACATACTCTATAGTAAGTATTTAGAAAGAGGAACTTGGACATAAATAATGTTCTGAATCCAACACTCCACCCATTGATTTGTGTGAGTAGAAATCAATGAAACCTGCATCGCCCACCATGTATCCAGAAGTTCATGGAAACTAATAGAAGTCGCATGTGCAAGCATGGATACCCAAAACACAAAGATATTAAGAAAAGAGAAAATAACTGGATGAGAGTAACTAGAGTGTTTACATGACTTTTTTAATCTTGTTACAAACAGATACATTTCTTGCACCAGTTTATCGTGATCAAGGTGTTAACATAATGCATTTTTTTCTGATTAGACTGATTCTGACTTGGCTAATAATCAGTTTAAAGGTTGATTAGTTCATTCTTGACCTTGAAACACTATTTGAGAGAACAATCTGAACTCCACTTACTCGCTTGTTGTGGAGCTGCAACCGTTTCTACTGAAACATTTTCTTTCTTTCTCTTCTTTACTCATTCTTTACTTAAGTCTATGACAGGTTTTGAAGCTTCACTTTGTGGTGGTGGTGGTGTTTTGGACTAGCCTGGTTCCAGACCTCTGAATTGCACATTTTCGCACTCTGACATCAACACATTTCTTTGATCTTTCTGAAAAAATGTTAACTGTTCCTAGTAACCATATCACAACTTTCATATCAACTGAAAGTGCCATTAGCAGGATGCATACATCCCTTGCTACGGATTAGTTAGAGCAAAATACACACAAAAAAAATGTACCCAAAAAGAAATCGAAAAATTAACACGATATCAGGCTGAATGAATGAAGCGAGACAAAATGGGAACTTAGTCTGAGGCTAGAATTACACTGCATGGAAAGTAAACCTTTCAATATAGCATATCTAATTTACATACAGTATATGTAGTGTAATGCCGTCCAAACAACAATAAAACATACCCATGTCTAAAAAAAGACCTAAAGTGGAACTGACAACTCTCTGGCACAGTATCCATAACATGAAAATGTGTTTCAAATAGTGTCAAAGTTTCACAACAGTGATGTATTACATTGCTGGCTTACAAGGGTCTCTATGTTTCTGTTTGCATACATCGATCCACATCATTTGTGTAAGCTGATTGTAGGTTGAAAGATGTTTTCTCTGCCATCAATGTAGAAGGTTGGCAGCTCAATGCACACCAAACATGTTAATACTTATGCAACATTGTCTCCATCGATTTCTCCATGTTTTATTTATGAATTCTCTCATGCTATATTTCCCGTTCCCTTGTGCACCTTTCCATTCTCCCTTCTTTTGTTGTTTTCCAGCATTCTCCCACCTCGTTCTTTCTGTCTCGCCAGACTCTCTTTGAGTTTCTCTTACTTTCATATTTATCTCCCTCCAGCTCTCATTTTCCCATCCCACTCCCCGGGAGCTCTCATATCTGTTTCTCCACACCTCTCCATCTCCCTCTCCTCACACACACTGCCAGCTCTCCTCTGCTTTCCAGCTACAGCATTATATCAACACGTACATGCAGCATAGCACATTGTTCAACAGTAGAGCTTGAATCGTATGAGGAAAAGACAGACTACCTTTTGTCTTGTAAAATCACTACCAGGTTGTTTCCAGTTTGTTGGCCAGGTCTGTGTTTGGGTGATAAACATCACTGTCTCCACTTCTTCTGTCTTCCCAGAATCCCATCCACTTTGAGTTGGTCGTTACCAACTGAATGAATCATTAATCACTTTTTACCCTCTTTGAGGGTGTCTTCTTTGGAGGTAACGTATACACTTTTTTCTGTTAGAGGGTTTAATATGTTATGTTTCCCATAACACAGTAGTGGGAAAGGCCTGAATCTGCCACAGATATTGTCATCAAGCCAACGTGTGCTTTACAGTTGTTGTGAAAGGCTTCTATTCTTTTTTGACCCTAAGTCAAATAGGAAAAGGATGTTCGGACCGTCAACTCTTTGCTGACAGCGTGTTAAATACAATGCGTATGGGCACACAAGTGCTGTATGTAAAATGTGGATGGGATGTGTCTTTGTGTGCATGCATATGTGTGTACACACTTCCAAGAAATCTGGACAGAGAGCTTATTCATCTGTGTGAGCCTTTAAATGGAGATAGTGGGGTCTGTGGTATGTCACTTTGCCTGATCAAATGAGGAACACATTGAGGGAAAACTGTGTGTGTGTGTGTGTGTGTTAAAATCCAAACTGGTGGACAACCACCCTGGCAACATCTGGCCATGCATCCCGTATAGCTCCTTTAGCACAGAGAAAGACAGTATTGTTTTGAGGCAATTACACTAACACACACACAAACATTCGGCAGCACAACATGTGTGTGTGATTGACCTACCAGAATGTATCCATGCATGGCAGTGTTTAAGTGGACAGCTAGTGTGTACTTTGACAGTTCGTATTACTTCTGTTTATGAATTGATGCTACTGGATTTTAATTACTTAAAAACTCAAAGAAAATGTGTTAAAACACAGTACACTTTCTTTTACTTTACTTTTACTTTCTCATAATGTAGCTACATTAGGTTCTTGATGCCATTTTTGTTTTCTGAAAATTAACACTAACAGTGAATGTAAAGAGCAGCTTAGGTTGTTATCAAGCATCATGAAGCAGAAGTCTACTGCTGCAAACCGCAATTGCTGAACTTAACTGTGTCTGAATAGCTCTGGGTTTACACAGTACCTGTCGTCTTGACAACAGTGACCCATGGTTGCCTTATGACATCACTGCTGGGTCTAATTAGGTTACTGGGGAAAATCCCCTGCTCTCAGCCCAAACAGCCAGACCACCTTGCTTCACATCAGCTAGCTAGTCTTCTAGGAAACACTCTGTTTGGGTGGAAACTCGTACACACATTAGTGCGTGCACTCTTGCTAATATGAAGATGCACACGCAGACATTAGACATGCTAAAGCATACATACGAGTAGACGGTGGTGTGCAGATGTTGCTGAAAATAAACATAATGTCAAAAATACTTTTGTTTAGGCTAAAACACAAACACACACACACACACACACACACACACATTATTACACGCATGTACAGCACAGCAGCTGTGAGCAAAGAGAGCCAAACAACAAAAGTGTCCCACTTCTTAGAAAGAGGATAATGGCTCCAACCTTTTCCTAGCTTGCCAAATGTTTTAAAGCAACACGTGCATGCTTCAAGTATGTACTGCAAGTCACTTCTACAGCATAAAGGCACTCTGTTTCATCTTCATTGTTTTGAAGAACAGAAACTGTTGCTTAACCAGTAACATTCGAATTATGTTGAATGCGTTGATTTTTTTTTTAGTTGGTCTTGCCAATATACCCCCATATTTCTGTAATTAAGCTTTTTTCTAATGCAATGAAGTTCAAACATACTCCCCCTTCTCTTAAACTGGGAATACCAAGCCATAAAACAACAATAGCTATTAGGTAAAATAATTTAAAGGATTTACCACAAACACAGACAAACAAAAGCTGCATGTTTCAAAAGATTTTGTACAATTCCTCCAACTTTGCAGCTGTCGTGAGATCAGGACAGAGACAATATGTGTCAGACGTTTTTAATACACTTAACTTCCCAAACATGGTCTAAATGAATGTTTATTTTGCAGAGTTGAGAAGAAAAATATTCTGGAGCGCAGTAACAATACTGAACCAACTACAAGACACATAAACAGGAAAAAAGATGAGAACATGGGTCAATGAGTCTCTGAGAAACTTGGCATGTTTGATGATTCATCTGTCAGTAGATTCTTATTGTGTTGGGGTTTTGTGTGTCTGTGCATGTGTGGGTGCTGCTCAAAATGCCATATCACCCTCATCGATATCACCCGATGGGAAAATGGGTTCTTGCCCACTGTATCCAATTGGAACATGAGCCAGAGCAAACAGGGGTGTAACCTCATAATGCATCAAGGCGTGACTCCGCCAGGGTGTGGTGCCTCGATCACTGTGCAAATTTATCTGCAACTGTGTGTGTGTGTGTGTGTGAGTGAGTGAGTGAGTGAGTGAGAGAGAGAGAGAGTGTGTATATCTCAATCTGTGCGCCGCAGTTTGCTTAAAAGATGAGGGGAATGAGAGAGAAGAGGGAGGGAGAAGTTGACAGGATGGATGAAACATTGGGAACAGAGTAGAGAGGAAGAGGAGCAGAATGAAGGAAAGGAGGATTAAGAGAAAGAAAAGCAGAGGGACAGACAAGAAGAAAAGAGGGAGACAGAGAAGGAAACATGTTCATTATGATGTGGCTTCACTGATTTATTGATTGTATGAGTAAAGCAGTGACACAAATAAGAAACACTTACTTTGCGTAATTAAAAATACTGCTAGAAATCTTGAAAGCTGTTTTTGTTTTTGCTATTGAGTAAAGTATGATAAGAATCACATCAAAACATGAACGTGAGAAGACAAGTAAGACTCATCAACAACAATACTGTAAACCATGTAACCATGCAAGAGTGAACCAAAACAGTAAAGTTGCAGACTGGAAAACCAAAACAATAGGCTGAAAAATGCTATAAAGCTCCACAGATATGATGACAATTCTCTGTGGGTCACTAACAGTCACCCCTTTCACATCACACATAGTCATTTGATCCATTGTTATTATAAAAATATTGATTATAGCAGCTTTAAAGATTAAATAATACAGGAAATCATAAAGCCTACATTTCAAATTGTAAGAATCTTGATAAGATTTTAGACTGAAAAGAATTTTAATTCTCTCTTAATTCAGTAAATACAGAAAGTCAAAAACCCTACAGAACTTAAATCAATTCAGAATATTTTTGTTGAAGTGGATGAGTAAAAAATCATTTGATGATAGTTTGAAAGTAGGCAATTTAGTATGATAAAATGCACTGTCGTGGCTCCAGACAGCTTGTAAACAGTCATTAAGTGTTTCTGTCATCCAGAAACGTGAATGCTGAATGCTGTCACCCCTCTCTATTCTATGATGCCATTCTTCTTCTTCTAGCAGGGCTGTTGCTTTGGCTAATGGCTCCCATGAGATCACTTCAAAGCCAGCTTGGAAGCCCACTGAAATCTGTCTGTTGATGGAGACTGGGTCAGAGTGACACACATACACAACATTCACACATCCAGGCATGCGTGCACCAACACACACGGTCAAATGCTCAGAGTACAGAGTCCCGTCTGTCCTCGTTGCTAGCTGACATCACCTTTTTATGAAGTGCACCCTGTTTTACACTGGCTAGGGCCTTGTTTAGATTGGGCTGAGCTATGAATTGGGCCGGGCTGAAACTAATACTGCTGAAGGGAGGATCAGGGGAAGGAAACCTGGAGGTGTGACAGCCTGAGGCTGTGGCATTTTAGGTCTGGGGTAGTTGGGGCTAGAGCAAAGGTTATTAGGCACGGCAAAGCGTCTAAAGCTGGAGATGGGATTGATTTAGTGGGGGTGGGAGGTATGGGTAGTTGTTGGTGCTCAAGGGTAGGACCTCAAAGGGGGGAAGGGGTTTTAAGGTCTGGATTGTTAGGTTTGGTTTGGCCCTGAGATTGTTGGATATAATCATGAGGGGAAAGATAGAGCTACAGAGGTAAAGAACCAGCAAATTCACTCATTTGATTTGATTTATAGTGGGCACTAACTTCATTACAGGCAGCACTTGTTGAAGGAGGAGAGAGCAATTTTATTGGCATTGTATCCAGATTCTTTTTCTCAAGCAACCATCCAGGCACCTTCCTAACCAGGCGAGCTGGGTAGGAAACACTGGGCTTGAGCGGGAGAATGGATCCGAGGATAAAACTCCTGGAGTTGAAATCACATTATGTCACATCATCAATCTCGCTCATTTTACACTACTAATCATGGCTCTGACAAGGGCAAGGAGCTGCAGTTGGCAGGCCAACATGGTGAGATAGACATTTTCCAGCAGGCTCTCGGCACACTCTGAAGCAGCCGCTTTAAAGGATTAGACAGAGCTTGCGGTATGGTGGCATGTCTCTCATACCTCAGCTGCTCCCACCGCAGTTAAAAGGTTTTTGTCAGAATGCATCTGGGTGGGTAGCCGTGGGCATGTAGGTGAGTCAGTTTGAGTGAAGCTGGTAAAAGAGAAAAGAGACAGAGAGTGACTGAGATGAGGAAAGGTCAGTGCCATTTATTTACCCTCAGTGTAAGTTTTTTTATCCAGATTTTATGTACTTTCTACTTTCAACTACACTGTTGCAATGCAGTTATCACCACAGATATTGTTTGCAAAATCAAGTAATTGACTACGTTTACATGCACACTAATTTTCCACTATTATTCCGAATATGACAATATTCCGAATTTGATACCATCATGTAAACAGCATATTCCATTTGGATCTTCCGAATTAGGCCTTATTCCGAATATACCATTTTCTGATAAAGACATGTGGGATATGCTGGTATTATTCGGGTTTTAGGAGCATTCTTTGGACTTGTATACAGCTCATTCAGAATATCAATTGGGGTTTTTACTACAGTTTGCAACACATGGCCTCTTGCCTGTTTATGGTCAGCTCTGTACGTTGTAAACAAACCAACTAGTCAACAGTTTGCAAGGCTGGGGTAGAGATGCATGCACAAAAGAAATCGCCCACATTTCTGGCCGGAAGGACGAACACACCTACTTTTAAACATTATAAAAGGCTTGGATATCAACAGGTGTTTGGATACGCAATTATTGCAATGCCGACCTTTTCAAGAAGGTGGTGGAACAAATAAAAGAAGGAGGCCGAGTTCGAACAAGTCGCCACCGCTGGAAAACTTTGGAAAAAAATCCTATTTTGACGCAAGGAATGATAAACATGATAAACAACATGTTAGAGCATTGACCCCTTTAAAACACAGCCAGAGTATGAATGGCTGCATGTAAACAGGAATATTAGTGGAATATTCTTTTTCATTAGCCATGTAAACAGCTTAGTAGGAATAGTGCCTTTGTAGGAATAAGGGCAAAAACTGGAATACTTTGTGCATGTAAACGTAGTCAGTGTTAGAGTGTTAGACTTCTGCAGCCACTCAATACAAAGGAGGTGAAGGAGAATAGGCATTTTTCACAAAAGACTTTTTGTCATGTCACAGTAGGAAAAGTACAGGTGTAAATTATAAAATGAATGGTTACTGCTTCAGTCCTGGTATTGTTCATGCTGGCTCGCTGTCAAACTGCCATGCCTTACTAGGACACAGGAACAGAACGGAGCCATCATTACTATTATTGAAGACACTTGTGCTTTGCCTACAAGTCAAAACCGCTGTGAAAATGTGTTTGCGGTGCTCAAAGGACTGAAAAATTACATTTGAACTCAACAGGAATATGTCTTTTCCAAAACCATGCCCTTGTAACTCGACATGTTCTTTTTGTGCCTTGGTAAGCTTCTCGCCTGCCACTGTTGCCATGGAAACACACAGGTGTAGCCTAATTATCCCCCAGGCTGGCCCACACACCTGATGACCTGTTGGTTGCTAGGAGTACGGGAGCTGTGTGCTGCAGAAGCTATACTTGTGTATGTATTGCTTTATGTGATTGTACTTTTCAGAACAATTTGTTGCTATGAACACCGTGTTTCATCACCAGTGATCATCAATCATCAGTGATTCAGCTTGTCATATCTCATTGTCTCTGTGGATGCTGCTTTGCACACTGAACTTGATTGTGAAACAAAAACAACTTACTGATGGGTCTCAAATGAGTTGACACAGTATACTCTGCTATAATGTGGGTAGCGTTTTATTTTTGGAACATGCTCTCTCCAGTAATGATGGACAGAAGTAAGAGATGGGATTTCCCCATGGCTGCTTTTGTACCTTTTGTTTTCATTTGCTTTACCTTATGTTGGCCGTGTGCGTACTGATTATTTATGAAGTCATGGAAATATACAGCTATATTCAGACCACTACTTATACTGAGCAAATGAACTGTGAGAGTTGAGGTTATGGTTTTGAATGTCACTTATGTCACCACATGTCTTACTGGCATCTTAACATAAATGTCCTATAGTGAGCAGTTTACCTCTAGCCAGTAGAAGAAACATTTCAAGTAACTCAATCCAGTGGATTCATTTCACAGTAGTAACCAGACTCAAATCCATTCAAAGTCGATTCATTTGAATCACCTTTGGACATTCTCCCAGCAGCAACCTCCCTCCCTCACCATTAACAAATGACTTGGATAAATGTATTATTTCATTATACAGTACATTATAAAATATAATTCCAGCATGTAAAGTACATGTGAAATTTATTTCTGCATTTGTGTCGGAGAATCTGCAATCTGAGGTTGGGGGAAAAGGAGAAACTTATTTGAAAGTAAGGACATGTAAGTTGTAATAATATGATATCAAGAACTACTAATTTCCCACTATTAGTGGTATTGTGGCTGACTACTGTATTACAGTTATTCACCACTAGAGATGATCTGTCACGGCCACTGCCATGTCTCTAGTGTTTTCCCCTTATGTTTCCTTATGTTCCCACTCCCTTACGTCCCTTGTTTGTTTTTGTGTCTGTGTGTGACGTATGCGCGGCCTCCCTGACGCACCTGATGGCAACTATGATTACGCACACCTGCTCTCCATCAAGCTCATCAGTCTGTTGAGAGATAAAGCCGACGTAATTCTGACTTGAATGAGCGACTTAGAGCCCCCTTGTTGTTCAGTGAGTGAGTTGCTGAATAAGATCATTTTGGCCATGAATGATATGTCCTATTTTCTATTAGAGAATGAGTGAATTTCCATCAGTTGAGGGCAGCATACAGGCAGCCACTGATATAAGACTGTCAGCTCGGGCTCTTGTCAGTCATAGAGGGAAGAAAAAAGGTTTTGCAATCGTGTAAAGAAGACCTGCTCCATTACATCTCATGTAGGTTGCTAATAATAAAGACACAAGCTAATAGAAACTATTGTGAGGAGGTGGTGATTATGTCTAAAAAAGACAGAAGTGAAGGCAGCTGCATGTACCATATGCAAAAAGTTGTGTTGCAAGCATCACATTTTTTGCAAATTGGTGTGACTGCCAATACACACTTTTGAAGAGTGATGTGAAAATAATGTGAATAGTTTTTTCAAAGCTTCTAGGAATGTTCTGAAGGGACTTTCACAGTTGCTATTCGCCAACAGGAAGTGCTTGCAGGGATCAAGGTCAGTTTATTTGGTCAGCATGGCATGTGTTTATGACATACTGACACATTTTCCAACACAGATTTGGTTGCATTTGCTGTCAAAGAAGCTGTCAGCCAGACCCATCTGCTTAAGAGTCTTTGGTCAAAACAAAGTTTCCAGAAACTGTTAGTCATCTGTGCCCCCCAGAGCGAAGATATAACATTTGATGAGGGATGGTAGTGGAGGAAAATTGGTTATTACAATTTCTCTGAGCTAGAATCATCGACGGAGCTGAAAACATGTTTTCTGATTGTGGAGTTAGGTGACGTTTGATGTAAATGCATGTTGATGATCACTAATGATACCTGATCCCTACAGATAACAAGTCAAGACTTTAAAGTCTAAGTGTGAAAGAGAGAATGATCAAGATGTTGTATTTGTCTTTCATAGCACCAAGGTTGGAGCTTTATTTAGCTATTCACCACAGGCTGACACAGCATATTTGGTGACCATAATAGTTAGTTGTCACAGGGGTTATGTAACTTATGGTAGCCTGTGGAATTTGTTGCTAACATCCATGATTTGCCACAACTCCAATTTTTTAATTAGTGCAGCAATAAATCTCAGTAAACCCTGTTTTGTACATGTTATTACAACATGTACAAAACAGTTATTTTCAGTCAAAAAGTAACTATTTTGTGTCAGGACAGTCCCTTTAACTGTAACGTCAATGGTTAAAGTGTATATGTATTAGGTTGCAGTTTACAAGATTGGTTTGACTCATATAGCTGGCTACTTCACAGCAAATCTAGCGATGGCATCCAAGAGAGGAGTCGTCTGAAAAAGGACTCTGCACAGTGACCATCTGCTCTCAATTTGGGAATGTTGACCAGATATTAGCTTTGGTTAGGAGAGATGAAGCTGCATTTATTTTTATGAAGCTATCACAAAATCATGTTTTTTGTTTTAAACGAGAAATCTTTTTTATCGCTTGATTTTCAGTATTATGGTACGTTCGACTGTGTTGTAGCATCATCTCTACCATTGTTGATTGAATTATATCCCTCGTTTTTGTATAATTATTCTTGTTTATTCTAGTCTTGTTTTGTACATTTGCCTAAAAAATATCACAAAATCACGGGTACATTACAGATGTTTTTTCTCTGTCATATGGAACACATAATTCAAACACAATGATACAAGAATCCTTTTTTTTAAACATTTTCAGATAAATTAAATTCAGTATGGTTATCTGAGATAACTTTTTAGCCCCTTAACAGATGCATTAGGCTCCAAGGACTTTCCTTCCCTACTCCCTTTGCTCTCTTTCCCCTCCTCTCTACCTCCACATTTTCATCTCCTCACCTCTGCCATTTTTTCTCTTCTACCCTCTATTCTACTTTCCTTGCCTCTCCTCCCCTTCTTCACTCTCACCTCCTCTCCTTTTGGTATGTTGGTAACTAATGTTCCTGGGGGGGGTCTGTTCAATTTGGAGAAAGCCTTACCCCCTGCATTGACATCTGTTCCCTGCTACCAATGAGTCATGCACACACACTGCCTCTCCCTGGCTGACTGACCCCCGCCATCTCTGTTTCTCTTAAATTGTGTTAACCCTCTCACATTCTCACTTCTTCCACAATCCTCCATGTCCCTGTTTGTCCTCCTCTTTCTCACCCTCTTTCTCCATCACTCACTCATCTATTTCCGCCCCTTTCCCCTCTCCTCCTATTTCTTTCTGTTCTGCTCTTACCCCCCACTTCTTTCTTTATCGCTCCCATCAGATATTGCACAAGAATCCTCACCTTTTCCCATGCACAGTCCTTCTGTTTAACTCTGATTTACATGTGTAGTGGAGGTCTAATGTGCCCGGGGGCTGTTGGCTGTTTGTACTCAGAAAGTCTATTACTGTAATACACAGAATGTATTTTGTGAAAAATGGCTCATGAATATTTGTTTTTATTCGCTTATTTTTCCATCTTAACCCTTGCTCAAGGTTTACTCATCCTCAGTAAATGAACACATTTGACTCATCATATGTTGTAGGTGTTTTGGTGGAGACACCTAACGACAAATGTAATCAGAGTGTTGTTTATGATTCTTGTCATGTTACCTCCTGCAATGACCTCCTGTGCCTCCAGTTTTTAGCCATGCTAGCGGTGTGGCTCTAGGGGTGAGTCACTTAGTCCATTACTTTGGCCCAGACTACTATTAGATGGGTTGCCATGGAATTTTGTACAGACATTCATGGTACCCAGAGGATGAATCGTACCAACTTTGGTGATCCCCTGACTTTCTTTCTAGCGCCACCATCAGGTCAACCTTTCAGTTTGTCAATACTTTGGTTCATGACCAAATACTTGCAAAGCTAATGACATCCCCATGATCCTCTGCTCTACTTTGCTTTTGGTGCTAATTAGCAAGTGTTAGCATGCTAACATGCTAAACTAAGATGGTGAACATGGTAAACATTACCTGCTTAACATCAATGGTGACGTTAACATTTAGCTCTAAAGCACTGCTGAGCCTAAGTAAAGCCTCAAAGGGCTTCTAGCATGGCTGTAGGCTCTTAGTCTTAGTTTGAATTTCTTAGCTTAGTTTAACATGATTTTACTTAGAAAGTTTAAGTCTTAAGGCTGATGAACCCCTCTCAAAACCTCACTAACTGGGGACAATATAAACTCACACGCTTTAGATTAGCTGAGGAAACACATCTCACAAACACACACACACACACACACGGACTGACCAGAAGTCTCGCAAAAACACCCATATGGACCATTTTCAGTAAAGGTAAGAATTATGTTTATTACTCACTCCACGATGGACACGTCAGCTGTTGCTGAAATCAAACTTGAACCATTACAACACATACTGGAGTATATAAGTGTAAATAAGTGTGTTGAAAAATCACACTGTCTGACCATTAACATTGTTGTTTTTAAATATTGCAAAACCTGCAAATTTAAGTCCAGCTATGCCCATTACTGTAGAAGAGCATTCACAAAGAACCAAGACGATTGAGAGAGTCATCTGGCAACTTTGCGTAATCAAAAATGCTCTTTGCCATGTGCCGTGTTGTCCATTAGTCATCAGATGTACTTTACTGATCAAGTGTTAATTCATCCTATTCATGTTAATCCACTTTCAGCACCAGGCTTAATTACATTTTCAACGCTTTTGATTGATGTTGTCTGAGGGGGACCCATTTGGGAAAGAGAGAGAGAAAGTCAGGGAGAGAGATTCATATAAACCCCTCCATCCATCATGATCACTGATCAAATCCATGTCTGAGCCTCAGCCAAGTACAAATCAAAACATTCCTCCCTTTAGAATCGGAGCAGGATTTAGATAGAAAGCTCCAGATCTTAGATTCTGTGCCAGAGTCGGAGCCAGAGGAACTTGTTGCACCCTAGATACAAGTAAACCCTCTGTGTGGCCTTCAGAAAGATCAATGGGTGGTCTAATAGACAGGCTTTGAGTGGCTCCATAAGGTTAAGCTGCTGATCCCGTTTAATGACAACATAAGGAAGTGAGATTTTCCAAAATCATACAGGTAGTATTTCGTTATTCAGCCCACATTATTATAGCTGTTTCTGTTCAGCCCCCTGTAATCTTGTCATATGTCAACAGTAGTTATTCAAGTCAAAGTCAGAACCCATTATTGCACATGACAGATAAAACTGATTCTGTATTTTTCATCAGCGATGCTCTTGTTATTCAGTCACAGAGTTGTATAAATATGTTGGCAATAAGTTGCGCTAGCTTCTTAATAACTCAGCTTTCTTAATACAGCTTATATTTTCCTTTTGTAGTATGTTTTTTGTGATGTTGCACGCCTTCACACTTAACATAGCATGTTACAGCCATAGGTGACATACATACACTGTGGTATTACTTGAAACTAACATATGTAACCATTTGGTGTAACCATTTGCATCCTCCTACCTGGTAGTTGGTGGTTTGGAGGTAGGTTTGGTTAATTTGGCTGAGGGGCTGTCGGTTGAGGTGTTTCACTGCAATATAGGAATACCAATAATTGACGTTCAAAGATCACCACATTTCTCTCACTCATTGTCAAGTTTTATCTGGGACAGCACAGTGTAGAGGGGCCTTAAGGGCTTTCAAGACAAATGCTGAGACTTCAAAAGGGCAATTCTGTTCAAGGTTTGCACGAGCAAGTTGTTACTTTAGTAAGTTAAGTCGGGACTACTGTGCAAGTCTTTATTTAGTTACACTGGATGAATCTGTAAGACTGCCCATAGTGGAACATCCCTGGCTTACAGCCTAGCAAAAGTGTCTGCACTGGTTGGCACTGTGAATGTTTCCCCTACTCTTGTGTTTTCTACAGCACTCAAGTTGGTCTCACTTAGGAGCATGAATTGCATAATTGGCTTGGAGGACATTCCACAGTGAATAGTATGTGTATAAAGTTGGATTTCAGCCACAATCTCAGCAAACCACTACCTGTAACACCTGGAACCTCTGCAATTCATTCACGCCTTATCAAACTGTCTGTGCCACAGATTTCATGCTCAACAACATAGCTATGCAACTGGGAATGGTCCGCTAAATTTGCCAAGAGCCTAAGGCTACATTCAGATATAATCAGGAGCTGCGGCGAAAACGCAGATTTTCCCATTCATTTGAACAGGGGTACTGCGTTCAGGCTGTGGCAGTGTGGGCCACAGTGGGTGCCAAAAAAAAAAGCAGCGGCCTGTGGTGAGAAGTTAAAACAGAATCAACTTTTGGAGAAATGCATCACGCTGCAGCGACAAATCATGTCGGCGATCAGACCGGCAGACGCACAGGTGAAGAAGGACTTTGTTTACCATGTAGCATTCACTGTTTACCTTAATAATCCACTGTTTACTGAGCAACTGTGAAGATGGAAGAGAGACTGATCGATAAGCACCGTGATGACTGTACATCAGCTGTTCAACACTGCCTGAGGGAGTACAAAGACGTTAATCGCCGTGCAGTCGCTTGGTGTTGTATCGCTCTTCACCTGGGATTGCTGGTTAGTATGTGACACTCCCACACCGCCGCACAACCCTGATTCTGTCTGAAAGCGGCCTAATGATTACATAGCTTGATGTTAATATTATTTAACAAGCAAGCTTGTTTCACGGATGCTAGATGTTTCCACAGGGACAATAACTGTCAAATTTAACAAGTAAACTCATTAAAATGTGCAAAATACATCTACTGTAGATTTATGTACTAGCTTCACTGACACTGCAAAACACCATGTGCACAGTATGCCAAAATGGAAGACGTCACCCACATTATGTGTCTAATCCCTGTGAATTCATTGTAAATAAATCAAAATTGTTGTCATAATCGTCAAGGTTTGGTCAGATCTTAGCAGTGTTGGTGTGATCATAGGAAAGTGTCACTGCTACTGGTTCTATAGGTTTAGTTTTGAAATGTATTCAAATTTGGTGTGTTCTTTTTTCTATCTCACCCCTTTGACAACTTCGTCTCCACCTTCCTCTCTTCATTCCACAGCCATCCCTGCCTCTTCTTCACATCCCTTCAGCTCTATTCCCCAGCTCTATTGTCATGTCTACCACATGCTGCATATGTTTCCAGGACTTGTTGGTGATTTGTTGGTGCCAAGAAACACAGCAACGTGTTGCTTTAGACACAGACACTTGTCAAGTCCTCTAGAGGGAAAACTCAAGCATTTGGCTATGATGTCATGGTATACCCCGTGTATACACAACTGAAAAAGAAACGTGCTTTGAGTCCAATGAAGAGTCAAAATTAAGACATAAAGAATATGTTCTTGACAATGATTTAGGAGCCAGATTTGATTGATTTTTGAAGCTACTTAATGAGAAACATAGACTGAATAAAGTTCTCTTGATGTTAAATACAAGTGAATTTTATTGCCAGTGAATTGAATTGACACCAGTAATAACAAGACTCACACAGCTCAGGGTATTACACTGAACATAGCTACCGAACAAAACTAGAGTTACAGTAAATAATTATTCTGAATCATATCCACAAATTCCTTGTCAGTAAGACTGTAAGGAATGCATGAAGGTTGGACAATCATTTTCTGCACAAGAAATTATATGACACTGAACCCTGCAAAAAATGTATGGTCCTGTTGTCATTACATTATAAAGCGAATTTTGTTATGATCTTTTACGGTGTTGAAGCTCGACATTCCATTGTAGTGAATGTTAAGTTAGTCGCTACAGTTTTGTTTCCTCTGTCTTGTGAAGAAACTTTGATTGGAATATACAGTAACTGTGCCCTTATTGTCTGTACCCGTAAATGTCTGGCAAAGAAAAATAAGAGTTTAAAAAAAATATTGGCAATGTCTGCCTTAGACTAATCTTAACAAGGACCTTCCACAATGGGAAGAATTATGGTGCAGTTTCAGTAGATAATTTTCAGCGCTTAGCCACCCACTTGGCTTTCCCACAGACCTGCCAGACCCAAGATTCACTCTCCTGTGCAGAAGCCGATCAGTCTCTTGGCGACAGACAGAGTATACTTCACCATAATCTGTAACTCCTTGAACACGTTTTATTACCAGTAGTGTGTAACCACAATCATAGATCTCTATTTCAGTCCAGTCTTGCCTTTATATTCTTTGGACTTGAGGACAGTCTCTCCCATGGCCAAGTTGTAAAAGGTTTCATAAACAGCTACAACCGCGCTGATGATAATGATACACAAAGCATCTGCTGGTGGTCTGCATCCAAACCAAAGCTACATAAAATGGTTACGCTAATGGATCATTTTGTCTCAAAGCAAATATATCAGTGCTTCAGTATGGTAAGAGCTGGCATGTGCTGATTTTCACACACTCAATGCTTAAAATGTGTTCAGCAGCGTGCAGGACATAAAATGTATTTTATATCCTGCAGAAATGTTACAGGGAGGGGGCTTTTGACACACTGAAAAAAATGGCTCAATTTCCATTTGACCATCATGCATCCTTGGCATGATGGTCAATGACAGATTACTGTGTTAGACAGGGCCTACATGTGTTCAGATGTAATGGCCTGCACCTGAGGCTGGAGCTACAGTTACATATGGATGCATACAAAGAAGAGGACGCAATCCAAATATTGTTATGTCTCGGTCAAAGCGTTGACCTTTCACTTAAAGGGCTGGTCGACAGATTTGGGACCGCATATCAGGAAATCCAATGACACTATACCATTTCTGTCTCTATGTCAGTGTGGGCATGTGTCTTCTATGGTGGAGGCACCTTTTTAAAAGAACTATTACAACTTGGGTCTTGGTCATCGTTTCTGTTGATTATAATAAGACTTTACTCACCGAGTTTAACCGCTGCCGACAGTTTCCCATGATGATCTAAACCATTTTTTCTGGAGTTTAAACTGAAAGACATTGCACCCCAAAATGTCTGTAATAATCCTTAGTTGCATAGGTAAAAACGACAGCAGTGGGTCAAAGCGCCACATAACCGCATGTTGCAAGTCATAATTTGAGTTTTCTTGTATATTTTCTGTTATATTCTATTCTTATTCTCCTGTGCTACTGTAACACCCAAATTTCCTCTCTAGGGGATCAATAAAGGATTAGCTTATATGAGTACTGTACATACACTGTACTGTACATGTATGCAGTATGTACTGTCCACCATGTAGTAGACGCTTTTCCTTATACATGTCAAAGGGCATAATTCTCTGATGTATTTGGATTAAGTTACACATTTATATGACGCAGGGTTCACCTACCGAGTTCACAAACCTTGAATATTGAATGTGAAGTTTTGGACAGCTTTCATTTAGATAACACATGTTAAATGGCTACAGTCCCAATGTCATCAGACTCACTGTGATATGTTGTACCTGGATCTGTGCCATGTCTCACATACTTTCACAGTTGGGACAGTATTTTTCATCAAATCATCAGGGGGGGGGCAGTAGCTGTTCAGTTTTTCAAAAAACTTCAATATCCTCCTCTGCAATTTAAATTGCACGATATACAGTATATCAAACAAAGACTGATGATGTGCAACTGGCTAATGAAATTTCCATTAACCCTAAGAATGATAAAAATTAAAGTTAATTTGAGATTTTTAGCAAAGAGACAAAATATAACAGTTTCAATTCTTATCGTTATCATGAACACCCTTTGCTAGATAACTCTTTAGTTTACTGGTTTAAACTTTCGACACACTTTGTTTGCTTCATTTATGTTTTCCTGTGCAGGCAAGAGATACCAAGTCACTGGACTTCACCACCATGAGATGGTTCTGTATTTCACTATGTTATAAATCCCCTTAACAAAAGAGGCAGGTGTCTTTAAGAACAGTTTAGAAATCCTACCACATTACAATTACTTAATATCTTTATATCTGTTTATTTGATTTATTTGTGTGTTTATTTTTTACAGTGTTCTCAAACCTGGCAGAAGTTTAAAGCTGACCAGTAACAGCAGAGAGAGCATGACACACATACGCATAGCTAACACTGTAGTCAGTTCATTGAGCTGTTAGCTTCAAAGCACAGTAACAGCATGCCAAATAAGGCCTGTAGCACAATAACACACAGACACACACACACACACACTCACACAACCTTTCATCCCTCTCAACGCATTCAGCTGCCCAAAGTAACCCCCCTGCTGTTGGTATCTCAGAGGAAATGAAGGAGGCCAGTTCAGCTCTTAATTGCTGGCATCTGATAACATAAGCGGACATACGCAGCATTGGGGATGCACGTAGCACTCACGGCCACAGACACGCCACATCTTATCAGCTGAGACCGGACCAATTTATCTAAATAAGTAAGACGTCTAGTCAGACCACTGTTCAGGCTCCCCTCACACCTTCTCTTATCACAGAGGAGAGTCTGTGGAGTCCTGTAGTTCAGGGACTAATGAACCTCAGAAACCAAATTGAAAAGCTGTGTATATCCAGTACATGTGTAATACTCAGATATGTCAGTTTAGTCTTATACATTGAAAAAATGAGGTATAAACATGAACTAACTGTGTGCAAGTAAGCCTATTGGCATCACATATCATTGTTTTCAAAGTAAACAGTGATGTTTGATGTTGTTTCTCAGTAACTAACAAAGAAACCCACTCATAGAGACTTCCAGGACAGAAAGAATAAAGAAGTAAGTAAAGGAGACAGCTTCCCTGTATAAATATGTCTGAATTAGCAGCCTCAGGAGAGGTATATTTTCAGACATTTCTTCATGGCAGTTGTCAACAAGTCTGATAAGAACAGAAAGTTGCTTCCTGATGCAGAAACTGGAGAAGTATTATATCAAATCAATCACTTTGAGGTAGTACTAGGATTTTACCGCTTACTGATTGGAGCGACAAAGTTTGTAATCTCTATTTCACATTCAAACCGCAGTAGGCCTGCGCAGCCACCCAACACCAAACTCCATTGTGTCTGTTGTATTTATTCAAGGACTTGGCCATCCTCTCCTTTTCATCAAGCGCTGTGTTATAACTGGCGGCCACTCTGAAAAGCAAAGACACAGACAAATTGAAGCGATTTTCATTTTGTCAGCTTACTGTGAGCTTGTCCAGAATGAGAAATTAGATCTGTTATTATTCAAATAAAAGCAGTGGGAAACGTCAAACTGTTCAATTTGTGTTTCTCCCTGCAGACGAGACAGAAGCCAATCCAGCTGGAAGAAAAAAAAAAAAAAAAAAACTCTGCAGTTCAGGAGGAAAGATGTTGTGCCAAATCAATATGAAGGAATTACAAGAGAACCAACTTGTTAGGATCACTCAGCATGATTATTGTGGTCACATGTGGACAACTGACCCTCTGAGCTCCTAACAGGGAATAGATTTCCTCAATCAAATTAGGAGCAGTTTCATTTAGGACGGAAGGATAACAAATGCAAGCTACAATGGAGTGCTTATAGATATATCTATTATATTATCTATTATATTAGTATCAATTTATTTTGTATTTCATAGTAATCTTACAGCTTATATTTTATAAGAGTTTGAAGAAACCTTTCTACTGTTAATCAGTACAGTAGTTAAATGTTGTACTTCATTTAAGGTTTGTACTGTAATTCTACAAAAACTAAATCATTAAATATTGCATTTAGATGTACTTCTACATGTTTTTTACATTACATATTTAAAGATTAAATTTAAACGCAAACACTGAAGTTTGAGATGATTTTAATCTGTTTCATACAAGAGACTGTTTTGTCTTCTAAAATAAAATTTTACAATCTTGAGCATGTGTTAACACTTTATTGAAGGTGTTTGGTCGTAATAATTTAGGAAATACCTATAAAATAACAGTGTTCCTCTAATGAAAATTTCTGTAAATGTATTGGTTTTGCACTTTATTTGAATTAGGATATTTTACTTGAATTTTATGTTTTTTCTTTGGCAGCCACTGCTGCCAGTAATTTGACCTTTTTTTTAAACTTTTTACGGTGTACATTAGATCAAAAGTTGGTTTTGCTTTAGAGTATAGTATACCAATTAATTAGCTGAGTCCCACAGCCAGACATTTAAAAAATCAGGTTCCTCATTTCTAGTCTCCAACCATTGATTCTGCTGGCTAAAATGACAACTGCTGATTTAATCTGCTGTAGTTAAAATCCCAGGCAAAAATAGTCAGCATCATCACGGAAAAATGTGATCTATTGTGTATTTGGTTTTTGGACCTAAAGGGTAAGATGAGATACAGGAGATTTATTGTAGGGAAATAAAGGTGGAGAAACAAGGAGAAACTGGTTGGCAGAAACTGAGGGCGGAGGGGTGAGGGTGGATGGTAGAGCTGGGCAGGCTGGAGTTACCTTCAGGGTTAAAGTCATCCTTTATTGATCCCCGTAGGGAAATTCATCCTCTGCATTTAAACCATCCTAAGTGTTAGGAGCAGTAGGCAGCGCCCTGGGATCAACCCCAGTCAGGGTCAAGGGCACTGACAGGAAAATTAACCTAGCATACATGTTTTGATTGTGGGGGAAACCAGAGAAACCAGAGGAAACCCACACAAACACGGGGAGAACATGCAAAGTCAACACAGAAAGGCCCTGCCCCAACTGGGATTTGAACCCAGGACCCTCTTGCTGTGAGGCAACACTGCTAACAGGCAAGTAGGCAGACAAGCAGGGAAAAGACAATGAATAATAGCAAGGAACCAACACAAGGAATAGTACTCAGAAATACACCGCACTGGAGCTATAAGCTATTACCACGTCTGCTACCACTGAAGCTGCGCAAACAATCTGACGCCAAGTGGTTGAAGAGCTGGGGTTGAAATACTGTTAGGCTGAGTTGATGGACAGCAGGTGGGCAGGTTCAGCACATGTGCATAATCACCAGGGATCCAGGGGCCAGGAGAGTCAGAGTGCCACACCCCCACCACTGATACAGACAGACAGACTGGGGAGCACAGGAAACACAGGGGAAAATGGGAAACATAAGGAAACATAAGGGAAAATACTGGGGCACAGCTGTGGCCGTGACATATTGGGCTATTTCATGCTAACATAACTCTTAGCTTAATATTAGAAACAAGCACATTACACATAAAAAAAAAAAAACTCCCCACTAGCCCCTGCTAGTCTATTACTCCTTCAAGCTCGGCTCCTCTACCAGAGGCCTGGGAGCTTGAGGGTCCTGCGCAGTATCTTAGCTGTTCCTAGGACTGCACTCTTCTGGACAGAGATCTCGGATGTTGTTCCTGGAATCTGCTGGAGCCAGTCTCCCAGTTTGGGGGTCACTATATATATATATATATACAGTATACATATAATATTTCGTATAAAAGAGTTTGGCTGGGGTCTCTGGAGTGTAAACTTCACCAAATCCAATAGAAGGACAGAGCCACTAACATTATTGTATAATCCCATAACTCATTACTCATTTCATAACTACTGTAGCTGGGCACACTAATGTCTGCATTTTACGTTAGGAGCAGACAAACACACTGTGAATTCATTCCTCACACCTTTGAAGTTGTGTTTCTGGTTTTGGAAAGGTCAGACAATAAATTGTCTTCTTGCATTAAGTTTGCAGAGTAACAGATATCAGGGCTTGTTTTCATGCCTTTAGAAGCCATTTGTTGCTACTCCTTTCTTGCAGAGTAGAAAAACAACTTCCACAGACCTGGAAATTGCCTGAGCTAAATAATCCATCACAGTAATGAAGAGGCCTTTATTTGGTTTTGTCAAAGATTCTGTTTTATCGTTATTCCATTTTTCCTAAATTGTGTGTTTTATATCAGTGCGTGCATGATCTTACACTCTGCTTACAGCCAATCACCTGCAGGAAGAAATGGAAGTCCCTGCCAGGAAATAATCCCTCACAACATGACATCTTGGATTGTCACATCCATTTTTACTCAGGGCTTCTTTGTTGCCCTGTGAACTAAAAAGTCATATTTCATATTTTATAATCAAGGGAAAATAAGTCAATTTTAAAAATAACAGATTTATGTAAAACATGCCTTAGAAAAAGATTAGGGAATTCTAACAAGGCAGTAGCAAATGAGACATACATCTCAATGACACATATTTTTCTTCCTATTACTCTGGTTAAACAGAAAGCCTGACTCCTAGTTTTCTGAAGTAGCTAATGTGATGCATAAAAATGAATCCAATACAATTTTTCAATTGTTAACCCTTTTTAACATGGCCTGCTTTTATCTGGGTTTTTAATCTTTTAGATAAAGTCCTCTGCATGGCTCCTTGGGATGCAGGGCATGGCTGTAAATGGATACGAAGAGGAAACTAAGTGGGTGATCACGTTGTTTCAGCCTTGTTAACAACACACAAGCAGGGACATGCACCACCACACACCCCCACATCGTCCAAACACCCTGTTCCCATGCTGATTGATCTGCAAACGTCATCCGTCAACCAGCCAGTAACTGTCCAAGCCATCCAATCAGCTGGCTGCCCAGTCACCAATAATGCTCTCTGTTAGCCAACCAGCAGGTCAGTTGTTCAGCCTGTAAGCCACCCAGAGAGCAAGTCACAAAGCTGTGGTTCAACCAGCCAGCTGGTCAGTCAGTCAATACCTTTTGGTTCTTGCTATCAGGAAGAATTTCCTGTCAGTCTTCTCCTCCCATAGCACCTGGACACACACACACACAAGCATGAATGCAGACACTTGCAGAAAGACAGACACACACAGGCACAAGCCAGCCAAATGGCTACTCCTGTCACATTTTGTTACACCATGTTCTCAAACGAGCAGCTGTGCCTCCACAGAAGTCTCACATCTATTCAACAGATGTTTCTCTTTCAAGCAATCAGAGGGTCTACCTGCAGAGCTCTGCTGTCTCTGACTCTCATGTATTCCATTATGTAAAACTGGGGCTGTTTTAGCTCATGATCTTATCCAGCGTGACTTACCATGAGTGAGCAGGGCAGATTTTAGTGTTGCCTCTGATGGGCTATCACAGGATGAGCACGTTGTCTGTTGCAGGGATCAAACCAGTGACTATTTGGGTGGGTTGTTGCTTAATACTCCCCATTTCATTTTGTTTTCTGCTTTTTTGAGGTAACATTTTACATTTTCTTCGTTATTTGTAATGATATACAAAGTAGAAATCCGTGTGGGGCTTCCTTTACACTATATTTTATATATTATCTGAAGTAAGTTACCTTTAACCAAAAGCTTTTGCTGAACATCTACTTAATGTGTGAGAATGAGCTTATTCAGCTTTTCTTATACCCTTTTCTTTTAGCTGTACAGGTCTAAATGTTGTTAAAAATAATGAATCTACTAGAGTTTTTGTATATTCAGAAGCATAGAATAAGTGCTGCTGTTCAGATAAGAATGAGTATGTTACCTTTAAGGATACAATATATTGAGTTCCAATGACCTCTATGGTGACAGTTTAATTAAGTTACATAAACACACACAGCAGGACATTCCTTGCACTGGCAAACACACACACACACACACACATCAGCAAGCACAGACACAAAATCAAAATCACATCTCCAGCTACACACACACACACACACACACACACACACAGAGCAGGTGTATCCACATGCCCATGAGACACACTCAAGCCAAAACAACCAGGAAGCAAAAGGCTACAGCCAATAAAACAATCCAACTTCTCCAGTTGCATTTTCACTACCTTGTCTAGACAGAAACGCTCATTTTCTAACAGCCTTCCCAGAGTCTGAAAGCATTGTGGGCTGATCTGATTTCTGCTTTAAATCCAGCTCATAATTTCCCACCTCTTTTGCATCCATAAAACAAATCTTTCGAAATTGCTTTAGCCGAAGGTCATAAACCTTAAACAGTGGCACAAGAAAAGGGATAGATGTCCATTATATTTCACCTACCTCTGGGTATTGGGCAAATATATGGGTTCTCAAGGTCTTCTAGTTATGGTCTTGATGATATTCAAACTGCTCAATATATAATAGTCACGTTTTCTTCATGGTCTGAGCACACTTTATGATCATAGGACCCAAAAAATGCATTGCTGTCATTAGGAGAATGTCTTCTTATTCTCTTGTAAAACCTTTCTGTGTAAATCCTTCATCTTTTATACAGTATTTACAGACGTTTCATAGGAAGTCCATGTTGAAATTAAGATAATGTGAATCAGACACATTTTGTGTCTACTGTAAATGGAATATGTTCTATATGTTGTCTAATGACGAATGAATAGAATGAAGTCCATCATCTACTGTATCTATCGCCGCTCTATGAAAAGTAGATTCCTTGATTCAGCAAAACAGTAGTAATGCTCAGCTGTTGTTATTCCAGGTTTATAGTAGCTATAGATTCAGCGTTTGTAGTACATGCAACATTATGCTGCTTTCCCAGCTAGTTTGCTATTTATTGACTTTCTCAGCCCTGGCCTACATACATCATGGTAAACTGTGGCAACAGGAGCCAAGCATATGGCGCCAGTAACATTAATAGTCAAGGGAGCCATTCAGATCTTCTGTAGTGCAAAAAAAGATATGGAAAACAGACCGAGTGGTTTTGACAGTGAGAAACAAGCTAGCAGTTTTCCTTCCAAATGCAATGCTGATGTTTAAATACAGTATGTGAATGTGGCACTTTTAGTTTTACCAAATTACAGTTTTAGTTTTACACACTATCACCCTGGATCAAATTTTAAAATCATTGTCTCATTTAGATTATATTTTATAGAGTTTTTCTAATGGCGCCATAGAGTTTTGACTATCAGAGTGTGCAAAAATCTAAAGGAACAGCTTGTTGCACTTTTTACTGCAAAAAAGAAGAGAAAAGAGGCTCTTTGTCAAAGTAAACAGTTAGGGGAGATGGGCCAGCACGTGTCTGCCCTGCAGCGAGGGCTGAAGGTAAATTATAAAGCTGTTTGATAATTTTCAAGGTCGCACTAGCAAGTCCTCCTTTCTCCATGAGTAAGTAGTAGAGGTCGACCTGCTCAAGTCCTCAACTCCATTTAATCAGCCATGGGGCCATGTTCCGACATAACAAGGCCTTGCTAATAATGCCTCCTATTTATATTATAGAGCTTAGAGCAAGCTTGGGACAAAGTCAACTCAGCGTCTGCTACTGTGCTTAGATATCCACTCTATGTTGAAAAAAAACTTTTTAGTTCATATATACTTTTGAGCTTGGTTTATTTCTCTCTGTACACTGACAGATCAAACCAGAGATTAAAAAATCTTGTTCTTGACTCTGCCACAGGAAACCGGTATAATGTGCAGCCAATGCTTTAGGACAACAACCTCCATCATCATATCAAGATTTTTGAAGTTACATTTTTATCAAATTCATCTTCATGTAAGCAAAAAAAGTTACTTGTTTTTGCTGCTACACTCGATCACAAAGGATTAACTGGGATTACACATCAAAAAACCTGTATGTAAAGTACAATGTTCCATAGAGGATGGAGTTATTGTAGACATATGCTTCCAATCAGTGCCATGATTTATAATTTGCATATGAGGAAATACTCTCAAAGAAACCATAACAGCTTTATTATAAAAATGTAGATAGACGAGCACAACCACAGTGCTTCATTTAAGTCAGTGCTTGCATGTAAGTGCTTGCATATGCAGCCTAATGTCATGATCTGATATATGGGCAACTCTTATCATAATGATGTGGTCCATCAACACTAGACAGATTTGTTACAGCAGCATGAAAAACTAACCACCATCTTCTATGTGAGTGCATGTTAAACCCAGTGCATTAGCCTCCATCAGAGTGTGTTTCTCTGCAGAGCTGTGGCTAGCCTCACTGTGGACCACACCTAAACATGTAAACAAGACTCACATGCATTCCTATGCTATATACAATAGCAGATGTAATAGCAGTCCTTAGCTTAGGTTAGGCTTAGGTTTTACGCTTTTCTCACTTATTGTCCATTAAATGCCTGGAATGCATTCTGTCACAGTCTGAAGCTGCAACTGTCTCTCATGTGACGTCAGGAGGAAGGGCAGGTTTGCTATGACTCCATAAAGTCACAGATTCCCATTGTTTCTAAAAACAGCTTGCAGTTAAACATACAGCTGCTTGACTCATATAATACATCACAGTGAACACGACATGTATAGCAGTTTTTCCTAAGATGACTTAATCACACAGCTAATTATTGAATTTAATGATGACTACGATCACTTTTTCCATTACAGTGCAAGGTTACTTACCTCTAGTGGCAGTGAAGAGGCAAAAAGCCCTGTACAACCAAGCAGGTGTTTTGAGTTATTCTGGCTTATTAGACCTTTGCTCAGGTTGATGATGGGTGGGACTGTGCTGGCAATTATGCGAGGTCACCAAGCTTCATGATTTAATAAGAATGATAAAGGCCTGGACACACCCGGATTAAAGAAATTCTGCGGCAAAATCAGTTCATATCCCCACCTATTTTGCGTGGACGTCACTTAATTTGTGGTGTGATCACTGCTTAAAGGGTTAGTAGTATTTTTTGAAGTAGGGTTGTATGGGGTACTTATCCATAGTCGGTGTATTACCTACAGTAGATGGTGGTTGGCGCGCCCCCAGTTTGGAGAAGCAGGCAGGAATACCGACACGGAAGCTAAGCAATGTACTGCTGTGTACGGGGACAGCAGCAAAACTTATTTTAGCCACCAAAAAAAAAGGCCCTTCTTAAAAAATCAATATCAGTTAAAAGTGTACGCTATATTTTGAATATTTTCACAGCTTTACCTTGCCGTCAGACAGCCCTTTCCTTTGGAACTACATTTTCTCAACCGCAGTATTCCTAGCATGTCGCAGATATGTACTATATGTATTATGCTCCAAAAATCGAATAATTTATAATGGTTCACTGTTAATACATGACTGTATCAACATAGGAGCAATAATAGATTTATTTAATATAGTTTTTATATATTTATATTTTTAACAAAAAAAAACACCCCGGGACAGATAATATGCACGTCTCGTCTTTGACCCTGATACGAACACCATAACAGGGCTGTTCTACTACAGCAATTTCACTGTAGCATGCAAGATCCAATATGTCAACAATTATTCAGCTTATAAAGATGAGTCTAACAGTTAAACCTAAGAATGAGATGAAAGCAGTATAAATCCATCCAATTATATCCTGTCAGTGCTGCCATGCTTCACTGCAGAATTCCTTTTGTTGAGAAGCAATACTTGGATCAGTTTTCAGCACCGCCTCATCATCTCGACCACCTCTCACTTTCATGGGCCATACACTCATGTCTTTTAACTTTCCATTTTACGACCACATCTTATGGCCATATTGCCTTTGTTCACCCATAGCTGGCCCATTACTGTCCGTGAAATTACTCTTCTCCTCACATGTATGTTAAAGCTGTTTCCCCACACTGTGGTCGTAAATTATCCAATGGTGCTCTGTTACTGTAACAATTTGGCGTCAAAGTGGGTGAGAGAAGAAAGAGAGCATAAAGAAGCAGGAAAGGGCAAGGGGGGTTAGGGGAGATCAGGAGAGTGGAGGCTGTGTTGCAGTGTCGGAGCTTTTATATTGATACGTTTTGAAACATCTCAGTTTATAAAATGGACATAGAGCCAGCTGTTATATATCTCCTCTCTTTTTGCTCTCCTTGAATTGCCTTTAACTCACCTTTTCATGTATTTACAGTACGTGCTTCTGCTGTTCAACGTATATTTGTGTATACTCATGCTATGTAAGGATTCATGCTATGCCCCAAATAGCCAATGTTATGTTACATGATTTGGTTGTACTTTAGCTGCTGAGCCTCAAAACAATTAGAATCAATCTATCTCAATGCTGTCTGTCTATCTATCATTTTATCTATCTGTCTGTCTATCTATTGCTGTATTATCAACAATATTTGCTGTAAATACATCATTGTAAAAATACTAGCTTACATAAAACATGCAATTTGTCCTTGTCAAGTAAAACTCACATTTTAGTAATTTTCTTGGAGGATAATTAATTAATTTTTAAAAAAGTATTTATAAATTTATTTAATTGGAGGATTACATGTTTGTGTGAGTTGTTAAAATGCCACAATCCTTGGCTTTATGATATCTGTTCATACTCAATTACATTGGATTTTTTGAATGGTGGTCAAACAAAAAAAAAAATAGAAACCAAAGCTGTTTTCTCAGGTCATAAAAAGTTGACAATTTGGATAATGTTTTGATGTGTTTCCACTAACCGTAGCTAATAATAATGAATTGTACACAGGGAAGGGATAATTTATTACAACACTGCAACAGGCCACAATGCATTTGCAGGTAAAACAGATTCACATGTGGGAGCCTCCCAGTTAAACCACAGTCTTGTACTGTTGGCTGCTAAGTGGCTGCACTGGGCAGTTGGGAGGAAAGCACCTTTCTCAAGGGGGATGGGGGACAAAATCCACAGTCCTCGTTCTGTACAAAAATTGTTCAGCTGAAGACAATACGAGCCTCAGCAGTCTGAGTTAGACAAATCAAGTGGGTGTCTTCCACAAGGGTGTTTCATTGCTGAGCCATGGCAGAGGGATAGTAACACAGAGAGGGAATTTGATCCGAATAAGACTGTAACTTTTCATTATGTACTCATTTAAGGAGGAAAGGGTGATAGATATTCAGTTTCTCTGTTCAGATTAGATATCCTGAGCATCCAGGGAAGTCTTTATCAATCTTCTGTAGAAGCTGTTTGAATCAATGATTCCCATTGGACCCTATTATTCTGTGTCACTGTGTTCAGAACAGAAGGAGGTGACTGGGAGTTGGGAGGAAGTCTGTAACATTTATATACCATTATCATTTTACAGTGGTTTTATTTGCTGCAGCTGTTTCAGCAAGGGTCATGATGTACCATAAATTCAGAAGGAAGTGTCTCAACATTATTACTTAAAGCACTAGCCATTGTACATAGACCTACTTGTGTTCTTTGGGTAGAAGCTGTCTAAGAGTGCACATACAAATAATAATAAAGGTCAGATGCATATTCTCTGTCTAATGTCTTCATAATGTACAAAGATCTATTGCTCTATTAGCATAACTTTTTTTTTTTGAGTGATTGTCTCCATGGCTGACCAGTCAGAGGTCCATTTTGCAGTGATGAACTTGTGCTGTTTTTGGTTTAAATTTGTCAGAAAACATGCTGTGTTCTAATGTCTAGCATGTGGCCACATCACATGCTAAACATTAGAGCCTCCTTTACATTAATGTGATGTGATCAGGGACACAGCAGAAAATAAGCGGTCGTGTTTACACCCATATGTAGAATACACAACTACACACAGACACATACATAAACACACAAACTTGCCCACAAACACAGTAGCATTAACATCTGAATGGTGCAGCCATACACAATCTTGTTTATGTGCTGCACTAATACGTGTGTACAAATATGCTGCATATTAATGATGTTCATCCTCAGCTCTTAACTGTTAAATTTCTTCACGATCAGACCATTATCTACCATTTGAATTGCAATTAGCAGTATTTGCCTGAACAGTGTGTCCGGTACCATTATGGAAACCACCTACAGGTCTGAACTTGTTACAGTACCTTGGCCATGTGATACCAACTTAGACTGTTCAACAAGACCAAAGACTGAGTTCCAACTCATAGCATCTAGTCGAGTGTATTGAAATGTGGAAAAATGGAACACAAAATTGTTGCTAGAAAGACAAAAAAAACCCAACACAGAATAAAGATCCGAGGAGAACAAAAAAAGAGAAAAGAACAATAGTGGCACAATCCTAAGAGAAGGGACTTCACATACTACAGAAAAAGAGTAACCAGATCTTCAGATTGCAATTAATTAATAGCTGTACACAGCAAGAAAACTGTCCTCTGTTAAATGTTCATTCATTAATGACAGCTGAGAGTTTGCATGGAGGTGTTTCTTGACCAAGGACACTGCAGTAGAAATCTTATATACTTGTAAGTGTAAGTGCTATATGTAAATATGTAATCACCATCAGTTACTCTCTGTGTGTTATGAGGGTGTATGTACAGGGCAACGAGGGTCATACAAGTGATTTTGTTGGCTCATATTTCTGCAAACTTACAGGCATATACTGTACATTGTATTGTTTTATATCTGTCAGTATTACATGATATGGAAAGAATGCAATTTTAGCTGAATTGCCAACATTTTAAAGCAACAGAAACCCTGTTTGAGCATGAGTACAGGCTTAACTTGGGACACAAATTATTTGTGAAGTGGAGGTCAAACTTGCGGTGTCTCTTCCTGTGGGAACCCACACTGGCAGGTGTGCTGCTTGTTTGTTAAGGTTCCTGAAAAACATCACAATACAATAGAAAACAGCTGCCCAGTAATACACACTAACTGGTGAATGTGCATCAGAAGGGTTGCATGTAGTGTGTGTGTGTGTGTGTGTGTGTGTGTGTGTGTGTGTGTGTTTAGGCCAATAGAATTAAACACAGGGCAAGAGTCTAATTGTCTACAATGTCATATTGTACAACACACAGAGAGTGTTAATTGATTTCTGTGGATCATTTCCCGCTGTGTAAAGTTCATCTAAATTGTGTGCATGAGACAGTGATATCACTTTCAATTTGTATGTTTGGGTATGGATAACTGTGTGTGTGTGTGTGTGTGTGTGTGTGTGTGTGCGTGTGTGTGTGTGTGTGAGTGCATGTTTGTGTTTAAAAGAGAAAGGAAGCGTACTGTATGTGTTGGGTGTGTGAATGGGTGGTGTCACTGACACCTGTCATCTCCCATATGTGGGGAAAAATACCTTCCTTCTTCTCTGCAGGGGTTTTGACACAAACAGACACACACACAAACATCTGAATGATTTATTTACAACCACGTCAATTACGAATATTGCACCATCATAAACTGATTTCACAATCATCACAATGCAAAATGGGTTGGCAGCTAATGTGAAACACAATATCACACGGTAATGGGTCTGCACATGTGCACACACTCACACACACACACACACACACACTCTGTCAGTGTGGGTGGGATTGCTGCAGGAGCAGACACACTCCGTCAAACAGAGCTGTGTAGTTTACAGTGTGATCGCATCATGCTGCTGATTGGCTGGCCAAACCAAAAAAGTTCACTCTGCTTTCGTGTTTGATGTAGAAGAATGAGAACGGTCATTTTATAGTTTAGCCTAACTTTTAATTTTTTGAATCCTCCATTATATTGGTGCTGAATGAAAGACACATTGTGAGAGAATGACATTATGATATTATGTAAGTTTGTGTGTGTATGTTTGTGTTTCTGAGGGTCTTCCAGTAACTGCCAGTAATTCATGGAAGCTGCTGCATCGTTGCCATGAAATCCACAGAAATCACACAAAAGCTTCGATACATCTATTGTATACATTCAGCAAACTCACGAGCAAATTACTTCACAGACGCGAGCAAGCACACGTGCACACACCCACAGCTGTGCAAATTTCATTTCAGTTTTCCATGAACATAGAGCAGGCGTTAGGCTCCCATCTCCTCTCTCAGCGCAGGAGACAGCATCAGCCAAAAACAAAACACTGGCTGTGTGTGTGTGTGAGTGTGAGAGACAGAGAGAGAGATCCACTGAGAAAAAAGAACAAGATTAGGAAAGAGCAAAATGTGTATCTGTGTGTGCATGCTCACACAGACCTTTTTGTATTTACATATGCAATCATGCACGTGTGTGTGTTTGCACTTTCATAAAGATGGCAGCGTCTCAAACCCCCACAGATATAAAACATGACTAATGCAACTCGGGAATCATCTCTTTTTTCCCCTCATAGTTCTCGTCCTCTCTCCTTTCTCTCTGCTGGCTGGATTTTGTCCTGCAGTAATTACCCTCAGCATGAAGATTTATGGAGTGGCTTACACTAACTATAATGTTTGTGAAGATTGTGGGGGAGGGAAGGAGGCTCGTGTTTCACAGCAGGATTCCACTTAACGTTACAATCGACACATCGCTGGTAAAAATCACGTTGACCAAACAATATTAATGCTGATTGTGATTTGAACCTGCACCAGCTGGAATGGGCAGAGATTATCATGAGTATGAACAGGCAAGATCGCCAACACTGGCCATATTGCTGACTTTTTCGTGTTTGATTTTGTCTTTTTTTGTCGAGTCAGGTCAAAATCATGTAGTATATAAGCAAATATTTAAACTTTGATGAAAGAGAATGGCAGTGAGATCAGGGACATCTGAGAGTCTGAGTTACTCTCAGATGAGTCAGCTGAGTCAGCAGTAAAGGAAGCAAGTAATGTCACAGTTCCTGGATGTTCTCTTGTAACAGGTCTAGGAGGTCAAACTGTTAAAAGCTGTTAAATTTATTCTCTGAACTTTTGTCTTGACTTTTAAAGCTGCTCTAATCACTATTTTTTAATAACAATGGGTTAAATGACTACATGTAATGTGAACAAGTTGCTCGTACTGATGAACTTTCAGATAATTGTCACCCCTACAGAGCCTTGTAGCGTCTTTCAGCTCATTGTTGTGGTTTTCCAGCCCACAACTTTAATGTTTTGGTTCACTCTCACCGTTCTCATCAGGGTCGTCTCCAGCAGACAGTTGTTTTCAGTCAAAAACCCACAGTACTCTATCTTCCCAGCATCATGTTGTATGTATGTAATGTCAGACAGACCAAGTTAGCAACTAGCGGGTGAACATAGTGGAGCATTTAGCAGCTAAAGAACCATATACTTCCCTCAGAGGCTGGTGGAAACTAAAACAGAGCTAAAAGGACAGTGAATATTAGACTTACAGTTGTTGACAAATGGTTCCAAATGAATTATATTAGCCTTATAACTTTATAAGGTGATTATCATAGGTGGTCAAAACAAATAATACTGAACACTTTCTGTGTGTTTGAACAATGCTGGGGAAGTTACCTGCGCAGCCCTTATCCAATAGCATATATAAAATTGCAGTTTGCCAAGTCAGTTCAAGTAAGTTACAAACTAGACATTACAAATGAATGAAGGAATAATTTTCACTCTTCATTTCATCTTGACCATTTCGTGACATTTTAGCATTAGCTAAAATGTATTCATCCATCCATCAGGTATAACCGCTAATCCTTGAGGGTCGCAGGGGTGTCTGGGGCCAAACCCTGACAGTGAGAATCTCACTCCAGCCCATTGACAACCCTGCTGTATTTTTCATGAAGGAGTGGCTTTGTGGCTTCCTCTAATTTGGCTTGAGATGTGTTTGGGCAGCGTGAGAGCGTGAGACAGAGCCTGAAAGCTTGTGTCTCACACTAAAATCAAAATCCTGCCATAGGAATTTCAGAGGTCCTGGTTGGTGGATTATTTTACCTTTGGACAGAGTCAAGCTAGCTGTTTCCCCCTGCTTCCAGTCCTTCTGCTAAGCTAACAGTCTACTGGCTGTATCTTAATAGTCAACCAACAGATGTGAGAGTGGTATCGATCTTCTCATCCAACTCTCAGCAAAAGAGTGAATAAGTATGTTTCTCAAAATTCCTTTAACATAGTCCCACTGTTAGCTAAGTGTACACTGTAAGGTGTATTATGTAGGTAAGACTTAACAAAAATGGGGAAAAAAATACATAATGATTTGGGGAAAAACATGGTTGGGAAATCACTAAGTAAAAGTCTGACATGGTAATAACTGTACCTCAGTTTGAACACAAATGACAAAGGTGTCCCCTCTGGCGTTATTTGATCCCTCCTGGATGTCAAGGGGTCAAAGACATGCCTGAACTGGGGATCAGAAAGCTGAATGACGTTAGGAAACTGGTTAATGTTGTTGACCATATTCACCGCGACGTCACTGAACCAGAAGACAGTCACACTCGATAAGTTTAATATGGAAATATTTTTGTGTTTTTTTACTGCCTGTTGCATGTGTAGGTGAGATGACATGGGTGTGTCTGTTTTTTGTTACTTTGTTGTTCAAAACAACTTGATGGTGTGTGCGGTGGGGCTAATGAGGTTGAATAATGCCGTTTGCATCATCCAGTAACAACACAACACATAATGTCCATCAGTGTTTCCAGGCCTCTGTCTTTTGTTTGGTGTAATGTTGACGTTTGTGAACAGACGCAGCTCTGACTCACACACAGGACCCACATAGTAAGCAGGGGAGGCCACCAGTAGATCAGTGTTTATAAGAGCGACATCTGATCGACCTTGAGCTGTGCGCTGTCTGTTATTGTAGAATCCCAGCACAGCTTTGGCCAAACAGCTTCCTCAGCGTGTTTATATCCACAACACTCTCGCTCACGCCGCATCCTTTCATTACAGAGAATGATATACAGAAGACCAAGGATGGAGGCAAAGAAACACTGAGTGACTTTGCCACATTCCTTTGTGTTAATCTTTTTTTGTATTCTTACTTGTAATTCTTTCTTTTTCCCTTTGATGTGTATTTATTTTAACTGAGACCAAATCCTTTCAGAGGATTAGAATGAAGAACACTAGGGTCATGGATGTCTTAGTAGTAGTGATGAGAGGTATTGAAACGTATTTCAAAGAGTGACTGTGATCTTTGGAGGAGGGGGAAAAGGGGGCAGAAATGTCAACGCCTGGGTTTACACAGAAAAAAAAACTATCCACATCACAGATTTGAGCCTACTGTACAATGATTTTCAATCAGAATTTGACAAACAGTCTGTGGTAACATATATTCAAACTCTACCACACTATTGACGCTTCCTGGGGGAAATTTAGGCAGAGGTTGTACAGTCCAAATCATTGGACCTGTGTCCATGCACTATGGACTACATCCTTGGTACTACACCTAACCCCAACCATACCCCTACCCCTACCCCTGTGCCCCCTACCCCAGCCTCACCCTAATATCCATGCCTTACTCCAACAACACATTTCCATCCCATGGGGTCAGAACCTCACAAGCATTAAAAATTGACTTGTTTAAAAAGCTAAGCAGGGTTTACCTGATCACATCCTGCATGGGAGAAAAATATAAGGAGTATGATAAGCTAGGATCACTCCTTTATTCCCAGGGCCTAACCAGTATGTTTAAAGAGTTTTTATCAGTGGAAGAAAGTTATATTGAATTGTACTTGTGTCCACCATATTCTGATCTATATTGCACATAGTTTTGGGTGATTTTGTGATTTTCTGCCATTAACAGGTGAATTGTTATTTGTGAAGCGGAAAGTTAGAGGCAACACAGCTTTCCCAGCAAGAGAGGCAAACTGACCTAATGAGATACCTACAATTAAAATCACACCACTCTTCTGATTGGAGGAAACTGGCAAATCAAAATACACGTATACTAATGTAAATACATGATTTCTTTAGTTCATCATTAATAGGTTTTTAGATGATATACAACAGATGTGATTTGATCATAACTATAAATTAGTTAAGAAACTGCATAAAAGGCATTTTAGTTATTTATTGATTACTTATTACAATAAGGTATCATCAAAGCACATGGACACTGTTACTCTTCTGTTTCATCCACATCCTTACATTATCATGACTGTATCAATGGGTGACAGCAGCAGAAATTGGCCCTATACTATATTCCTGGCATAAACACCATGCTTTACCCCCTCCACATGACCCCTGCCCTTGTCCATATGTTCAGAGTCCTGACCTATTTTGGTTTACTCCCCAAACCCATCAATAACCAAAATCCAACACACAGCTCTTTGATAATATCAGTTTTACCAGATCTGCTCAAAAACACTTACAAACCAGTAATGGGGATCAATAAAAAACAAATGTGAGTAGGCTATAAGCTGAGATGGCCAAACACACAATGACAGATTGTGCAATCCTTGTGTGCACACAGCTCACATCCACCCAACTTTAAGATTATGGAACTAGTACACTTACGCTGGACACACACACACACACACACACTTGTTTTTGTCACTTAGTCACATTGGTTGCTCATTCCCTGAAGACTTAACATGACCTAACCCCAACCCTTACCCTAATCTTAACCCTCTAGTCTTAACCCTAAAATTTAAAGGAATAGTTCAACATTTCGAGATCAAGCTCAATACCACTTCTATCTGTCCGTTAAATATAAACGGACAGCTGACGGTTAGCTTAGCTGAAGTCCAGTCTACTCTCAGCAGGGAAGAGTATTTACCAAAATGTCAAACTATTCCTTTGATGTTTAAATGGGAGTCCAAATAATGTTAAGCTCTACTTGTGGTTTTGTAATGGAGGTGGCTGTGAGGATTTTTCAAGTTTTAAACAGAGAATGTGTTCATTGGAAATGTTTTGATCCTATAACATCCAATACATACTGTATGTGTGTCGTCAAAGGATTTGTCTGATTTTTGCCACACCTCAAGCTATTCAAGAGATTATCATGTCTAGCCAGCCACCAACTAAAAGTCCCTCAAATCATGTGGATCAGTTATAAAAAAAGGTATTATGCAACCCATCATAAGGGTCCAAGCCTTGCTCTTCAACAGGCCTGAGTGTCCGCCCTGCTGAAGTGTCCTTGAGAACCGTTCCCATGTAAATCAAAGCCTGGATAACAGCAGAAGCTGTCAGAGCACGGGTCCTGACCTGACCCACAGTTTGAGAAACAGTGTCTCTCTGCAGCCTTTTAGATTTTCTCACAGTTATCCAGGAGGAACACCCTGGTGAGTATCTCTCTGCCAGACCTCTACATATGTTGGCCAGACAGCAACACACACACACACACACACACACACACACACTTAGTCCAGGTTGCACCACACCCTGCAAGACAACCAGCTTGTCAATGAATTTGCCAGACTCATTTATACGTAGGGTTTTGTGCACAAATGTATCCTTTATTCTCCTTCATCTTTTGTGGAATTTTCAATTAACAGAAAGGATGAGACAAGGAAAAGTCTGGGTGTTTGCAGAAAATACTAAGGCACCAAGTTTAGGATGTGTGCAGGGGGAGGAGGTGGTGGTACTGTAGGTGGAGGTTCTATGGTGACTTCTTGCAAATGTAGACTGGCAGATGTAGGTTAGGATGACAGCAGCAGACAACAGAGAGTGGTTTCGAGAGGTCACCTGTAGTTAAAGACAGGCAGGGTGTTTTTCATTTCCAGGAAAATATCAAAGCTCTCATCTGAAACCCCTCCCTCACTACACAGGAATAGCTTAATAGCTTAACTAGTCAATATTACCTCTATTGTGGTTGATTGTGTCGCTTGAAAGCCTTGGTTAAGGTAGACTTGGTTGTCTACTTAGATTTCTTTAGGAAATTTTGGGGGTTCAAATTGTTGACAATCTGCTCATCAAATGACACATTTATCCAACTTTCACAGGGAAAAACTAATCATTTGACACAGATCTGCATCACCTACTGAGAACATGATGAAGATATTAGAAAAACACACAAATGATGTGTAAAGCAAAGTATTGCTGAAACAACAGGTCATAGGCCAGGGGTGCCTTGTAGGAAAAACAGTTTCATCAGCAGAGCTAGCTGTGAGGCAAGCAGTCTGAGCCAGCAGTCAACTGTGATAAGGAAAGTAGCAGAAGATAAAGAGGTTTGATTGTTTGGCTTGGCCTGGCCTAGCTCTGGGTTGGGCTGGGCGGCTAAAATAGGGTTAAGAGAAGAGAGCCAGGAAGATAAATGTTTGTGAGAAAGAGAGACCGAGACAGAGGGACTGATTTTGACCAGAGGTGTCAATTACACAGACAAACACATTGAGTATCAGACACAAAGGACTCCAGAGAGCTTGGTGTCAGTAGCCTGTTGGCCTTTTGGTGTTTTAGAGTCCCACTGAAAGTAGTTTTACAGAAAAGTACTCTGACCACAGCCTCTGTGTGCGTCTGTGTAGTTTATGATCAGTATCTGATCAGCAATCTCCCTCATCTCTGCAGGGGAAACTAAACCAGCTCATTAATCACCAGATGACTAAACAAAGAAAAAAAAACACGTTGATCATGCATTTTAAAATGATGCACATATCAGGTTTGTGAGACGTTTAGAACTATTCGTACCAGTAACTGCAGAGAGGTAAAGCTCAGATCCCACCCACCTCTTGTGGGAAACCAGCCCAAAATGGTTCACTCTGCCTGGCAACCAGCCCAAAATAACAGTCTGGATTCAGAATTAGGAAGTTGTGTGAGATTTAAAAGAAGTCTACAAGTCAGTTCCGCAACTGGACCAGCGCTAGAGTTGTGGTTACTGTAATTTTGGCCCTTTGGGTATCATGTTGATTGTGGTTCCAGGGCTGGTCCCATGAACAGCATGTTTCCCGTAGTAAGTAAAATTAGGATAGACTTGTCCTTTGCAATGATGCGATGATCTACAAAAGGGTGGAGAGACGATGTGTAGCACTTTGTGAGAGGGATGGAGATTCATTAAGTGGGGCGGCTCAGGAGGTAGAGCATGAGGGAATGGGTGGATGAGAGGAAGTGCTTCAGCCTCTGCGGTAGAAAAGTGCTGTATAAGTGTAGTCCATTTCCCATGGAGAGGTATGATATGGTACACGTGTATTACACAGATTAACACATCTTTATAAAACCCAAAAGCTTGTGTCATTTCTGGGTGGTTTGCTGGTATTTTTGCTTAATTTAATTTCTGTTTAATATGTGTAATACATGTATCATGACTAGCTGGTTGCATGTGGTTTCTGTTTTTAAACTCAAACTTCACTATCAATAAAAAAAGTTTCATTTGTGTACGTCTCATCACAGTACAGGCTACAGTAGCCACAGTATATTAGTGCACAAGATATGTAATCCTTGATAAATGTATTTTTGTTTGCTACAAAAACAAGGAAATAAATAGAAAAATCAGCAATCAGCAATCAGATCAACCATCGTTTTCTTTTAAAAGTCAAATCCATCAGTAATGCTACAAAATGGTGTAAATTCCTGTGTGTGAAACAAGAATCCTGCCCCGACTCCACTGTGAGACGACCTAATCCTTTGACCTCAAACGCTTAAGGTCAGTGTGACAGATTGCTTTGTCTGACGCAGTTTCATGCTCTTAACAGATTTCCCACTTGATGAAAGCCAACCATGGAAGATGTGTAGACAGACATTAAAGGACTAAACAGTTTGCCATCAGAGAAACTATGCTAACACAGGGTTTTTCACCCTTGTTAGCACTGATTCAAACCTCAGATTTTTGTGTGTTTGTGTGTGTATGCATGTGTGCATGCAACAAAATCATTATCAAATAGGCTCTGCAGTCTAATATGTCTCTGTATGATAATCTTTGACTGTAACAGAATTTTGAAGCCATGGTTTATTTAGTACACCAGGCATCTGCTTGCACACACATATGGTATGTGTGTAAAACTCAGCTTGAGACCAGAACAGAAAGGAAGGAGAGAGCCAAAGAAAGAGAGTGAGAGAGTATTGGTTATCTGATGAACGTAGATGCTTTTTAAGAAAGACAGAAATAACCCAAACCTCCAGGCCTGCTGCCACACAAGTGTAACCTGACTCAGCATGATGACATTTGAGGCGAATTACCTTCCGGCTCGTCATGGTCAAATCCATTATCCTCAACATCTCCGTAACATAGACCATGTTTACGAAATCAAAGTCAAACTGTCTGGCTCGGCCTCCATCATAGAATTTTGCACAGATAGAAACAGTGAGGAGGAGACAGTAGGAAATGATGTGACAGAAAGAGGATGGCACTAAGTGTACAGTAAATGTGGAACACTAAGAAACATAGACACAACAGTGCAACAGTATTTTGAGAAAGCAGCCTTGTAATGAATCCCATGCAATCCATAACACTTTATGTTAACCAGAGGGAGAGACAAAATACTCATGGGAAAGAAAAGTTAGACTGTTTTTCAAGGCCTTAGCAAAATTCTTGTTTGCTAAGAAATCAGCATATAAAGTATTGATGTTTGTTTTGACTTTTGTAGTCATTTGGTCAAAATTGTGATTACCAAAAAGAAAAAATGTAAATAGTATTTCTTTTTCTGCTGTGATAGCGGCTCCTACATTAGTGTTATCCAGAGGGCATGAATTTTTGGTACCAATGATGTCCATGCTCTCTAATTTGTTTTGTGCAATACCTGGAACTAAAAGTAGTATATCACCAACAGCCACACAGGCAGTTATCAAGCTGAGGGCCAACACTGGTAGCCATTACTTATCATCCGTTACTCCATGACTCTGCATGTTAGTTACTTTGTGTTGTGATTCAGATCACAGGGTACAGAGCGCTGAGGTTAAACTACCTGTAGCTGTGAGCTTTGACAGAGTTGACATTCGTTGTCACCACAACTGGACCCATGACAGAGAAACAGTTAGCTAGCGCCCTTCCCTTCCTTTCTATAATGTGGGATGAACACAACGCTTGCTGTGCAGGATCTTCGATGACTCAGCAGGTATCAGTGCTAGAGGTAACACAAATGCATCTGTCCGAAATCAATTCTAATAATTACCATCCCCAAATCCTGGGGGCCATGTAAGCTGTTGTTTAGACAATTGCGTAGATATTCAAGCATAAACAACCTCAATCAGAAAACTAAAATGTTCATCATTGGGACCACTTTTACTTCTGATACAGACCTCCATGTTCAACACAACCTGTTGTTTACTGAGGCCCAGTGAACCACAAGTGACCTTGTGTTACATAACCTACACAAACAGGCTCAGCTTTCACTTTGGGGACTCGGCTCTTCTCCGGCTCCTTCTCCTTCTTCATATCAAACTGTCAGATCGCATTTTCGCCATGCAGATCTCCATCGGCCTGCCTGAAGGATAACAATATTAGTGTATATTGGTTCCATAATAACTTCGCTATGCTCCCAAATATGACCTAGTTTTTCCTGCCGTATCGCTCTGTCGATCTGAGGGGCTGCCTGTATTGAGTTAGCAAGATTGACGGGTTGGTGTGTTTGGGGGTTCTTAGCTGCCTTCTGTGTTACCACACACTGTCGGGGGTGGCTTACCTATCCCATTAATGGAAAGAGAGATAAGTCAAAGAGGAATGGAGGGGATTGGAGGGCCGGTAAGAGCCACCAGAGGAAGAGAAAGGGATGGATAGAGGAACTAAAGTGGAAGAGGTCATAAAGAAAGGAGAAAATTGGAAGCAGCAGATCGGGAGAGGCCCGAAGATAGAGATGGGGATGTGGTATGGAACAAAGTTGGAGATGCAAGGAAAGATGGGTAGAGGTGAAGAAGTTTTTTATTGTCACAAAACCTCTTATGGTACTATCGCATTAGCCTTCCGTGGAGCCTAGTGGACTTATGATACTGGAGACTATGGTTTGGATCCTGATTCCCTCGGTGGTTACGTTTAGGCAACAAAAGCACTTTGGTTAAAGTTATGAATAGATTGTGCTTTGGGTTACATGTTAATACAGTAAACACATCCTGTCTTGTGCTTCAAGTCACTTGTAGTACTTAACCAAGTCCACGATCTTTCCTTAACCTTAACCAAGTGCTGTGTGCCTAAACATGACCATAAAAAATGTACATTAAAAAATTCTTTAGTTGTATTTCAAGAGTGGATATTGTAGGAAAACAAATGAAATACATTGTCAGTACACATTTTACTGACTTGCCAGATATGTTAATTAACGTTTCCTAGTTAAGTGGATAAAAAAACGTAAGACATTTGTTTTTACAAATTTGTAGTATGTTAATGTAATTTCCAGGAGACAGGGTTGGTATTAAACATGATGATGAAACATGCTGGAATAATAATTTCCCCATTTCCACAGTGCATCACCGTTTTTACTGGCCAACCTTCCATACCTGCACGATCAAAGCCCAACATAGGTGAACTCCCGGCTGAAGATCACACCCCACAGGAAACTCATGCTTGAAATCATCTGTCGTGTGGGTAATAGGAGGAGTAAATGGAAAATGGGGTGAGTATCTGTAGGGACAATGTGTCATGTGACCAGGGAGGGTCTTTGGGCAACAATCAACATTGTTTTTTAACCATGACCCTGATTGACAATGATCCTACCAAGTGTTGTTTTTTTTTATCCAAACCACAATCTTTCCCTACCCAACCCAAGTGTCTTTTGTTCCTTAATTGAATCATATCAATGACAAATGATGCTGTCCTGCCGATCAGATTAGAAAATGGGTCATTTTGAAAGGCAATGACAAACAATCCACTGTATTTTGTATTTTGAAAAAGGAGATCAAAATAGCAGAAGAAGGCATGAATAAGGTGACAGGGGAAACAAACAGGGCTGAAGGATAGACAATGGGACAAAGTCGAAATAGAGACGGCAGTGGGAGGTTTGGAGATAAAGAGAGAAGGGTAAATGGAAACCATGTGCAGGCACATCAAATTCATGTCAACCTCTCACAGAGATACAATGAGATGGTAGAAAGGAGAGATGGGTTGTTGAGTTAAAGACAGATATCAGTAGGGTCAACGGTGTGGTTCCTCTTATCCTCAAAGCCTCCCTCTCTCTTAGTGAGATACCACCGTCTGAAAGTCAGCCAAGGGCGGAATAAACACATTAATGCCTTTAATGATAAATGGTGCTTGTAGGCTTCTGGTTTGCATTTCTGAAAGTGAAACACACCCTAATAAAAGACCACAGGGACAAAATTATGTTTCTATACTTCCAACCAATCAGATTCTTAAATCTTACAACAGTATCTTGTATTACTTAATTCATGCTCTGGAAGAAATTTAGAGGTGGGGCAGGGGAGGTGCCTGGAGATGGGGATCAGACAAACCTCATCCTGCATGCAAAGAAGGAAGACCACTAATCTCCAAAAAATAACTCAAAACTAAACAAATTAAAATACTGAATTAAAATCACATGTTAAACAATACTTCTGCTTACCTTATTTGAACAATGATTTTATCATATTTGGCCAGCCATATTTTCAGGTCAGATCAGTTGTGAATTGAATGTGCGATTCAAGACCTTAAATGAAAAGGTCATATTTGCATTTACTGTTCCTTAGATCCCAGTATGGTATCTTCTTTGTACATCATTTAGCGCACATTTTTCAGGGAAAAGTAAATCGTAGGGCAATGTAACTAAGGCTGTGTTCAGACAGACAATAGCTCACTCATTCATTTGAATGCAGCCAGGTGTCAAAGCAGAGGGCTCTGGCAAAAAAGTTTAACCTGGCTCAGCGCAACATCATCCAGCAGGATGCTGCATTAAGCAATCAAATGCAGCAAAGTACTCACTCCTGGTATATAACATGACTGGAGCATGTCACAATCAGGCGTATGAAGAGGCAGGAGAAGGACCCAACTGCAGAGCAAGGAGGCTCAAAGCAGTTTCAATGATTTATTAGTCCTTACTTGTGGTGTAGGCAAGCAGGCAGGCAAGAAAACAACAGGTAAATCCAAACTGAAACAGATACCAAAAGCGCAGGGAATACATCCTAGAACAGGAACAAAAAACGACTCCCAGAGGACAGGACAGGACAGGACACATCTACATAGAGCACGGAACACTCCTCTAAACACAAGACCATGAACCGACCAAGAACAAAGGAAAAGGACAGGCATAAATAGGGAAAGGCTAACAAAGGGAATCGGGCACAGGTGAGCACTGGTGAATACAATCAAGGGTAATGATACTCAAGACAGAGACACAAGGGCAGGAGCACAGTGGAAACAGGAGACATGGCTTCAAAATAAAACAGGAACTAAACACAGACATAAACACGACTAGACAAGGTCCATGGAACATGACAGAGCGTTTCTCCCGATTACCTGGCAATGATCGCAACAGAGGATAAACTGATTGTCACTGCAATAACTTTCTAAAGTTATAAAATCCTATCTTATACTATTATAAATTGGCATCTGATAAACCCTAAAACTCATGGATCTGTTTCTCCAACTGGCCTTCCTGGATTTTATTTCTTTGTCTCACTAGTACCTGAAACAGCACGTCCCCACCAAAGCTTCCCCTCGTGTTTATTAATCACTCTTTTCGGTCTGAATGGACGGTAAAAGCGGAGTCTGCAGAGCACAAAATGACTGCAAAGTACCCTCAATGTCGCGAGCCTTGATGCCAATTTCCCTGCCATCAGGATGCCAACCTTATCACCAATGAATAATGTGCTTATTTTTCTGGGAAGAATTATGTTCTTCTTTAATGTGCCTGATGGACATGTTCATATTGTAAAGATCTGCAAAATGTTTACTCCCTAGATTTTACAGTTATGTGGTCTGTCAGTATCCGTGTGTGGCAACTAAAGTGTGGTTAAGGTTAAGGCCGGGCCACACTGCCGATCTGAGCAGCGCGTTACAGCTAACTCGCTGAACTGCTGCGACTCACACGCGTGTGGTGTCCACACATGGAGCGTTCCTGCTGCGTCGCTGCTGCTGCCAGCTCTATCTCCATTGAGTTTGCCTTTAATAATGGCCATCAATAATAGAATATTTCATTTCATTATACATTTCATTTATATTTCGTTTAGATAGAAAATGTTAAGAGGCTTTTGCTCAATTACTGGGAAGTTAAAAAAAGTTTTTTTCGAATTTTTTCAGGCCTGTGACATTCTACAGATATCGATATTGAAACTGCAAATGAAAGGTGTAATGTTGCTGGTTTGATGTCAATACGACTATCATATTTACGGTCTGATTTTGCTGAGAACTGCACGTCACACGGAAAAATAGGCGAGACGCTGAATCTCTAGATGAGCCGCGCTGCAGACACGCGTCTCACGTGGGCTGTGTGGCTGCTCTAACCAGTTAACATGGGCGCTGAAATGAAAAGCAAGAGGTTCCGTGAGGCACAAGAGCTGCTCAGGTCGGTGGTGTGGCCCAGCCCTTAGATAACCAAAAGCACTTGGTTGAAGGTACACAAGATTTTGTTAAAGTACTCAATAGTACCACCCTGAATATTAGTTCCACTGCTTTATTTGAGTTTTGAAACTCAGCACAGGTCACAGTTTAGATGAAAAATACCATCAGTGACTTGGAATTAAATTTGTGAATGTAGGTGTGCTATTAGGTGCATCAAAATCTTTAAGGCTAGGGAATAATCATGGTCTTGGCTAAAACAGTGTCAATACTGACAACAAGGTTCAGGACTCAAATCCACACTGCCAATGTCCAACGCAAGTGCCACTACACGACCTCCACCCCTTTACTTTTCCTTACTCTATATGAAATTCATACTGCTTCCAACATTGACCTTTGAATGACCTGCTGAAGGATCTGACTCAACCAAGAAGCATCTATCACCTTAATTGAGTCACTTCCACATGTTTGACAAAGAAACCACTTCCAAGAACGAGCCATATGTACTGGCTGTGCCCTGTGAAATCAAACATTTTCCACAAGAGATACATTTCTCTCAGTATGCCTCAGCAAATTTAGTAGACAATGTACATTTTATCAGTCGATTCTTAACCCCATTTAGACTTTGAGTGACTTGTCAAAGCACTCAAAGTTTCAGAGACATGAAACTTACTATAGGAAATAAGAAATTAATAGAACCCGGAGAAACAGCCCGAAGATTGAGAACACTGCATATGTCATCCCCTCCCTTTCCCAGTTACAGTGGGTTAGTTACACTGTACATAAAAAGTCACCTCTGTTACAATATGTATCACTTATAAATCAAATCAAACAGTGCCAAACTTTCTTTTGTTAAACAACTCAATTTTGTAAGGGTTTTGCATGAGTTTTATGGGTTACAATCTGCACTTGAGAACTAAAAAGAAGAATTTTTAAAAGTAATTTGGCCATTGAGTTCTTTGATTAATGTACTAGCAGCTAGTGATAATTTGTCTAAGCATAACCCCTGCTGACTAAAAAATAAAAGTTACAGGAGCAAAAGGATGGCGGATTAAAAAAAAGACTAGTGTAAAAGATGTTTACACAGTGCGGTAAATTTCAATTTCACCGACTGAAAAATTTGTCAAAGCCGCACCACTGCTGTGAGCCGAGATGTGGGAATCGATCAGTCAGACTCCTGGTGGCATAACCTGGTTGCCACATGTTATGCTTCATGAAAAGGGTCAGTTTAAGTTCACTTTGGTCACCTTTTCAACCTCTCTCAATACTTAATACAGTATATGCAAAACTTGGTCTTACATAAGAAGCTTTGAAATATAATATAATAACTCTGATTACACCTTCTTTGTTCAGTGGCTGTGACATTAGAGGAACAAAGAGAACAGATTTTGGATTCTTAAAAAAAGGGGTGTGCCTGCTTCTTGGTTTAACAATATTTATTTCGTATTACTCTTGTTGTTAGCAGTAGTGATATTCCTGGAAATACTCAGTATTACTCAATATCACTGGGCAACCATTCTGTGCTTCCTAGAAATATTTATCCTCCAATGCTTGGATTCTTAGCTCTGAATCCTCATTGAAAATTTAAACACTCATCTCAGGATCAGGTCTAATGAAACTATTCAACCTCTCTTATCATGCATAAAACCATTTTGGACAACATGATATAACTTTTCACTGGCTGAAGTGCAGCGCAATACTCCACAGACAAGCTTTTGTCTTAAACTGTGGTTTGGTTATGGGAAGCCAGCTAATCCAAAACATTCTGGATCAATTAATACAGGGGTGGGGGTCACAGTGTGACGTCGCACTATAATACAATACAGCACATCTGTTGGTGTGTGTGCATGTGTGCTTGTAGCTCTACATCTGCTTGTCTCTGCCTGTGTGTGTATGAATGAGTCACTCCCAGCATTTCTGTGTGTCTTTCTCTGTGTGTGTGTGTGTGTATAGCTCTATATGTTTTTGTAGAAAGCTGCTTTGATGCTTTGAACCTTTGGGAAACAAAACTCACAGAATAAAGTAAACCACATTTTAAAAAAATGTGCCTTTACATTAAAGAGTCTGGCACAAACACAATAGCAGCGGAATTTCTCAGAAATGACAGAAATCTTTCTTGTAAGGTCTAAACATGTGTGCACACCTCATGAACGGAGTGTCACTTAACATAATTAACATGTAAAAGTTACAAGCTGTTATGTATCAATAGATGTGGTATCTATCCACTCTCTGTTGCGCTCACTGAGGCCATATCAAAAAGCTCTGCCATCATTTTTTTTTTTTTTTGGTGATTTCATATCCTTTGAGCTGCTGAGTTTTGTTATCAGAGTCAGTTGCTTTGTATTGTGATTTATAGACCATCCAAGTAAAATGCTAATTTGATCTAACTGATAACCTTGTTAAAATGGCACAATGTAATTATCATGTTCAGGTGTGCTCTCACATTCCCATGTCCATTATAAATGTTGTTTGCTAAAAGAATTCCATATTATTTTTTTCTCCTGATGACAGAGACTGTTTGATTTATTTTCCTGTTGCCACAAATATATTCATTACATTTTGCAGGTACATTTGATTTCAATGTTGCGTATGATACCAAGCCAGGCGTGTTAGATTCCTACAGTATTTACTGGGATACAGATTTATTTTTAACCATGGAAGATGACTGAACATATCACAGATACTTCATAGGTGGAGAACATGTACAAAATGTTTCAGAAGCTGCAACTTATTGTCTTCTGAGTCTTTTTTTTTTTAATCTAAGTGATAATTCTCTCACTTATCCACACAGCAGCCAGTCAGTAATCACAACCATTCTAACCTGTGCCGTGTTGCTTCTAGTTCCCAACACTGATGATGTGCAACCTTAACTTTCACCACCACCACCAGTATCAAGGCTTTGTCTAGAATCACAGGGGTCATGGTCTTGGGGGTTATGTTGCTGTCATTTATGGCGCTTATCATTTTATTTGGCCATTGATCCTAAGCCTAACTCGTAAAAAAATAATTTATATGTAATTTAACATTTTATTATCAATGCTTTATAAACTGGTCTCTCCTGACTGAAATATTGGCAATAATGGTGTAAAGTTTGAGTCCGGACCAATACAGTTATGATCTCAGTTTTTTTTTTAAATGTGGTCTCAGTCTCAACTAGATCTTGCCCTCCATTAGTCTTTGTATTGAGTCACTCTCAGCCTCCCTTCCGTCTTAGTTTTGACTTGGTCTCAAAATTACAGCATTTAAGGAACTTAATCCTCCTCTTTCTGCACGGTGTTTGAATCTGTCAGCAAAATCCCAATCTGCGTTGATTTTGCTGCAAGGAGTAAGGCTTCAGAAATGCCAGATCTAAACACCCCATCATCACCGGAGACGTGACCATCCATTTGTCCTTGTTTGTGGACTAAATATTTGAGTTTAGTAATTGCATTGAAGAATTAAGCAGTTCAGCTGATTATTTTTCATGGCTCTGCAACTTCTAAATGTCTCCAGTTCTGGTTTACATTTAACATATGTTTACAGGTCACACATGAATGTAGATGAATTTAACAGAGATGCATATCAACACAGTGTTAGCACAGTATTATGAGTTCAGCCAATCATTTAAATACTCAACAACATTCATTTCATGTGATGAGAGCCGCCCAGGACCTGAAAGCTGCAAGCATGCACAAATCCACAGTAGCACTGCTTGTAATTACGGCTGTGCTTCATGGTTGAGCAGTATCAGTGTTGTCCTATTTATCGGAAGGGAAACGACAACCTGCTATAAACTGTGTGGACGTATTAGTTTGACAAATTAAAGAGCCCTTAATGTGGATTCTACTCATTATCACAAAATTCTGTAGGATTTTCCACTAGCCACGCCATCTGTGGTTAACTGTAAACGCTTTGTCACAACACAATTAACAGCTGATTATTATTCTGGTAAAATATTACTAATAATTGAATGCATGTGTGCCTGTGTTTATGTTTGTGTGTGTGTACAGAGTTCACGCGTTCAATTTCAGGGAATTGCAACCGAAAATGTTGTGAGCAGATCAAGTTTTGTTTCTGTGAAACTCTGTGTTTGAGTCTGTCCTGCTCCCAGGTTGGAGATTAGTGCTAAAAATGGAGCTGGGTCATCAAATGCCAGAAAAGACATTTCCCAACACCAGTACACAAAAAACAACCACTGGCTCCTCTGAATTGGATGTGCTAGAGCCAAAGCTCCATTTACTGACTTCATGGGAGTGACTCAGGCTTAAACAGAAATAAATGATGGGTAAAACCTCTAAAAGTCTGCAATCAAACCAAGTTAACATCTTTATGATTCAATATTGTCTCATCTTGTAGCCACAGACAGCTCTGTTTAGTGCTGACTAGATTCCCCTCTTTTCTGTAATGTAGGATGAACACAACACAATGACCCAGCAGGTGTTGAAACTACATAATGCTGTATACACGCAATGTCAGCAGAATGAGAAGAACAGGAAAACCTCCCGTTATTCTGACTTCCAAGATGGTAGCCCACACTGCTGGCCTTGTAGTCACATCCTTTAAATAGCCTAAATTAGCTACTTTTGCTGTTAAAGTGAAGAGATAAAAACAGTGTATAGCTCATTTTAAATTAGCTTAATTGTACTAGTGATTTTATTTTGATGTAACCACCAGCAATAACTTTGCAGCCATTTTGCCACAGGTATGTCGACTCTTTTTTTCGCAATGTGGGAGATTTCGTCTCTGTCAGAAACTCCCAATAAGTAGGAGGCTGACGTGAGCTTTTATTCCGACACAGTTGCTCAAAATCACGATCTGAATGATATGACGTAAACACAGCATAAGTAAAATCAAGTGGGAATCACTGGTAAGGTTAGTAAACATCATGATGGGGCCTCCCAAATGCTGAATGTTGTTGGGTCAAACATCTAAAATTGCTAATTGAAAAAGGGAAAAACATGTCTTGTATCAACATTTGTATAGAGCAATGATGTGCTGTAGTCAGTAGAGCACCACAGAAGTTGACAGCACGTCTTTTAGCAGCCTCAGCCCTCAAACGTCTGTCAGCCACTGCCATGGGAAATGCCCACCCAGAGGTTTGAATCTCAGATGCCCAAAAACACACTAATATGTACAATAGCAGCAGTATCATTATACTTTATATTTGTTTTGCACAAAAAGTGAGGAGAATTAAAATTTATTTTGGAGGGAGTATTTACTCTCACTATCTGTCTCACTGATCTTGTGCATGTGACAAAGCCATGAAGTCCAAGCAAGAGCCCCTATATAGACCTCTGACAGAGCACTGTGTTGAGGCTCAGTGAAGGGTGTAAAAATTGCCAAAGCATTAAAAGTTTCCAGGAGCACAGGATGTTTCAACATTTGGAATCGCTGTGACTCTTCCTAGAGCTAATTACTGTGTTCCAACAGAAATAACCCTGTCGTCTCTGCGCCAACCCACACACACACACACACACACACACACACTTCACCTTACACACTCACTCACAAACAAACACAGGGTCCAATTTTGTCCCTTTTGCATTCAAGTGGTATATCAGCTGAGGGTCACTGCAGCTGTTCCTGCCGCCTACTGGACCTGATAATCGCCCTGGGAGCAAAACACAAGCACACACACAGAAACATCACCATATCTCATTCTGTGAGACAGGAGATAGGGAGCAGTCACTTTTCCATTGGGCTGGCCGCCGAGCCTGTTTACCGCGTTCGCTGTCTGCCACACACACACAGACACAAACATTTGCTGTACAAGGACATCCAGACAACTGGTGGCTGGGATAAACAAAGAAACCAAATGAAACACAACATTCACGTGGTGTTTCCTGTCAAGCCAGAGAAGGTCTTAATCCATGTCCTTTCCAAACTTAATATGAACCGACAGGAAGCTGGAACTCAGAAGAGTTCTTGTCAAATGCTGTATATACTGTAGATACAAGGTTATTAGCAATGTCAGGCTCCAGGTCTTGGCTAATAAATAACAGAGAGAGAGGGTCAGAGAGAATTTTTCAGGTTCAAGCATGTGTCTCTTAGGATGACCACACCCTGAAATGCACTCATACCTCAATGCGCTGGGGACTGAATTCAGGAGATGAATGCATATACTCTGAAAAGAAATTGCAGTTCACTAGTGCACCAAATGTATTGAGGCAGTAGCCTTTTAATAACTAATGCCAAATTAGGCAGGGACAACATAAAATTTAAAGGAATTTGTTATTAGCAAATAAAGCAAAAGAAAAGACTAAAAGTGTTATTAATTAAAAGGCAAAGTTGAAGTTACATCCTATTTGATTATTTTTCCTTTGATTAGATTCAAATTTGCAGTGGAAGTTGTAGCCTTTGTGAATACACTCACTGATTTAAATTGATTGACTTCACGACTTCAATGAAAAATCTTTGATGTGTTTTTATTGTTGTAGGATATTTAGACTGTTTGGGAGTAATCATTCATCTAAATACAGTCATATTACTGCATTTAGTAATAAAGTAACTGTGGATTGTGAAACCCTTTTTTAAATGAGTGGATAAACTCACTAACGCACTCTAGTTCTACTAATTCTAGGGTAGTGCGCTGTAATGCGAAGGGGATATTCATAGGATATCATCACTACTATTATGAAGTTAAATTACACTGACTGTGGAGTAGTGTTGTGCACATTTTCTTAGAACTGAATTGCTGTTTTCCAAAAAGAATCTTTCCCAAAAGGATACCCACCCAAAATTATATCATTAAGTTTAGTGACTTGTGAACTAAGTTGACATTCGTCAGGTGAAATGATAAAAATCTACATCCTACACCCATAATGACCACAGCCTGGTTCTACAGATCCCTCCTTTAGCTTTCATTGTTACAATTTTCTGTGTGATTACTTCCTCTCCTCTAAAGATGAAAATGGTTTCATACACACCATAATGTCTTCTCATTCTCTGAGAATAGAGATCCCAGGTTGGAGAGCCCTGGTATGTGAGCATATACAGTATGTGTGTGTCTTACATACAATGCAGGCTGTAGGTTCATGTGCATGCATATATGTCCATTAATGTGTGTGTGTGTCTGTGTGCAACAGCTGGTTCTTAGATTTGAGTTCTCTCTGCCTTCAGGCTCTGCAGCTCATTCAGGGTCAAGTGTCTTTCAAGGTTTCACTTTTCACTATGTGCAATTAAAACCGAAGCTATGTATTTGACATATTAACCTCAAAAATAACTTTCATTGGTTGGTGATTTATAGTCTATTGTTCATTACAAATATTTGAATGTTTCAGATGAGAAGCAGTGATATCCAGGCAAAGTTCATACCAGATGAACACTCTTGCCTCTCTAAAATGTTCTAGTAAATAATTCAAAAATGCATTGATATTTTGAAAATGAGGATAAGACTAGAAATGAAGTGCACTACAGATTGTCACTATACAGTTTGGGTGGTAGATATCAAATGTATACTCACAATCAAACCACTATTGTTATCCTTGTAGATTTGCCTTACAAGAGATACATAATACAGTGCTGTATTCCTGAAAACATCTCTATTGTGTGATTATATGTATTGAGTTGGAGCAAAACCATAGTGATTTTGGACTATTTTGACACACTCTGTTTTGTCCCATACTGCCTGTGAGATTTAGCTAGGTGTTGGGGGTGCAGACCTGCTGATTTGTGCTGAGAATCAGCTCAACATTTAGCAATATTTTGTCATATTTGAGCAAAAATATTAGTAATTGTAACATACTGAACATACAGTACAGAGAGCAGGGAAGTGGATTATAGTACAAACTGCTGTGAAACTGGGCTGTTATTGCATTTGATAAGAATTAAAGTAACATGAATTTAAAGGAATAATTCGACAGAATAATTGCTTGGCCATATACTGTGTTAAGCCAGGTTAACAGTTTCCCCTGCTTCCAGTCTTTACGTTAAGCTAAGCTAACCAGCTTCAGGCTCCAGCTTCATATTTACCAAACAGACATGACAGTGGTATCTATCTTCTCATCTGACTCTCAGCAAGAAAATAAATAAGCATACTTCACAAAATGCTGAACTATTTAACCTATTAACCAGCCAAAACACACACAAATAAAGAGCGTGTCAAAAGCCAAAAAGGGTTAGAAAATGAGAGATAATGTTGCTCATTGTCAAAGGGGGCAGATGACAGAGTGAAGAGAGAAAAGAACCAGAAAGAGACAGCGAAGGAAAGGGAGGGGCTTCCTGTGACTAAAAGTGAGATTAGTTTTGGAGTAGTTCCTGTAGTCATTTTAGGGGGATTTCCTGTCTGAGCCACACAGCTGATTACACGAGAGCTTTAAACTTTAAAGGGCAATTGAGGAGAAAGAGAAGAGGACAGTGATGAAACTGATGTTGACAGTGAAAGAGAGGATGATGTTTGGATAACAACCATGGTGGAAGTGGTAGAGACGATGGAGATGAACATGAACAACAGCTTATGATGAAGTAGGAACAGGGAGAGCCTTGGAATAATGATGATGTGGATATGAAGATAATATTAAAAATAATGATGAGGATCACTGATGCACTGATCAAAGAGTAAAAAGTCCTGTGTCCCAGAGCTACACTCATATGTTAAGACTTAGACTGCATCTTAGCTTGAGGCAAGTTGACATAAGAGTCTACCTGTCTGTCTATTTCTGCTTAAGCTAAGATTAGATTGGCACCACTAACATGGATGCTCCATGTATGTGTGTTACAGGTACCTCTTTCTGCCTCTATGATAAAGGCAGAAATTCAGACAGACTGGTCAGAGTTGGTGGGTCGCAGATCCAGCAGCCGGCCCTCCCCTCCACACCCTCCAGCTCCGAAACACACACACACACACACACACACACACACACACTCATGCACACACATTCACATAATGCGAGGCCACCCCCTACATAGTGGCTGCTCTATATCCGTGTGCCAGCTCTTGTCCCTGGCATCGCTGGCGGAGGAGATCAACAGTGAAGTCTCCCTCCAATCGGACAACTGCTGTCCAAGGCACACACAGCGCTGGCCAACACTCGTTGTGCTGCTCGCAATGTTTTTGAAGTGTGAAATTGAGCCCAGATGCTCAATAAAGCAGTGGGAATGAGGAGATTATGTGTGTGTGTGTGTGTGTGTGTGTGTGTGTGTTTGTAGAGCAGAGACTCCCTGCCCAGGACTCTTCATGCCAGACTTGAAACAACTGTATCAGTCAGGCATGTTTTCACTGCGTTAATGTTTACTCTAAATCAATGCTAAATCATAACTCAAAACACATTTATCACCTAAAACGTGATCGATGTGTCAGAAATATCAACCCTCCTCTCCTCTCACGATCACGGGTGCTCTCTCTCTCACACACACACACGGTATACAGTACATGCAGTACATTATTTCCGAGCAAGTAGTCCACCCTTAATTTTCCCTCTGATCTGGACACATAGAGGAAGTGTTTCCACTGGAAAATTAGCTCACGAGACGGGAGTGTGTACATAAAGACACTTGTGAGTTTCCGTCGCCTCTGCTAATCACCAGTTGGAACGGAGTCACAATGGTTGCCTATCTCTGTCTGTGTGTGGGTGTGTCTGTGCATTTGAGTGTTATCCACTTCTGTCTGTAATGTAATTTTAGAAGGAGCCAGGATGGTTTCCCTCACTCACCTACCTACCACACACACATACTTGCAAGTGGAGTTCTCTGTTTTTGTCTTGGAGGTGATAAAAGGGCATTAGTTCCCAGATATGTTTCATTTGAAGTCCCTTTCTAAATCTAATAACATTAACCCCGATCTCCTGACTTTCTCCAACTCCACCTGTTTTCATCTCACCCCCACATACAAAGTATGTCCGAGCCCTATCTGCCCCCCATTTTAATTGTGTTTTAATTATATGAATGAGGCAATTTTGACTGCTTTTGGTCATTCTCGCATATTTTGAGATCTTAAAGGATCACCTGATCTCACACCAATTAAGAACAGTGATACCGGTAGTTTACACTGGTCTGACTGGGCTTCTTATCCCCAACCAAAGTGTGGCCCTTTGTGATCACTTCTGTTCCACAAGAGGAGACAGAGAGACCATCCAGTCTTATCTGGCTGACCACTGCTCGCTGAGATACAGCTGAAAGGCATCATGGAATAGCGTTTCTTTACATCAACATGAAGTATATTGCTCCAGTGCACAGGATATTATTAAACTATCCTTTGGTGGGGACAGGCAAGGCGGCCACTTTAATTCTTTTAACAAACTGACAGGTGGTCAACCTCCTGTACATGCATCATTAGACTATAATGCACGTCCAGCTTATATCAACAAATTATGTAATCATGAGTCATTAAATAATCCTCAGTGATATAGCCTGTTTCTAGATCAGAAAACATCAAGATCAAAATTTAAAAAACAAACTTGGAAGAAACATTTTTCACTTTGTTAGCAGCCCGCTCTTTAAAATAGAAAATGTCATCAATAATGAAATTACACTAACACTAGTGCATCAATGTCAGTTCTTCCAGATTAGAAGAAAATTATAATATGCTGCTCCTAAACTAAAGAACCTGTGTGCTCAAGCCAAGTTCTTAGGTTCCCACGAAACTGAGTTTTGTGAACTGAAATCAAGTGGGACACAGAACAAATGGGTGACATGTGATGTGCAGGTCATGACCACTAGACAGGATTGGGAGTAATCAACAGCTGACTGTTCACCAGCTGTGTAATAGACATCGAAATCACTGCTCCCTGGTGGAGCATCCATCCACTGTGAGGACAACCTTGTCAATAGATAGTCTACATTTCCTGCGGTGCAACATTTTTTATTGTATTGAATTCCCCAGTCGAAAAACAATCAGCTGTTTAAGTGCAGTTACACAAGTCAACATTTTATAAAATGGCATTTTGAAGGTGTTCTTTATGATGTAGATGCGTTTTTCCCATGTGATTAGAGTATGTTTGCATTTTTGTCTGTGTGCATGTGTTTATCTCTTTAGCGTAATTGAATTGGGAAACATGCAAGTAGTGTAACACAGATGCTTGCTTGTGCATGTGTGTGCGTGTGTGTGTGTGAAAGGGAGAGAGATAAATTGAAAAACAACTTTGCAACCAGCATGACTTCACCATGGGGTGTGAGCCTGCCTTCAGTTTCACTTCCAACCGGTGGGTACACATCCCATCCAGGGCACGGGCCAATCGTAAATGAGTAATCATCGTCATGGAAATGTGCTGACAAATAGGCCGATGTAGTGGGAGTGACTGTGATTTTAGTGAGGTCAAAACAATTAGCTGGGACCACCTGACAGTTCATTGTGCTCAGTCACACACCGCATTGAATGCATGTGCAAAAAATTGTCCATGCGATAATGTTCATCCAAAATGTAACTTTGCGTAAGGCAACTAAAACACTCCAATGTAGAATCAGATGTCAAGCCTGATCAATGAAGCGAGCACAAAGTTTTCAATTACAGCACATATACTCCAAAACACTCTGACCATGGCCAAGTTAACTGTAACTTTATGTTTTGCAATTCCATCTCTTGGTATTACACTGTGTGTTGTAATGGAGTTGGGTTGCTTTTATATACATTTATTGTATTCCACATGTTGCTATTTAGTTCTATTAAAAAAAGGCTTTGTGTCTCCCACGGCACACAAGCTCTTAATACTGTATGCAGGCATCTGATGCCAAAGACACCAGCGTTAGGCAACAGTAAGAGTGATTGGACTTACATTTGGCTGGGATCCATTCAGCAGAGTGAAACACTACTAAATGTCACAGAAATTAGTTGGGACAGACAAAGCTACATGGATATCAAATAGAGTGGAGTCATACTGTCTGAGTGCTTCAGCAGTTGGCATAAATGTCTTTAAACTGTGAGACATGCATTTGTTTGAAACACAGAGAGCTATGCCAGTGTCATTTTGGTAGAATAATCATTAAAAAAATTACTTTAATTTACACAGATTCAGTGCAATTAGTGAACACTTCCCTCAGTCCAACAGTACCGTCATTTAAGAGCTTGCCAACCTGTCAGTCTGTATTGGGTGAACCAGTGTATAATGTGATTAACATATTCAGTACCCACCCAAGTTATCAGTATTATTGGGACTTGGTGTTTGGCAAATAAATGTTACATCTATAGTTCAGTTTGGTCTAATGGTTGTGGTGCTAGGAAGGACAATCAGGTCATTAAAATGAAAGAGATTTAATGCCCTTGGAAATATGAATGCACTCAGTAAATGGCATGGCAATCAGTTTCTGCAGATTGTGCAAAATCTTGAAAAGATGACATTTTGTGTCCAAAATGGGGTTTCTTCAAGGGTTCATTCTGTCTGAGCATGAACACAAATATGCTCAGTTGCTTTCATGGCAGTCTGCACATCAGATATTGGTATTTCTTCTCTGTATGAGTGAAAATTAGAGGGTGATTGTGGTACTAGATTAGCAAAGGTCAAAGGGATCACAGAAGATATTGGCATTCATCCTCTGGGAACCTATGATGTCTACAGGAAATCTCATGAAAATCAGATTTCGAGACATTTAGCTTATATTCTGGCTTTTCTATTCTTAAAGCTACCTTGGCAGCAGGGGAATTAAATTGACTGGTGAGAGTGCCTTGTCTGGCATCACATGAGAGTCTTTGGGGTAACCTCCCACAGACACACACCCTGACACAAAAATACACACGTCAGCAGTCGTCATCAGCATTGGGTAACACTGTGTCCCTTCATGAGTCAGTATGACCGGGAACACCCACACACCAGATTCAAGGGAACCTTGGGAGTCTCTATCAGTGTGTGTCTGTGTGAGAGTGCTTGTGAGTGAGTGTATACGAGTCTGGGGGGGGGGGGATTTTGGCTTGCACAAACAGTCAAGCAATCTGATCTTCTGGGGGGGAGTGGTGATAGAAGCCTCGGTCTGCTCACTACCTTTACTAACTTTCCAACTGTCTTTCCTCTTTCCTTATCTCTGTTTCTCAAACTAATCTGCCTATTTGAATAATGTATGTGAACATGGTTTTGTGTTTGTGTACAGTGTGTGCACAAGTACACAAACGATGCAGCTGAGGGAGATTTTCTGTCTGAATGTTGGGTTGATAGCTGCTGGTTTGTATTGTTTATTACATCTTTTCTATTGCATTACTTAGATATTTAGACTGGTTGCGCAATCAAATCATTGTTGCTGGTGCCTTCCTGCTTCTCTCTGCTATGTTTTCTACTGACTGAGAGACACCACACCAGTGTCACGGCTCTCCTGTAGAGTGAGATGATTATTTTGATTGTTCCATATTTTTCTACCAAAGTGGCCTTGATGTTGACATGCTGCCTGATGTAACTGAAGATGGCAAGCCGACCATTGTTGACATGACTCCTCATTAATTGTTGATTATCTTATATGAGAACAGGTAGCATGTAAGATGTGTATAGTGTGATGCATACAGTACATAGCCTACAGAGTCTGCTATATGTTTACATTCAAAGCAGTAAAGTCCATACTAAAAACAACATTTTATGGCACTCCACTTCGTTTTAGACACAGAGCATTGTCCAACACACTTAACTAATTGACTTTATATAGAAAGGAGTTATTCTCTGAAACCTTTAGTACCATTAATGACAATAATTCATGAGTCAAAAGTCTGAATTTGTGACTGTGTTCCTGCTATAATCAACTGTCTGTTCATCACCATTAATTAGAAAGCTCAAGGGATTTGTCTGCTACATGTATCATTACACTGTCACTGTTTCAATACTGTTGTCAATGCTTTGATATCCAATGTCGCCACACACTTCATTCATTAAACCATGACTACCATCTAACTCATCAGTCCTCTTCTTATCCATTTGCATGCTTTCAATAAGAGGTGGAAGTTACAAATGACACAGTGTCCACAGTGCTCCATTCCACACACAAAACTCTTTGCAGAGGGAATCTGAATCTTTTTCATGAAGCAACACACTTGTGTTATGAAAAAGGAAGAGTTTAGCAAAATAGTGTTGCCCTGTGGTTTTCTGAAACACACTCTGAAACCACATGCCAACCGTGTTTGGTAAAGCTCACACAGCAAGTAAATATATAGGAACCACATAAATGGGACAATGTTGTTGTTTCTCACATCTGTTTCATTCACTGTACTGCTGTACTTCTCTTTATCTTATTGTGCATTTGGTTGAGAACACTCCTCTTTCATGAGACACTACAGCTACAACAGTTACCATTGTTGCATTGCAAGGGAAAAAACAAACTATCTGATGTTGTTTTTGGCTTTGATGCTATTGTGTCATATCATCACAGCATCATATAGCTGGGAGCAAATGTTACTGGCTTGGACTTTAACATCATTACCATATCACTCCATCAGTGCCATCAGCAACTCTTAATAGATCGCACATCCGTGAACAGAGAATAAATTTGGCTTTTCACAGTCTGCAGCTGGTAGGTTACTTTTTCTGGGCAGCAGAACTCATTTGGTTACACTGCAATGCACAATGGTTTGGAGAATTGGGGTGTGCAGTGTTTAGGTGTTTGCAAAGTCCTAAAAGCCCTTCATAAAGAAAATAGAGGGTGTCCTTGTACACCAGCCTGTATGGCATCAAAGAACTTAAAGGCCCTGAAAACATATTTCCTCAATCAGCTTCTTACTATGAATGATTGGATGCTACATGAGCACACCATTTTCTGCTAAAGTTAGAACAGTTTTGGTTATGTCACGCTTGAGGTTTCTGTTTTTCTTTTTTTTCTCTGTGTTATTTTCACTGGTTTAAAAGGACAGATGATGAAGGTGATTTCTGAATCCAACGGCTGAATCTGATGACCATTGGTGGACTGTTTCATTGCCGTCAGTAAAATCTAATCATACCACACCCACATAGTCCTGACAGAGCAAATTAACTGAGTTTGGAGTGTTAAATTCTTAATAAACACTACCTGAACATGTTAGATAAACCTTTATGGAACCTTCACAATTCAATGACACAAGCTGCTGTCCATAGCATCACATTAAGCTGTTTTACCTTCATCAATTTAAAGTGCTGCTACTACAGCACTTTCATTTTAAAAAGTAAAGTTAGGTTCACTTTAATAAAACATTTAATGCCATCCATGTGCAGTACATTGCTGTATATAAGTTAAACCAGCTTGACAGTTGTTCATAGCATCTCCACAGAGTTCATGCTGTGGTGCCCGATTTAAACTCTAGATGATCCCAGTGCCTGGTACATGCCCCAGGACACCAAGCTGGCAGTACGCCACGAGCATCCTCCATTTGATAATGCAGGGAACTTATGTTTGAATAATTTTCTAAACAAGCCTCTGACTGAAGCTGGAGCCGTGAAAATCAATGCATCAGAAACATGTGGTGGCGCTACAGCAAATGGAGGGCCACAGTGGACGGACGAGGGACCCTGTAAGAGGAAATCAGAATTCATTAGTTAGTAAAGCCTCAACATCCTCTGTCTGATAAGCATGACAAAATTCAGAAATGTTTGGTAATTCTTAGCAGAAATGTAAGTTAGGGTCCATGACAATGCCCTATAGTAAAGTTTTTTTCTAAGGACACATATTTTCAAAATAATTCAGAGGTTCCATCTGAAAAAAATTTGTCAAATAACTTTTTGCTAGCTATTGTGCTAATTATGTTTGGGAAGGTTCTGGTAACGTAATGTTGTCATTTTTTTATTTCTGCTTCTCCTGAACTGTTTCGGAATAACTTTTAACATTGTGGTTTTTGACCTCTTCTGTACAATGCTTTCTTCCAGAAATGAGCAAAAGATCTGTACAATCTTTTGCTCATTGAGCTGAGGTGTAAAATGACCAAAAAAACCTTTTCATCTTCACGTGACTCATTTTAATTCCCGACCACCATCTTCAAAGACAATTCTGTAAAGTTCACTTCAAACCAAAGTGCCCACACAGATAGTGCATATCGTGAGAAGTGGTTGAGTGGTACGGTAAAGCAACGGGAGGCTATAATATAAGCATGATGTATGGATTTTGCAGGAGGAAAAATAATGTGAAATCTTTCAGGCCAGACAGCATAAGATGCAGCATAATCCTAAAGATCGTGTGGTAAACGCACATGCCGTAGCAAACTGTAAACCTCTTTGCTTCTCTTAAAGAATAGAAAATTGGTTTCATACTCTGGATGATTCTTATAACAAAAGAGATTTGTCTGGTAATATGGATCTCTTGGGTTCAGCTTGGAGGGCTGTCAGTTGCTTTCATCTCTCTAAACTATGCAAACAACTCCGGCAGTAACACAAACATACATATTGAGACTCTTTGGAAATGGAACTCATTATTCTGTCCCCCTCAAAAAGTAGACTAATAATTTTCATTGTTCATCATTTTAGTACATGACTAATAAAAAAGGCTTGATGTTGTTTATTAAAATCACAAGGAGTGGGTACATTTAAAAAAAAACATTCAATATAACCGCTTTGGAAGAAAATAATTGAATATTTCACAACAAAAATGTTGTTTCTGTTGCTGTCAGGGTGACCCAGTTTTACTAGCATTTGCCTTTTTTTCTAGCATAAAGGCTCTCTGTTCGGTTAATTTTGGGCAAACCAAAGCTTAAACCTTGGGAAGTTCATTTAATACCCGAAAGAGACTAATTGGTAATGTAGCACAGCTGGTGAGGCAGGCAGCCGACGCTGTCACAGGAGCTGATGAGATAACGGGCCACAGGTGTGTACAGGACAGGGGAGAAACAGATGGGTCTGAAAAACACACACACACACACACTATAAATAAGACTAACAGTATATACTATATATTAATCCTGTCACCTTTCCAGTGTGTGAACAACATTCTCAAAACCTGATTTACTATGCACTGACTATGACTTGGGGACAGTTTTAGTTTGTATACTGATATCTTTGAGTATACTTAATTTAGTCTCCTTTCCAGTTTGAATGCACTGCAGTCAAAATCAAGTTAGTGAAAACCTACATCAGGTTCTGAGCCAGTATTTACCAAGTGTCTCAGAGTAGGAATTGGTCCAAATTGGCCAAAAATTCTCAGTGAAACATTTTTTGGTCCTACTGTTAGGATTAGGAGTAAGAGTGTTTTGTTACCTCTCTTAACTTACTATAGGAAATCACTCCACAGGTACTTTGTTAAGAGCTGCCAGGAAATGGCGATCAGGCAGAGTAATATTTATTGATGGAATACTTTTTATGATGGACCTTGTGTGGGATGTAAATGCTCCTCAAAAAGGAGAACATAATGCTGCCTCCACAGAAACCAAGGTCCTCTCAACCACTTTTTGGCAACAGTGTAGATGCAGCTTTGCAACGGTGATGATTTGGATCTGTCGCAACTGACAATGTCGGCAGTAATAAATCAAATTTTCATCACTCATACAGCGCCTTAGATAATTTTAATTCATTTTCCCACCAATCAGTGTGAAGCTATTTTTTATTTAAACATAATCATGTTCTCCCTGGATGCTGCCTGCTTGATGATAAAGGATATCCCCAGAAGCGATGGTTAATGAACCCTTTACCCAGCTCAAATGCTGGTTCTCAACTGGATTACAACGAGCAAAATATTAGATTTTATTTCTGTCAAATTACTTATGGCGAGACTGCGGGGATATGGTCATTCGACAGGCAAATTGAACATATGCGTTTATATTTTCAGAGATCACTTTCCACACATTCTTCCTGTCTTGATTGGTTAGAGCTGGACTGAATTTACTATTCAAGATGTCTTTGTGTTTGACAACCTCCTGCAAGTGAAAGGGTCTCTTCTTCTGTCTCATTGTGTTTTCTTTGAGAAATCATTTTCAGAATGGTCATCACAGTGCTACACAGCTCTATTACAGGCATTTAGAAACTATGTGACTGGATAGGGCTGATGAGAATAATATCACACATCAAAACATGTATTTTCATCTGGAAATGAAAAAAATCAAGATGGAGTTTCATCATGAAATCACATCTGAAGCTGACAGTCACTGAATGAAAGTAAATGAATAGAAGTGAATGTGTTTGTTGTCTCTTAGTTGTAAACCTGCTGCAAGGTGTAAGGTGTTTTAAGAATTTTTGACAGAAATGAAAATACAGAAGGATATACCTCAACATCATAGCCAGATGTTCAACTTGACAATTTGAAGAAGGTGTGCAAATGTCTGCATGACTATATTGCTCCAATCCCCTGAGTAAACTGTGGTGGTATAAATAGTCACAATGGGAGTGGAATGTGGGCATAAAGGTCAGTTTTTTAGACCAAAACATGACAAACATAAATATGTATCATGTGAATGGAGGAAATCATACATATTCATTCATAAGCTCTCGTGTCAGAGATGTCAACATGTGCATCCCTGCACTTCAAAATACAAACAAAACCACAAAGTTTCCAAAAAGGAGATCGGAGATAGGAAGGGGGTGTTTATCCCCTCAGAGGCAATGAAATATTAGGCATAGCAGAACACAAATAAACAGCATAGAATGACAATCAAAACACAAAGAATCACAGCGTACAGCGTCCATTAATACATAATGAATATGTTAAACATTACCTGCTAAACATCAGCATGTTGTAAGTGTAAGCATGTTAGCATACTAACATTGGCATATAGCTCAAAGCACTGCTGAGGGAAGGCGTTGTCAGTTTGTTCGATCTGTTCATTGGTTTAGCAGAACAGGCTCACAGAGCTGGTAGCTGGGCTGTGGACGTATCGTTTTAAACTTTGAGTCTTCCTTTTTCTGTCTTCTTTTGACCTCCTGCAGCATGACTCTCACAGGCAGCCATTGAAATAACACAAATCTTCTTCTTGTAAATTATATTTGCAAAGATATACTGTATCTGAAATATCTACAAAGGCCATTCAGGAGCCCCTGGCTTAACCCTAGAGCATCAGCGTTTAAACGTCATGGCACTTCTTTCCTTTTGTCCAGCCATGACCACAACAGCTGAAGGCCAAGGTTTTCCAGGAAAGTGTGTCGCTTGTGAGATCTTTTGGCTTCCCAAGATGGAAATTTGGCCAAGAAAACTACGTTTATAGCAGCAGGATTGAGGCAGTTCAGATTTGATTTTATTAAGGTTCCTTCATCAGCCCTAACTTCTCTTGGGAACACTACTTAGAAGGTAACTTGGCCGTTACTTGGTCACATTCAGAGCTCATATCGTCTGAGTTATCTTCGTCTTTCTCATGCTCCAGTTCTGCTTTTAAATGATCAGATTCATAAATGGCACAAAAAGAAATTCTTCAGGTAGATCTTTCCGGAGCTGCTGTCATCAAAACTCTGCAGTATCTAAGAAAATGCTGCTCTGCACTGAACCTGACACCCAGGTGCTGCACTATCATGTTACTGTGACAGTAAGCTAATATAAACAAAACTTTTTCATTATTGTGTCTGTATTTATTCATAGTAACAGTGAGACAATGAGGCCAATGTAACTCTTACATTCCTCGGGTTTCTAGAGACCCTATAAACTTTTTATCATTTTTGACATTTTGACACCAACATTGTTAAAAACAAATTGTTTAAGGCAGGGGGTTTTGCAAAGTCTGAGACTGTGGGCCTGCCCTCAGACAAAGCTTGGAAAAAGGCGCCCCCTCACCCCCACTTAGTTTACTTGATTATTTTTGCTCAATTCCTGGATGCCTATGGGATCATGATTATGTTATTTGATCCCATAGATACTCAACAAGACTAATTTTGCTGACTTCAACTTCAGACTATACAAATTACATAAAAAAGGCATTTATTAGTTTCTGAGAAAGTGAGAAAAACATCTCTTTAACCAAATCACACACATTTAGGCTATTCTATGTGATATCTCGTTGGTAACTAATGCAATAACTAATGTAATATTTTTTCACTTCCATTCACTGAGCCTCCCCTGAAACAGTTTGGAGCCCCCCTGAGGAGGCCCGCCTTCCACTTTGAAAGCCTCTGGTTTAAGGCATACCAGGGAGTTGAGTGCTTAATTGAATGGAATGAATGAATTAGACAGAGTATAATATAGTCTCAGTCACTAAAGACCCGAGGTACGCATTTAAGGGTTAATGAAAGCTCCTTTGTCCATTGAAAAGACCAATTATTTCCATGCAACGTCTGATATTAGTCAGCCTGGTGCAGACTTTGATAGATTGGCTGGCCATCGTCCATTGTCCACAGTTTAACTTTATTGTCATCACTTATTGTCCAAACCTTTTTTTTTATTTTAATTGATCCAATAAGTCATTTATTAAACTTCTAAAGGCCATACTCAAGCTCTCTTCATTGTCGTCTCGTCCACTGACTTTCTCCTCCACTTCTTCTACCCAGATCTTACTTTTTTCCAGTGTTTTGTGTTTTTCTCTCTTTATCCTATTTCTTCCTGCCTCTGATTAGACTCTCTGTTTCTTCTACTTGTTCATTAGTTAAAGCTTTTTGATTTATGGTGGGTGTCACCAACAAGCCAAATCCTCACATCTGGACCTCTGCAGGCCCTCTGTGTGCACACACTTAAACATGAAACACACAATACAGAGCCTACAAGTTCACAAGTGCATAGCTGAATGCACATACACATCAGTAAAAGCATACACAACAAATACAATCCACACACACACACACACACATAAGAACCTTTCCAACATACAGTACACACATCTTCATTTATTGCCATGACAATGAGCAATAACATTCCCACCCTTTCGTGTAGAGTGGAGTCTTGAAATTGGCCACAGCGTACAGATCCAAGACCTTGAACAACAAAAACATGGTGTAGGTGTTGCCACACTGTGCTGACTCAGGTCACTGGACTGTCTTGATGAGTTACTAGGATTCTGGTGTTTATGCAGGGTGTTACACTCACCGCCCTGTTGCTGACTGTAATGTCTGCAATTAAAAATCTAAAACCCTACTGAATGCTTGGTGAAATGATTTGCATTTGAACTGTACAGTGTATGTGTATGTGATGTCCAAAACTTTTTTTATGGTCTGAAGTTATCATAAATGTCTACATTTCCTTGCATCTCTAGACAATTATAATTGTCTTTTATGGAATAAATCAAAGACACTTAACGCAGTCCAATTTTTGTCCAGTTTGTACTAAATGCTGCAACAAGACTTTTAACTAAAACCAAGAAAAGAGATCATATTACTCTGTAGAAGTAAACCTGCTGATTGTGTAATAGTGCCCCCAAATCTCCCCAGTTCCCCAAGTTCCCTCCTATAGGTCACTGTTGATGTTGTGAACTGTGTGACCTTTTAAAACATCAAATGTGAGCTAAGAGAAGATTTTGCAGCCATTAGTTCATTTTTTTAGAGCCTACAGTAATAGCCATTTTTTACATCTTTTGGCTCGTAGACAGTCCTAAGTTATTTGTTATTTAAGTTATTTATTAAGTCAAGAGTCTGATTTAATTTAGTCAAGTTAAATGAGATAGCCAGAAGTAGAAAGCTAACGTTAGGCTATAAACAAACTACACCACAGTCACATGACTTCAACATCACCTCTTCTACAAAAGCCTTTGGGAAAATTTGAGTTAGAAAAGTTTGCAAGAGCGCGAGTATAAACCCAACGAGGCTGTAAAGGCAGACGAGTGAGTAGATGAGTTTCTGTGTTCGGTTGGATGATGAATGTCCCCGACAACCTCTGTAGTCTCATTCAGCCACTTGTTAGCAACTTCCTTTTTGAAGACACGTAAAAGCTTCAAAATTGGGAAGCAATATATTATTTTGTGTCGTAGAACTAAACGTGAAAGTCTCTTGAGCTTGTGTTAACCACAGACCTTATTTCAGGCATCTAACCAAAAACCCATGCAAGAAACCCACTGACGTGCAAAAAATGCTAACTTGTTTCTGGATTTTAGGACTAATTTCTGCAGCACTCTATGGCCAAGTTGATGCAAACTCCTCATGATGTCATGAATGTACTAACCTTCATCCTCTCTTCCTCTATGAGCTTTTTTGTCACCTTTTCACACCTCCAGGTTGAGAAAATATGAAATGAAGTAAAATTAACCAGCTCGCATTTCTCATCTAATTTTCACAGCGAGGCCATGTGGAGGTAGTCAGTACAAAAACATTGTACTCAACTCAGTTCAGCTTGTTGTAGGTGAAACACAGCTGACACTGGAGCGACCCTCCTCCACCCTGCCACTCTCCCTCATCTTAACGCCTCTTTATCTCTCTCCTTTCTCCCTGGGTCCCTCTTCATCTTTGGTGTTTTCCTGATGTTTTGGAATCAGAACTGCCATAACAAATACATTGTTGCTATGGTTACGTTTCTAAAAGTCCCAGGAAAGCACGACAGCGCATCACTTCTGAGAAGGAGAACCGCTTCAAATCCCTGGGCTACAACTGTTGCTTAATGCTATATGCTTCTTAATAATTTAAGAGTTTAAAAGACTGGATTTTAAATAAAAATGTAATTTCATTTTGGTGGGGGAGGGTTTAAAAATAATGGTTTTGTTATGTTAATCGTCTGTCAAGTGCAGCAAAATGTCTTTTTTATTACAATTTCATCATTATTTTTCTCACGCCAAGCTCTGTCTCCGTATGATTTTCCCAAATGAGCTCACCTATCTGCTCTCTGACACCACGTGACCAAGGCTGACGTCTGGTTAACAAAATACATGTCAAGTGTATGAGGGCTTTAGGTGTGTCAGGGATTTGGCGTGTGTGTGTCTGTCAGAGAGAGTAAAAGAGAGCAGCAAGCGTTTCAAATTCATTTTACAGTATATTCCTCACAGAATTTTCTGATTTATCCACGTACCAAGTGCTTGATGCTTCTCAGCTTTAATGTAACTGTGTGCATGCTGCCTGTGTGTGCTGAGCTGAGGGACTGAGGTGTGGCAGGTTTAAGAGGTTAAAGGTGGTCTCATATTCTAGAGTCACTGCTCCTTCCCTGGAGATGAGAAAAACAAGTGAAGCTACAGTACGGCTTGCTTCCCACCATGCATCTACTTGCAACGACACGTCAGACTGCAGGAGCTTAATATGAGTCTACAATGTTATTTCCACAGTGTTTGTACATTTCAGCATTACTGAGCAGTAGCCACTGCACATTGCTAAAACATTCCTCACCAAAGTCTTCTGTGGTTGCAGATCTGGAACCATTAAGCAGATTCTAAATATAGTAGTTATATAGTAGTTAATAAGACTTACTTTTGGTTATGCCATACTATACTGTGTGAAGGTTTCATAGTTCAGCAGTGAGGCCAAAGCGTCTTCCTGTAATGGTTTTTGTTGTGCTTGTGTTAGCCCAGTGTTTGTGGAAAGCCAATAAAAAATTGGGTCCCGCAGAGTTCATGCGCCTGATTAGATTTTTCTTGCTTTTGTTTGTTAGCAGGCACTCACCACCTTTTCGTAGAAATGTTTCTGCAATTTTTCACTCATCTAGGTGCAGATTTTTTCTGCACCTAGATACCACAACACTGTCTCTGCTCAAGCCTAGTTTGGTAATTAGTAGAAAACTCGCCTCATCACATGCAGTTGGGTATTACTCTCTGCTGGCGTTTTTGAGTAGTTTACATAACCTTGTGTCAAATTCCTTCTACTGATTACAGCATTACGTCGCAGCACTTCAGCTCACTGTTTGTGTGCAGTAAAGGTTAACTTCTCATGCCTCAAGTGTCAGCGCACGTGTGTATATGGTTGTGAAAGTGCTGGTAGTAGGCTTTCTCTTTGCTATATGTGTTTAGTGTCAGCAGAGTAAATAACATTACAGGTCCATGTTTCATGCAGTGCCCATATACAAACATCTGAGGAGTGTTTGACTTAAGGAGAATTATGAGTCAGTTTTGTAAAGTCTTCAGTTTGAGGCCTAAGTCCTTGGGCTATCACTGTGGTTTTAAAACTGGCATTATGATGGGTGGAAATTTATATTACTACCTTGTTTTTTTTACCCTTTTTCCATGCAGTACATAAAAAAGTAACCTGTCAGATTTTACCAGATTAAAGCCACAGTGCCTCGCAGTGGCGGTAGGACTAGTGGATGTTCACTGGCAGACTGTTGAACGAGAAGGCTCGCAAACCTCATTGAGGAATTTCAGGTAAGTGGATGCTGTGTGTGGTCGTATAGGCAAGCATGAGTGATTTGAACTTAATGCCAGCAGCGAATGGGAGCCGATTTAATGTAATGAAAAGAATAGTGACATGAGCTGTTTTTGGTTGGTTGAGAGATCACCAGTGTCTGTAGAAGGACTTGAGTGGCATACTCAGTCAGATAGGACCTTATCCTTCTGATATTATATATTTCAAAGCCACATGACCAAGTGACAGATGCAAAATGTTATTTGAAAGTTATTTGGTCATCAGTACCCAGATTTATTGCAGACTTTGTAGAGAGAGCAAGGCGGAGCTGAGCTGTACACTAATGTTCTAGTAAGAGTGTAGTCTACATTGTCTAATGGTGTTGATTAATCAGACATAACCTTTAATGCATTGTCACAGTTAGATTCAGTGGGATAGTCAAAAAGAGAACAAAGGGGGTAAGAAAACATGTTGTCTGTAGTCCCCACCCATGTTTTCCCAAGAGTTTCTTCTCAGGACCCCTCTGTCTGAGGTTATCCAGGTTCAAAAACACACACATACACACAGTCATGCTCAGATACAAACACATGCACAAGCATAAGTGTGCTAATGCATATGTCCAAGTCCGCATACGGACATTTGGCCCTCTCAAGGATACTGTGAAAGTGTACATGCACCCTCTCTTAAGCCAGTGAAAATGATGTAAGTTAAAGCATACAAACACTACACACCCCAAATCTCCTCTCTGGTCAAACCTATAAAATGTGATATGGCCTTTAACATACTCAGCTGAAGCCGTGTTAAACATAAAAGCTGTGTTTCCATTGGGGCTTAAATAAAGATTTTATAGCAGTCGTGGAGCAGTTTGAATTATTAACCTATTTCAACACCAGAGGTAACACTATGAGCTGCTCGAGTCTCATCAAAGACCGGCGCTCTCAGTTTTAGTGTTACTCAGTGAAAATAGAACTATAACCAACTGTTGAATGAGAGTTTTATAAACACTAAGTTGTATTGCTCTAATCCAAAGTTTGAAATTACAGTATAATGGTTGCAAGTAGGACAGTGAAAACTGGATTTGTGTGGTGTTAGGAGTAGGTTGACATGAGGTTCTGTATGTAATGGCTTTTGCTTCAAACATATCCTGGAAAGGCTGGTGAGATCATGGAAAACCTTGATCTTTAACAAAGAGTCTGCAGATCCCAGCTGGTTTTCTGGCTTCCCTTTAATGGCTGAATCACAGGATGGCAACAAACTACTGAAATGCTTTTGGGGGCAGCAGTAGCCAGATGATTAGCAGAAGAGAAATTTACGTGGAATGTTGCCGGCTTAAATTCCAGGAAAGGCTGGAAAAGTTTGAGAGGTGGTGGATGTGACTGAGAACAAGGTCCTTTCTTCTTCCTTAACAGCTCCTGCTAGAGTGCCCATCAGCAAGGCACTGAACAACTGCTCACCCTAAAGGGATCAGTACTTTGATGATTTGTATGGGCAAATTAGGATTATTACCTTATCCATCTCTGAATGTGGCACAGAGCACTGAACCATGAATTAATTTAAAAAAAATTCACCCATGTGAGTGACATTTATTAAACTCAAGGTCATTACATGCGACAAGACAGTTTTGTTATTTTTCACATTTCAAAGTAAAGGCCTGGTCACTTATGTTATTACAGTAAATCCAAATAAGAAAAGTGATAGGGTTTCTGTATATTTGAGTAGAAAAACTGGACATGTTTTTTTTAATTAAACAAATAATATTGCAAGCAAGGAAGAATGTTGTTTACTTTATACAGTGGATATGCCAAACGTCAGACACGGAGCAACATTAGCATTAATGTTCATTTGAAGTCACGTTTCTGGCTGAATTTATGTCCAATATTCATTCTCTTTTAGCTCTGTTTTTGGTCTCCGCCAACTCCAAAGGCAAATATCTGGCTCTTCAGCTGCTAAATGCTCCACTATGTTCACCACCTAGTTGCTAACTGTGTCTGTCTGCCGTTTGGTGCTCGGCAGGTAGTGTTTTTACAGATTTTTTGAATGAAACCAGCGGCCTGCTGCAACAGGAATGATGGGAAAGGATGATGAGAGCAGTGAGAGTGAGACCATTTTTGAAGAGTGCAGAGCAGAATGGGGTGCTAATTCACTGTTGTACTATGAGTGACACCTTTCAGAGTACACAGTCATTTGTCCCTTTGTTAATATAAAAATATATTTGTGCAGGTTTAACTTAAATAAGAAAACACTGTTGAGCCCAGGTAATGAAAGGATGTAAACATCCATCTGCAGTGTTTTCATATTAAAGACACTATTTGTATTAACTATTTCTAATCATGTTTCTTTGGAGTAACACATTAGTTAAAGAGACCAAGATGCTGCTGAAAATGTCTTTATTGTTGCCTTGGGATTGTCAATAAATCCAGACTATGCTGTCCAAGCTTTCAGGAAGCAATTGTGATAAGCTTGTAATCACAGTTTTATCAATTTACAATCAAAAGTCAAAAAGCCTGTTGTTTAGCATCAGTATGAAGAATTAGCATTTCAAATACTCTTTAGAGGGGCTTTTGTAGTGTCAGAAAGAGAAGAATTGTCCTTTGCTTATGAGGTCAAGAGGGTGAAATCCAAAGTATTTATTTGCTTTTCTTCAGATTTATGTATGAGGAAGTCTGCTGTTTTTGAACTTGGAGGGAAGTGTTTACTGAGATTTATCATTAGAGCTTTGAGGTATGTTTTGGTAGTTTTGAAGACAAATTGAAGTTGAGTTGAGTGTTTACTGCTTGGCACAATTTGGGACCCTGACCCACTGACCCAGAGGAGAGGATATGAGAAGAGGAGGAGAGGAGTGATTAGGAGAGACTTAATGAAATATGAAAAGGTGCTTGAAGGTGAAGCTGGCAGTGATTTAAACAATGAATAATCCATTCCAACTAACTGTAGCCACACAAAGCAAGGTCATGTTGTACAATATCAGTATTATTTAGTCTAACTGCGACAGTACAGTAATTGTTAGTAGGATATCTCAAAAAATGTCACCTTTGGAAAGAGCCAGGCTAACTGTTTCCCAGTGTTTCCTGTCTTTATGCTGAGCTAAGCTAACCAACTGCTGAGACCAGACAAATATGTGAGTAATACTGATCTTCTTATCTAACGCTTGGCCAGAAGACCGAATAAGCATATTTCCCATGTCTATAAGTATTCCTTTAACACCGCATGAAGATTTTCATCATTTTTTCCTCATAAACTTACTAGCACTTACTCAAATAAAAAAAAATCTGGCATGTGTGTGTATGTGGAGGTGTTTGCAAAAAGTACATGTATATACAGTATGTATATAGTATGTGCTATATGTGCACATGTTCACATGTTGCTTTGCTAGTTTTAACTCTATCTGTGAGGTCCAGAAGTTCTCAGCAGGACAATACAAATACTACTTTTGAGGACTTCCTTTCTGTCCTCACAACGAAACAAACTGATTTGGGGCTAGTGTTAGAATAAGCACTGAGTTAGGGTCTGTATAAGTTTCTCTCTGTGGCTGTGTGTGAGTTTCCACTACTTCAAAGTTCGTCTGTGGGCCCCCCGATGCCCTCACAGACATCATGCAGGTGTTTCCTTTGAGTAGACACTTACTGTCAACATTTCAGTCAGGAGCAAAAGTTCTCAAACTATAAACCCTGGAAGGATACCCGCTCCTCAAGGTATAACGAGTCTTCATCCACCTAGCTCTTGTGCTTTAGCTTAAAGCAATCAACATCTGCCGGAGTGAAGTGCTAGATTTGGCTCATGCTGCTGCTATAACACGTGAAAAGTGTTTAAAAGTTCATTGCTTAAAGTGATTAACTTTCACAGCCTGTTGCTTTGAGAAGAAAAGCATGCTCAGGTCACAGAGACACACCTTCTAAATACTTAGCTAAGGAGAAATAACACCAGTGTTTTTAAAGGTCCTGGGGTAGGCAGAGTTTAATATGTGTGAAATACTTCAGGTCCATGCACCAAATAGTTTTTGAGTGGGAGAATTTTCAGCTCAAAGAATGCTAACACAATATTTTTAGTCTAGGTGAAGGACAGATCTTGAGACAGACAACATGGACCCCTGTCACAACATTGGACCATCTGTTGCTCAGTCAGCAGCACAATCCTCCAGATGCTCTGGGTCAGTTATTTTTTTCTCTTCAGCAGAGTCTCTGTGAAGCTGTTAGCACACGCTAACAGGAGTGGGCTGCTGACCTCTTTCACCTGGAGAGTGAACAGTAACGGGGCATGTTGTCTGTCTGGCCGTCTGGATGGATGATCGCATGGCTGGCTGCTTGGCAGACTGTCTGCTCACCTCTGACTCTCTCTCGCTCTGTCTTACTCTGTCGTTCTGCCGTGTGCCGTCTCTCTCAAGGTATATTTACTCAGAGGGATGATTCTGGGGAAGAATGTATAGGACTCTCATTTGTCATAAATGATGTGGAGAGAGATATCGGTCAAAACCGGTGATTTACAGCATTCACAGAACTGACCTGTCTACTTATCAAAGGCAAAAGGCCAAGAAGGAAATTGACACCTTTTGCCACTAAGAGCCCACATTACTGTAATATTGTAGACATAATGTAGTAAACTTTTTGAAAAAGATTGCAGTATTGGCCTCATTTAAATGAAATGAATGTGTGTTCTTCTAGAGTTTTGATCAACTATGATACGTTTTTCCCTCCACTATAACAAAACTGGAACATCTTGATATTTGCTGCTAGTCCACCAAGAATAACTAATTTGTTTTCAAAGTCAAAGGGTCAGCCTGATGTTCTGGATGAGTCATGAGAGACTCATTAACAGTGTTTAGTCTGAAGTGTGGGAAGACATGACTGGGTCAAACAGTCTGCTCAAATCACAGTCAAATGATGAGAAGCCACACCTTGATGAAAGATTTTGCTTAGAAGGTCACTCAGTTGTGAATGTTTTTTACTCCAGTGGCCAAAATCTTAGAATAATGTCACGCCTATGACACAACTTTTTTCTTGAATAAGTCTGAATCTAAAAAAATGCCCACAGTCTACATTAGGCACCTGTTGATATTAGAATTAAAATCACCTGAACCAGACACCTGAATCTCCCACGGACAGCAGACCTTTGAGGGTCTACTCTCAGTGTAATCTTATTAAATCCTTCCTCCTCCCCAAGCTCCTGACCCAGAAGGGGAGCTGGGAGGCAAGCGCCTGGTGGTCAAACTTTGACCCACAAGGGCCCCTCACCAGGTTCAGCACCTCTCTGTGGGCTCAACACTGGATGAAATATCATAAATGATCTAATGTATGCATCATTGAAGGCACCAGACTTTCACCTTTAATATTTATGGAATGTAGGATATTGTCAGATGGCGTATAGAATACAGTTAGCATGTAGTTGGTGGTGTTATCCTAAAACAAAGCCTTGAGGCTGTGGTGCAAAACCCAAACAGTTCGAGCAGTCCTTTTCCCATGTCCTGATGAAGGCCAGCTGGCATGGTTTGCTCGTGTTGACATGGCCAAATAAACCCTCTAACTTCAGGGTTTTTTGTTTACCTTCAATACTCGCGAACAATAAAAACTGCATTGACTTCAATGTAAAGTCCATGGCTAAGCATATAAACAGTGATGACAGTGTATATTTTACACCTGTGTATGTGTGTGTATGGAAAAGCCATTTAACTGACTCTTTCTTTTCACTAAATGGGCCACGGTATGATGCAATATCCCCTTGGTAGCAAAGTCAGTTTTTTTGGTCTAACACTCAAATTTAACATTGTCTAAGACTGTTCTGAGACCAGACCATAATGCCAAACAGGAATATGGTGTGTCCCAGAGGCACTTGTATATCTGTGACCAGTAAACTTTTCAGTTTTCCCTTTTAACAGTTGTGTTCTTTGACCTGAATAATGGATGATTGTTAAGGGTCATGAAACATTTTCTACGCAAAACAAATCCCAAGCAGCTGTTTGCAGCACACAGTGCAAATACTGATTTTTGTTTCTTAGTAGTAATGCTGTCTGAGGGTTGCAAGTGGCTGCAGTGACGAGACAATCGCAAATCTGTAAAAATATATGAAGTGAGAGAACACACACATTCTGGGGACTTAGTACAGACATGTACACTGCTGTAAATGCATTTGACCACATTTCCTGTAGTCTGCAGTGTGTCGACATTTATGTAATGAGCCTGTGGCAAAACCAAGGCCTTTATAGCCTGTGAACTTTGTCCCATTATATCCATGTGTCATCTTCCTAAACTGCTGCTGTTCTCCTTCGCCTTTGCTTGATTGGTTTCTCTAATGCACTTTTATTTCCGTTGTTGCATTGGCAACTTACAACGTATCACTGCACTGTAACTGTACTCTATTTAATTTTATCTCATTTTAGAATTTCATTTTATTCTATCCTAATTTTATTCTTTTTGTTTTGAATGTCATTCTAATGTTTTTCTTTGCCTATGTAAAGTGCCTTTAATTGTCTCTGTGTTTGAAATGTGCATATAAATGAAGCTGCCTTGCTTTGCCTTGTTTAAGCCTAATTGAATTTATCTATAAGTTTAGATAGAGGAAATCCACAGAGCCTCCACTTCAAGAAGTCTCCTCTAGTGTCTCTGTAGCTGCACTACTTTTATTATGGCTGTAGAAGACCTCTTCATTAATTGGCCTGGAGGCACAGAGGTGCTTCTGCAACTGCTGTGCTGGTATTTAATTATTCTAAGTGTAATTTATGATATATTAGTGATGAATGAAATCATTCAAATACATTATTCCTACCTATATTGTGGTTTTCTGTTGAGGCCATAGTACATATCACATGTCATTAATTTATTAATATAAACCATGAATGGATTTCCTTAAAGAAACAGTAAATGTAGTGCTTCAATACAATGTTATGTCTTTTTTAAAACATATATACAACCATACCTAAAAAATGCAGTCACATAAATACTGGAAACAGTAAAGCAAAAGCAGTCTTTGCATGAGCAAAAACGAAACATTCACACAGTGTACACATTCAGAAAGCTGTCCTCTGGGTTCTTACATTTATGTTCCACAGCACAACATAAACAGCTCTGTGCTTTGATCTTCAAACACAATGTTTACCTGCGGCGTCCGCTCTGTGCCACTTATCACAGCCAAAGTGAGTGAAACCATAGGGTGACCTCATGCTAAGAAGTGGCCCGTATTCCCGCTTTGGTTTACATCCAAACTTCCTATCTTCTCGGTAGTGAACGCAACTCAGAGACCACTAAGAGAAGGGGTGTGTGTATAAGTGTGTGTGTGTTGTGTGTGTGTGTGTGTGTGTGTGTAGACAGCCATGAGAAAATTAGATTTGTGGCTTTCAAGACTTTTGCATTTGGATTATTTGAACCTGTTTGCCTGCCAGAGAACGTATGTGTGTATGAATGGGTTACATGGGTTAGAAAAAGAGGAGGAGACAGAAGGAAAAAGGTTACCTCGACAAACAACTTATGAGTTATGACATGTTGATTATACACAGATAAAGAACAAGGCAGCGAGAGAGGAGGGACAGACCATATGCACAGATGACATAAGGGTTTGATTCCACTCTCCAATGAATTATAACATTGGTTTCTCTACACAGTGAAATGATTTCCACACTGCTACCCGCTACTCCTCTTTGCAGGGATGGAACCCTGTGGATGTCTGTGCTTGAGAGAGACAGAGTACCGACCCTGGAAAGGCTCATCCTGCTGTGAAGGCTATTGTGCACTCCAGAGTCTCCATATGTTCTTCACTCATGGCAAGATCTGACCACCATCAGTAGACTTATGTCCTCTGTACTCTGTGCTAAGGATAAGACACCATGTGCATGTATGCACACATAAAAGCTACACCTGTAAAAAGAAGTGTCATTTTTATCATATTGATGTACCAGGCTTGTGACAATACAGTCAATACATGTTGCATAATATAATATAATGTTTTTGTTGTATATAGAGACAGTATACACTCAGTATACATTGTGTAAGAATGTCATAGAGAATTTCCCCAAAAGTGAGCACATCAGTTATTACTTTAAGGAGGGGGTTAATTTAGAGCAACAGTTAAGGTTTAGAGTAAGAATTAAGGCCAGTTTAAGGTCATGACTAACCCATAAAATACTAGTGCTGGCTTGGGTTGCTGCATCAGCCTCCTTAAACTGCTATCTGTTTGCCACTCTGCTCAAAAAGACAGCTGCATCAAAAAAGTATGCAAACATTTAGCAGTATAATTTTGGTCACATGGAGCTGGATTCAAGTCTTACTCCATATTTTTAAGATTTGACCTTTCCAAACTGCATGTTGCCACAAGCTGCTGCAGAATGGAAAAGGTCTAGGTTATTACAAGGAGTAAGATAAAAGCAAAGTCACTGTGGCCATCAGTAGAGACACATTAAGATCATGGTAGGTAACCATTAGCCCAGCCCAGTAACCTAGGAATTACATCCACATTGGACAATTCCCCACAACATAATTTACGTCCAATGCCGAAGCAGGAAGTAGTGTGCCCTTTATGTAGCAAGGGGGGAAGTGTGGTCAGACATTCAAGCACATCTGACTGTCACACGTAGTTCACGTCCGGTCACAGAGACGCAAGCAACGTTTGCCTTTTTATTACCCGTGACCACCATTTTTTCATAATCTTAACCAAGTGTTTTAGTTCCCTAACCTTAACCATACCACAGTCGGCATGCACAGATGTTGTAGAGAGCAAGAAATGTTAGAACCACTGGCAGTGAATGTAAAAAAAAACATTATTACTGAATGTGATCTGGTGTTTTGCAGAATCGTCTAATATCAATGTTTTTGTCTGCCGATAGAGTTGATGACCCAGGTAACCATAACCTAGGCAGGCTAGGAGATAAAACTCTGTGAAATAAAAAAAAATACTTTTATTGTATTTTACAGCTGGGTAATTAAGAAATCAGAGGAAATAAGGGACGGTATGAACATCTGCTGAACCAAACCAGAAGATACGACAATGAGATGTAAAGAAAGGCAATAAACAGTAAGAAGAAAAGAGAAGCTTTCATTCAAAGCAACACAAACAAACATTTGGACCAGTCATGCAGTGATGATTGATGTGCAAAGTTTTCAGTTCCTTTGTCCAGACAGTGTGCACAGTGTGGTCCAAAGCCAGCGCAGGGCTTTGTGTTTTCCCCAATTTTGTCCTTTAATTTCTAAATACCTGCCAAGCTTTATTCCCACAGCAAACCTATTGCTAGGTATACTTGCATACAACACAAAAGTAGAAAGTTAAAGAGTCTTTGAAGTCCCTGTCTAACCTGGTAGATCCCACAATGTGGTTCCCATCAGTACCAAATGTGGCTCTGCAGGGGGCAGAGAGCAAGAGTAGTGAAAACAGTGCTAACTACAATAATTACAGCAGTGTCACAGGCTTTGCTTCCTTGAAGTCACAGGACACACAGACCAACATTATTTTAATATCCCAGGTAAGTCATGAGAAAGAAGGGTAGAGAACAGAGAGTAGAGAGCAGAGAGTGTGGAATAAAGAGATTTAAAAAAGAATGAGAGAGCGTACTTCCTGGAGGGTACCCAGTGGCTGGAAATGATTAAGTGATTTAGAATTTTATAATATGCACTGTGTTTTTTTACTCTGGGAAAACTCTGGGAGAAACAGGGTCAGCGCAGAGCAAACTATTAGCCTTAATCAGCCCTGATCTACTGGCATTGAGGGTTTTTAGTTTCATATGAGTAACATTCTGCCTAAATGAGCTGCCAGCATACAGTCTTGCTTAAAACTGTGTCACAGTATCACTGTGAATGTATATATATAGTATACAAAAAACAGGATTGTGTATTGAAATTCTAATCACAAAGAAATATTTTTGTCAAATTTCACTGTACAGACATGATTTTGCTGTGGCCTGAGGCAGTTGAGCCTGGAAATTCCTGCCCCGTTCTCTGTCACTTCTTCTGACTATAAAATAGACTTTGTGGTATAAAATGACATTCAGCAGATGTCTTTCTTTCTTATGCCAGCAAATTTTGACTGTGTTGTTTAGGCCTGCTGCTGTGTAATTGTTAAAATCAAGTAATTATGTTGTTCAACTTGAACTAGCTCAGAACAAGCTAGTAATGTGGACATTGTGATTATTTTGTCAAAAATACTGAACCCAAGGTCAAGAATGAACTTCCATGCTTAAGTCTAGTCCCTGTTATATATCGTTGATTTTGCTTGCTTTACTACTACATGTGTCTCTATGCATACATATAGACAAAGTTGTTAATGTTGTAATGGTATCCATATGTATTCAGTCTTTGGCTCCATAGCTCACTGCAATACATATATATATGCAATATATTTGAACAGCTTGTAAACTATTTCATAAAGAAGCAACAAGGTGTTTTATTAAAACGTGTAAAATACAATATGTCTGACAACATATAACTGAACAGCAGTCAATATCAAAACATACTGTGGCATCACATGGTATACTGTATTAGTGAGTGATTAGTCTCATTATATTAGTCTGATTAAATGTGTCATTAAACTGGTCTGGAAATGTGGAGGATTTTTTGCGGGGGGGAAACAGAAGCACTATTTCTGGAGTGAATGTTTGATGTTAATCACTTAACCATTGATTGGCCATGTAATGCAGAGTGGGTACATATGGTACAAATTCAAACAGTGTTTACAGTACTGTGAGACTAGAAATGCAGCAACTTACCTAGCAATGCAAGTACCATGCTCCCTCCTGTTGAGCTGGACATGACCAGAAACAACTTCATGATTATATATGTTTACATTGCACCATACAGTACCTACTAATCTACAGTAGGATTTGAAAACTTGTTATTGCATAGATTACATATCCATAAAACATTAACTTTGCTGCAGGCTTTACAGCTGACTCACAAGTACGGCTTTGACTTCTCCCTCCTTATACATGCCTCATATCACATGTCTTTCAGGGAACGCTGCAGTTGTCAAACTGTATAAATCTGTCATCACCGCACAGGTTAATGTACTGTCAGCGCTTAGCCGCACTATACGTGTCTACACGTGAACTTAGTTAAACTCGTGAACACCACCAGCCTGATGTGAATGTGCAGATCCTTTGTTTTGCCACTGTGATGCATGAACCGGTTGTATCATGTGAGAAATGTGAGAGAGTGCGAGTGGAAATTAAATTTCATACCCTGCCAACACCTGAAATGACCTTTTCTCAGAGTGACAAAGGGAACAGTGTAACTTTATGATATATTTTGTTAATGGACAAAGGTGTTAGACTCTCTCGCTCTCTCTCTGGAGCAGGATGCTGTTATTGTTTCCTCTTTAGCAGCTCTCTCCCTGATGATTCACTCTCCTCCATCACTTGGAGCACCCACACACCCAGGAGCCTGACTTCACTCAAACTCTAAGTGACATGTGTGCCTATGTATGCACATGTATGTGAGTGTGTTGTTTTGAAATCTGCAGAGACTCTGCTGTATGATTTGGGACCCTGGTTGACTGAAGGATTGTGAGGAAGGCTTAAATTCATAAAGAGCAGGAGGGGAAAAGACGAGGAGAGGCCAGCAGTCCAATTAGTGTGTGTGTTAGTGTTGTGAAAATCAGAGAATAGTGTGTGTGTATATAACCACTGTATCTGCCTTTAATTAGCACAAGTGCATTTGTGTAATACAGATATGGATGTGTTTTGAACCATCTCTGTCTTAACATCTGAATGAGGAAATCATGTTTTGACAATTGCAAGGGTCGTGAAACCAAGAGTAAACATTACGAGCTATATGTTTCCCATTATATACAAAACCATCATAGTCTCTTTTTTTTTGGTTCAAACAAACAAATGCTTGCTGTATTTGATCATAGTAGGGATTATTACTGTTTGTAGTCACGAAGTATAAGTGATACAACATGACCCTTGTTCAGCAGAAATATTAAGTTTATAGGATTTGGGCAAATCCTTTGTGTTTTTAAATTGTACTACAATTTGCAGATTTTTGGTTTAATCACTGGGAGACACGGGCATAAATATAGACAGTGTAGGCAGTGCGGTTGCACTGGGGCCCCTGGGGTGAGGGGTGGGGCCCATAGAGAACGGGCCCTTGCGAGTCGGAAATACACCTGTGTTCAAAGAAGAGCTTATATCAAATTAAATACGGTACCATTTGCTATATATGCCCTTGAAAAGGTAAACCCATCTCCATCGTGCCTTTCATTTTTTGGGGGGTAAAATAGTCAGTAGCAATCTATAACAAAATTATATGCTTATTTTAAGTTTAGTAATTATTTAGTAACTAGCATGCACTAGGGCCCATCATAAAAGTGTGCACTGGGGCCCGTCTACTACCTTACGCCACTGGGTAGACATCTATGAAAAGGGTGCATGTGGCCTATTTTGAAGGTTTAGCTTCTTTCCAAATATTTCAGAGCCTTTTAGATCAAAAAGCACACCCGCACACAGACACACACACAAGGTTTAATGAATGGTAGATGAAACCTTGAATGCAGTACTCTGTATTGTTTCAACATTAACTCTGTCTCCACACAAGGACACGAGACGATAATATAATGCTTCTATGTAATGAAAAACCTCATTGTCTGCGTATTTCAACCTTGAAGAATCTGCTGAATTAAATTCTAACATATATTGTATTTGCAGTCACATGAATTGTACAGCACAGATCAGAAGTGAACAGATCAGTCACAACTGGCTATACAGCTCTTTATGGAGTTTGAGAGAGAAAAATGCACCGACATGAAAAACATCTTGATTGATTTTAACAATGCAACATGTGTGTGATTTGGGAACCCTGCAGTGGTGGAAAGCCCCAGAATTTAATACACTCCAATGGGCAACCATTTTGATGTAAATGGTTCTCTCTCTGGTTCTGCTTTATCTGTTTTTTCTTTTACCTCTTTGGCAAATGTTTATATGCACTGAGCGATGGGAAATCACTGATTTGGATTCTGGATTTGGCTTTGTGTCCACTTGTATTTAATAAAACTGGCGTCTTTTCCTAGTTTGTTGTCAGAAGTCTTGTCTTTGATGCTCCCCCAGTGCAGAAACCCTCTCTGTGACCCTGCAGGTGCCAGAGGTGCTTTTTGTGGGTCACATAGGATATTTATAGTATAAGTGATACTGACAGAATGGAGGTACCACTCACCTCCAGTGACCTAGGAGAAGCACGACTAAGGAAAGTGAAGGGATCACCAGAGTTGTTGTAATTCCATAACCATAACCACCTTTACACTGCCTGCCCTGGAATATTGAATAGGTCCATTTGGCTTCCTCTTATCAAAGAAAGGGTCCAAAATGCATATTAATGTAGCTGTGTGATTTATGACTAGAATGGGTTTAGAGTCTTCTCATCTGAGACACCAGTTGCATGAAAGCGGTTGTGTTTGACTGACCTACAACCCTGAAATCTCTGTGTATATACTGTGTGTGTCTGAGGCCAATGAAAGACTGAACTAAAGAAACTAAAGAGCCACAGAACTACAGCAGCCAGTGTGCATATCTTCATAAATAAAAGCATGTCAGCGGAGAGTGCAGATGTGGTCATCTCTTCCCTTCTGCCAATTTTATTTTCTCTTCCTAGATACAGATTCACCCCCAAGTGCTCCACTACAACAATACCCTATTGTGTCTACAAGCCAAATGTATGGCAGATTGCAGTCTTCATACTGTATGATGGTGACAGGCTGCCAAAAAATGAAGGCCAATTTGTCTTTGTGTGGTTTGTCTACAGAGTGCTGTAGATTGACAAGGTTCACAGAAAACTGGCTTGTTTACTTGAAAGATCACATTAGTTTAGTTTACAGTGGAAGGATACGCAGTTCTGTCACACATTTTGTCAGGTTTAGGACTCACTGTTACAGTAGCCTGGGGACTAAAACATTTACCAGTGACAGGGAATTGCATAGTTGTATGTTTTACAAACAATATGTTCTCCCTCCCATGGATTAATGCAGGGGAAATGTATGGAGTGTGAACTTCCCCTGACTCTCTTCTTGCTGGGAAAACACACCAGACTCACGTAGGTATGAATCAGTCACAATGTCCATTTTATAGGGTAAATCAACACTGAATCACACAGGGAAAAAATGTTGACATCTGACCACACCTAGTTCAGTGTTGGGCTACAGGTGTTTCCCATCAGGAAAAATACCTGCTGTGACACCACTGAGGTGTGGCCAGAAACATGCCTAAAAGTTCAACTCACAGCAGATGATTTCTGTAGTATGTGACTGACAGTGAATTGTTCTTTAAAACACGAACAGCAGTTTGGGCAGATAGATCCATTTTCTTTAAAAATGGTGTTTTGTTCGTATCAGTGGTTTGGGATTTTTGACGTAACATTGTCTCATCAATGTGTTTATATTGTTATAGTATCCAATCGTGGATCATCGTGTTTTAGCAAGAAGTTAATCTTCTTAAAACCTTGTCACCTAACACTGTGAGTCACAGGAAGTAGCCTAGTCTAATAATTTTGAATTTTGGGGCTGAATGAAATCTAGATGTGTCATTGTTCATTCTGGCAAAACTAAGAACTATTCTGCTATTGATTGGAACTTCTCGACCTCTGACCCGTAACGCTGCGTCATGGGAAATGGCGAGATAAGGAGTCCATTTTAACAGCCATGAAAATATAACAAGCTTATCAGAGCTACAAGCCAGACCTGCTGACTAACTACACCGACTGCACAAGTTATAATGACCACATGCACTTTACAACAAAGAGACTGACTATATCCAGGTCAAATTTGTTTTCATTTTATGGATTAATTACACTAAATTAAAAGTGAAGAGAAAAGATTGTGTTTTGTGCAAAATGTGGTGCAAAATGGCAGATGGTTCAACTGTTTTAAACATTGGGATTGTGTGCATTTGACAGAGCAGCTACATGCTATTTAACAGTGAGTGAATAATACAGTAAGTATTTCTACTTTTTGGCACCACAGAACAAAAATGCAGGTTCTGTGCAATCTCATGTCAAAGTTGTGGTAATGACATCATGATCTTGTTCGAATAAAGTGTGTGTGTGAAAATTTGCAGTTTAGGAATAAAGATTTATTGTTACATTTCCCAACAACACTGTCCTTTTCATCGGTAATTACGAACTAAACAATAGAATTGCTTTTTTAAAAAGGGAAAGGGGCATAAGGTTTACTAAGTGATGTTCTATCATAAATCAAACCCAAAAAAACCAGGAGCAGCAGGGACATCAAAACTTGGACAGCAATACATGGTGGTTTTGTTGTTTTAAGGACTGGCATCCTTTGTTTTGTCACTCTGGTCTCCATCAGAGAGAAGTCCAAAGCTGGGTTGGACGCACATATGGAACTGCTACGTTCTCCCTGCGTGTTTATGTTGCTCAACATCTGTTGAAAGTCACAACACTGACAACATAACTCTGTGCCAAAACATTGGTTCAATATTAGCATATGGGAGGATTCAAAAGCACACAGTGAGTAAAAGCCGTTACAGGAGATAAAAGCATAAAAGCATAAAAATCATGTCACTTCTCAATAACTTTTTTAAGATAGGTGGTTTTGATTAGCTCAAATGAGAAGGACTAGAGATGGGAATAAAAGCAATGAAGTGGATTTGAAACTAAACACTATTAAAAAAAACCTGTTGAGCAACCACATGTCCATACTGTAGCTCCATATGTTGCACTGCTGTGCAGAAGAAAGCAACTGCCCAAAGCATTTTGTTTTACTTATGCACTATGGAACTAAATTATACAGACGTAACCACTGTATGTCTTTCTTTTCTGGTCTATGTTGAACCTCTCCAACCTCACAGAGGAATACTTCAGAAAATCAGATTGTGAAGCCTCAGCTGGAAACACAATAGAGACACGAGCAGCCAGCTGCAGAGGTCTCAGCATCACTGATGAAGGCTGGAGAACTTCCATCATGTTGCCAGTGTGTAACTGAAACATTACTGTGAGCAGCACTGATGCAAGAGTGATAGTGCTGCAGTCGACTCAATGACACAGACAGAGAGAGAGAGAGAGCGAAGGGAGGGAGAAAAGGGGCTTTCCATTGCTCTAGTTTCCATGACCCAGCTGGTGTGTGATGAAGAGTAGGATTAGCTCTTTGACGAGAACTGAAGCTTTAACTGACTTGCATTCAAAAGACAAGCGAGAGAGAAAATGTGATAAAGTGGAAAAAAGATACACAAAGGAAAAGAAAAGACAGAAAAAATGTAAAAATGTGTGTGTGTCCATGAGTGTGTGTGTGTGTGTACTCTCACAGGTGGGCGAAATGCACATCATTCTTGCAAAGTTACTTTGCAACCACAAACTGACTCATTTAACTTCTAGCACTGTAGTTGCAGTAAAAATCATCAAGCATGAAAGAGCATTCCCATGCAACTCACACAGTGACAGTGACTGATGTGGTGAGGAAGGCAGACTGTTGGAGACACAAGAGTCAGGGCTGAATATTTGTGGTGAATATTAAGGGTTTTAAATTCCAAGGGGTCCACTAAGAACCTAGTGGTAAGTTATCAAAGCCAAAAAAAATTGTGAATGACCAGTTATGTTCCACACCAAGTATAACTCAGATTGTGCAGTCTATACCATAATATGGTTTATTCTAATTTAAACAATGCTCACAAGCTGACGTTTAGCAGGTACAATCTTTACCATGTCCACCATCTTAGTTTAACGTGTTAGCATGCATGCTATATCTGCAATCTTTGCAACAAATGAAGTTAACATAACGTTCTACATCAGGGGTGTCAAACTCGTTTTAGTTCATGGGCCACATACAGCCCATTTTCATCTCAAGTGTGCCGGACCAGTAAAACCATTGCATAATAACCTATAAATAATAACACCTCCAAAATGTTCCTTTTCTTTTATGTGAACAAGTACATTCTGAAAACGCTCACAATTAATTAACCATCCATGTACAAAACAGATGATGAACAGCCTGAGATGTCTTAAGAAAAATAAGTGCAATTTCAACAATATGTCTCAGTTTTTCCACATTCAGTAAGTCTACTGCCATTACATGTGCATTACAATTTACAAATCACAGTGGATCTACAAAGGCACAAAATGTTTTCTTGGAAAACCCGACACCGTGTCCACTTTTCTCCTTTTTGACAAAGACATTTTCCACCGGCGGCTCCTGCATGAACAGTAGCCTTTGCTTGACAGTGGTGTGCCACATAGAGTGTATATAAGCACGTGTGATCTATAATAGCATATCCAGCACAGGGCCTGCTACTCGCACGTGGGATAAGTTAACCTTCAGGGCTTTCTGCCAGAAAAGCTTGGTGCCTGCTGCTCTCATTTGGACAGCGCAGTAGGAATAGTGAAAAATTGGAATTAATGACTTAATTGAATTAATAAATGAATTAATCATTTATACTTCCTGAAGGCTACCAACAAATAAGCCATTTACTCCATTTACTTATGGCCGCCATCCATTCATTTAACAAACTAACAAGACTAAGAGTATACAGCCATACTAGCGGCACTTACACATTGGTGCTTAGAGCTAAATGCTCTAATCAGCATGCTAACATGCTCACAATGACAAAGCTAATGGTTTAGCAGTATGGTTACATTGTTAAGCATCTTTGTTTAGCCCTGCTAACATTTGCTATTTAGCACTAAACACAAAATACAGCTGTGGCTGATGATCATTAGCTTTGCAGGTATTTGGTCATAAACTAAACCAACATTGCCATCCATAGAGCCATACGACTAGCTGTTAGAATGGCTAAAAATGTATGGCATTGGTCAAAAGCAGGGCTGCGAGGGGTACAGGGTCACCAGGACACCCAGACTTTTCTCATCCTTTGTGGCTTCAGAATGAGCCTTAGGTGTTATGAAGAACTTTACATAGACTAAAAACTTTGTTTTTTAGGAGGAACCTAGATGAGTGTCTTTTTACTGCTATACTTCATAAGGGTCTGTCATCAAGTGCAGATTTGGTCATAACAAATAACAAATTTATCAGTGCATATATTATTTAAATCACATGCATTGCTTTTCCCACATGCTGGTTAAACCCAACACACTATGTCTGTCATCCTAACACCCATGGGTGTGTTGAAGATGACAACACATACTGTACATGTACGAGGCTGTGGTTGTGCTGTGTTTGATCAGTTTATCTCTCACATCAGTCCCACAGTGCAACGCTCACTCAGCACTTTCCCAACGCAAAATCCAGATGTTGACAGGATCACACCACAAAGCTGTCATATTGACACACCAGCTCCATCGCTACCACACTGAATAAGTTAGAGCCTACTCATTAATGCGAGTCCTCCCTACACACACACCGTCACACACTACACAAACTGCAAGGGCCTGCAATTCCCATACAACCCCACCCACTCACCTCAAAGGTGTATCATGAAATTTGTAGAGGTTGTGACGAGATTCATTAATGTAATATTCTATTAAACTAATAGATAATCTGTGTTGAAATCACAGACACCCCAACTTCCTCCTTATGAGCCGTTGCAACATGGTAAGAAATTGTATAATGAAAGTCACATTTGCTACTGAGAGAAGACAGTCAGTATTTACACAACCTCAAGAGGTCACTTCTCAGGAAAACATAAATATAGATTGTTTTACACTTTTAAATAAACAAGCAATGGCATTGTTTTTCTGGTCAGGAGTCTGTTATAAAGGGCTGAGTTGGAGAACTCTCCAGCCTTTTTTGGCAAGTTACAACTACTGTGAAATGGAATACTGAACCTAATTCTCCCCCACAATGGATTTGGGGCAGTGACTCTGGATTGGACCCAGTCTCTTTGTGCATCCATCTGTTCATTACATATAAAATACAGTATATCTCAGACATGATTGGACTTGCACATCTAGCATTTCAAGCCTGAGTATGCTACATTTGGTAACTCATGAATGTGACATCAGATGCACTTGTGTTTCAGTTTAGACAAAACCTCAGAAAAAATTAATTTCACCACCAAATTCCAGCATTCAAAGTAAATGACCCAAGAGGAAACTGCCGTGCAGCTCACAACAAGGTTTCAAATATTAGTATTTCAAAATTCGCCCTTCTTATTTAATCTCAGCAAATGAGGTGGTTGTGCTCTTGTGTGACATTTTAGGGAGCCACCAACTTTCTCTCTCTTTGTTTATTAAGCAACCATCTCCATAGTGATAAAGGGAATATTGTCCAAATCCAAAGCTGTTGTTGCAACATTTAATCCTCTGATTGAATTACCAGGGAGGAGCAGAGAGAGAATGGGAGAGCGAGAAGGAGTACAGTTACTTTTATAAACATTTACTCTTCTGAGGTTGTATCTAACAGTGTGGAAGCTCTGGTTGTCACAAAGGAGGGTGTGCCATCATTAATACCTTTTTTTGCTGCACTGCCCCTACTTTGCCTTGTCTAAACTGAAATCTCCTCATGAGAGTTTTTCTCAGAGCACTCTGAAATTAGGGGAAATTGTATGGTACCTTCAGTGGCTGTATATTCTGTAAAATCCTGTACTGTGTTTTAAAGCTGCAATAATCAATATTTCTTACTATCAATGGAACAAAGGACTATGTGTAATGTGAAAGGGGGCGCTTGTAGTGAAGAACCTACAAATAATTATCATCTGACTCTGCACTTCCTCTTAGCTCTATGGAGAGTAGTCTTCTTTGAGCCCCATTCGGATGGGATTAATTTACTGGCGGAGATGGGGAATAAAATAAAACCAATTTAACTCATCGTTCCAGGTTGCATTTTAACCAGGAAAAATCAGAAAATCACAGGATTCAGCAGGACAAGGCCAAAAGAGGCCAAAAGAGTAAGCAAAAAGTCTCCCCAGGGGAGGGAGAGACGTGAGGCAAAGATACTGCCTGTTTATTCAAAAATGGTACTCTGAGTCAAAAGCGAGTTAAATCTTAACAGACAGCTCCGGATTTTTAATTGCAGGAGGACCATTGAGTTATTGAATATTGGATTTGCAGCATTAACATGAATTTCATTGTAAATGGGAAATTGTTTTCTAACACATTCATCCAAACACCTTCATAAAATGATGTCAGATTATCTGTTTTCGGATTGTTCTGCTGCCTCCAAGTGGCCAAAAAAATCTCTTAGCTAATGCAGCTTTAAGTTAATGTATTATATGGGAAATGTCAGGAATTACAGATACACTGGCACAACTGAGCTGAACATATTTATTCTTTATAAGTCTCTATTCTGGCCTTACACAAGCAAATCAGTGTTAAAATGAACGTGAGGAGTGAACGCAACACTATGCAAAAATCTATAAGCAAAACGTAAAAGTTATGACGCAGTTAAATGAGTAGTTGTAATTGAAGTAAGTGCAAGTATGCAATATAATCTCCCTCCTAAGGTGTTGCTGATGAATAAATCTTATGTATATGTTGGCAGGAAATAGATGGTTACTTGTAGGTAACAATGTGAGAGCAAGCTTTGCCTTATTTGGCTCTCACATTGGCTATGTGGCTATTCCATTATTGTAGCCATTAAACTCTCTCTTTCACGCACACACCATCCCCTCATTACCCCCTGCTCTCTCTCTCTCATTTACCTCACACTCGTTCACCCCGCCTCTCTCTCTGAGTGGGTTGTATACACAGTGTGGTTACAGTCTCCTCAGCCCATTAAACTGTATGGAACCAGTGTGAGTCCCTGAATTGTTGGTAGTGGAGGCCAGTCCTCTGAGGGCCTTGTTTTGTGTTAGTGGAGAAATTCATCACCATTAGGCAATCATGGCAGAGCACTGCAGTGTGATTTAAATACACACTGAAAGGGGCAGCCAGGAGGAGAAAGTGTATGCTTGTGTAACTTTGTATGTGAGCATGTTTTGATCTGCAGTGAATATTTAATAGTTATGGTAACACTTTCATTGATAAGGGTTAAGGTAAAGTTATAACTAATCATTTATATAAGTAATTAAACATAGTGATATGCGTGTGTTTCCTATATCCTAATACAGTGATGACACATATTGTATTTTGCTCAGACAAAAAAAAGACAAAAAAAAGAAAGACTGTGTATGTTGCATGCCTGCATATATTACACATTCTAACTACCATTTTGTGCAGATGACACAATAAGAAGACTGCCTGTACTAACGCTGACCAAAAGCAGACTCTCCAGAGCTGTAACTGCTAATGCAAATTTGATTAAACGACCAGTTGACAGATTGTGGCTGCAATAAAATGACCAAAAGAGAAGCTTTTTGTCTCGATTCCATGTGGTGAGGAAATGCTTGGCTAATGGAAACTCTAAGAGTAATCCACAGCAGAGTGCCAGTGCCTTTTCAATGCTATAACAGCTCATACAAATGTGTGAACATGGATTAGATGACATGGAAATCAATTAGAAATTTGAATTAAACAAGCTAACTGGGAGACAGGAATGACAGATGACAGAGGAAATAGTACAGGAATAGTTTGACATTTTGACATTTTGGGAAATATTTTTTCTTTTGCTTTTATTATATAAGTTCTTGCCAAGAATAAGACGAGAAAATTGATACCACTCATTTTTGTATGCTAAATATGAAGCTACGGCCAGCAGGCGGTTAGCTTAGCTTAGTTTAAAGACAAGGGGTAACAGCAGGGGGGAATTAGCTCCCTTTGCTCCCCCTAAAACCACCAATTGTCATTTTAATTTTAACTTTGGACAGAGCCAGGCCAGGCTAGCTGGTTCCCCCTGCCTCCACTCTTTATGCTAAGCTAAGCTAATGTCTCCTGGCTCTAGCTTCATATTTAGTGTACGTATGAGAGAGTGGTATCGATCTTCTTTTCAAACTCTCAGCAAGAAAGCATAGAATCATATTTTCCCGAAATGTCGAACCATTCCTTTGACTGATAAGGGACAGTGAAGTAAATGTGCTCTTTCAATGTGGGATGATTTTTTTTTTTAATTACGAAGAACTACAGGATTTTTGCAATACTTTGCATCAGAGTCACCTTTCGATGTGAACTCAGTATGTACACCCGTGAGTCAACTGCAAAGAAAAACAACAATCCTTTAAATTACAACTCTCTCTGATTGCAGTGCAGTTAGAAGGTAGCAAAGCGTAATATACAACTAATTATGACTTGTCAGTCAAAAGCTTGGAATGCAAAGACAGAGGGAGATTGGAAGGTTTTACATCAGTTTGCAAAGGTACATTAAAAAAGTGTCCCATATCCAAAAAGCTGACCTGTAAATAAATAAGGTGTAAGATGAATAAGAAGACTACCTGAAGCACTTGAACCAGCTTGGTCACATTTTGTTACTGCATAACAATAGTGATATATCAGTGATTATGAAAAAGAAATTGAACTATAACCTCAAATGTTGCTAAGAAGCCAAATGTTACCACACTGTCCCAATACTTTGTCTGTAATCGCTCACATTACCCCTCCCACCATCTCTGCCCTGGCTTTCTGTCTCTCTCATGGCTGCAGTGGACTAGGCTGCCAACCAGATCTATTTAATGGTCCACAACGCTGCACCACACACACATGCACACACACAAACATAAACACAGAGATCACGGGAGAAAAAGAGAACGTTTTCATGTGTTCTGCTAAGTAGGTTGTTTATATGTTGCAAATGCACCCATTTACCTCCGCATTAAAATCATTCCCAATGACATTATCTGGTATGTTTGTCTTCGCAGCAAGTTCATAGAACCACAATTGCATATAAATGTTGTTACAATGCTTTTATTGCTATTATATGAATATAATGTTAGGTTGACACAATGGCATATTTGTTTATTTCACTCTTGTGCAAAGGAATTTATGATGGCAGAAGCCTTTAACGGTTCATATGAATATATTAGGCTGTTGTTTACATAGTTTTAGCATCATTACTGCTTCTCTCCTGCCTCTGCTTACACAGGATATTATGCAAAATGTTTCATTATACTCCCTTTAATTATATTCTTATACTGTTAGTTTTTGAATAGTAAATCATGTGACGATGTGGTCTTCCAGAGTAGGCATATAATTAACTAATTTATTCATTCATCTAAGAATAAATAGATATTAATACAAGTAATCACCTTACAATGGCTGATTGTCTGTTGTCTGACTGCTGATGACCTCTGTAGCCTGGAGGTGTTACTTTAGTAACAGGAGAGTCGACCACACACACACACAGAGAGCGAGACACTCACACACAAATAAACACATAAAAAGGATAACCCCAAACCAAACCTCATGGGAAAACAAGCAAACCAAATGGTAGAGATTATTGACATTTTACCACACCAATTTACTTCTGCGAAGAAATGGATTGAACATTGACTGATCTGTGACTGTTTTGTATCATTGTATTGAATTGTATTTTATTTTGTAGTAAATTGGTAATGCAATGGGGTGTGTTACTACAAATTCTATACTGAAAGTGTTTACTGGTTAAGGTGAACTAATAAGAAGGTGGAACTTGAAACTTCAAATAAAAAGTTAAGAGTTAATACAATAAAACTTTCATTAAATTATTTCAGATTTATGCCTGCTATTTCAAATTCTACCTGTAGGGGAAGACTTTACTGTCAATAATAAGTTACATTGGTGAAAATGAAAATAAGAACAATAACTGCAGTGCCCTTATTGCGTAGACTGACAGCTTTGTTGTGGCTGTATACCTATTTTTAGTCATACCCGTGTTATGCGGATACATTTTCAGTGACTCTCCACTGTAGCCATTATTTTGAAACATATCTGTTTACTGGAAAATACTAATGGTCCAAAAGGGTCTCGTTTGACTGAGCGAAAACTCAAGAACTGTGAGAATAATGTATAAGTGAACTAAGAACTGCATATGGTAGTATTTTATTTATTATAAAATATTAATTATGTAAGTTCTAAGTAGTAATGCCCTAGATGTTGATCACTCTGGCAGACAACACAGGCTACTGTGCATGCATCAACTTACAGTCGTTGCTGGCAAGGGTTGGTTTAAATATACAGTACCCAGGATTAACTGGTCGACCTGGGTTGCTGGGGCGGAGGGTTCTTGCTGAATTTGAGGGTGGAGTTACACTTTAATAATTTAGTAATTTGTAACAGTCTACAGTTTTCATGGGAATAATTTTCTACTGAAGGAACAGTCCGTACAAAACCGTCCACAGTGAGGTCTGTTGAAATGTGCATCTCCGTTGTAATGGGAAAACTATCTGATATCCCACTCCACCCACCATCACCACCACCACCAAAAACATCTCCAACAAAATCTCACTCCAGGTGGTAGTTGGCAAGCCTGCATTATTCTGAATTTTGAGTGGTAAATCTGCCAGCATTATTGTGTATGTGCTGTGTGAGAATTAAAAGTAGCATAAGAACAGTAGGAGGAGCAGGGATTTGCAAACAGTAGGTAGAATATCATTGAACTTTTTCGACTTGGTCTTAGATTTAATTCATGGCATAATTTTGGAATGATATCCAGGTAGTGATAACTAATCACTCATGCTCATAAACACACAGTCTCACACACAGTCCTCTCTGTCTCCGTCTGTGACCACCCACCCACTCCCCCGATCTCTGCAGGAAGTTACTAATCCGTCAGTCAGACTTGATCATGATGTAAACACAGGCGGTGTACCCCTGCTTCCGAAACCTGAAACCCTTAAATGCATGGGTGTTTTTTCAAACATTCCTACACATCTTGGGTCTTTAGCGACCCAGTACGCAGATTAAGCCATATATCTAAATCATATTGCTTGTAAAGTCTTCAGAATGTATTATTAACAACAAGAAACACACAAAAAGTATATTTTTGCCATTTATTAAATTTTTACAATCATTTTTATATGTCAGAAAAAAAACTTATTTCAATAATACATTTCAGCATAGCCTGTTATATTTCATGTTTAAATGTTTATATTTCATATTTTTACGTTTATAATTATGTTTTATAACTATGTAAGGTTCCCTCATCAGTCCTAATTACTCTTGGGAACGCTACTTAGACGATAACTTGGCCATTGTCACAATCAGAGTTAATAATGTCTGAGTTAGCTTCGTCATTTTCATGCTGCACTTTTAAATGATCAGATTCATAAATGGCACAAAAAGAAATTCCTCAGGTAGATTTTTCTGGAGCTGCTGTCATCAAAACCCTCCAATATCTAAGAAAATACTGCTCTGCACTGAACCTAACACCCAAGTGCTGCACTATCATGTTACTGTGACAGTAAGCTAATATAAACAAAACTTTTTCATTATTTTGTCTGTATTTATTTATAGTAACAGTGAGACAACAGTACCATCATGAGGCCAAACAGCAAACACACAACATTACTCACCGCATCCAGCATACCAAGAATAACAATGTAAAACGCTTACAAACCTCGGGTCTCTAGTGACCCCGTGAACATTTTAGAGAAAAACATTAGACAAACAATGCTGTTTTACATTTCTGACATTTTGACACCAGAATATTGTTAAAGACAATTAGTTTTAGGAATACCAGGGAGTTGAGTGCTTAATTGAATAAAATGAATGAATTAGACAGGATGTAAGTCCCAGGTCGCTAAAGACCCGAGCTATGCATTTAAGGGTTAACAACTAAATTGTGCTTTTTAGAAAAGAGATAATTGTTGGATGTGAGCTTTTCTGGAACAGAGTTGAGCAAGAGGGCAGAGGTCAAACTCTGTTTTTTAGTAGAAAATTGGAACATTGCAACATTAGAGCAACATGACTTTTCTCTTCTTTGTTGGCTAAGACTTTGAAGCAAACAGTTTCACAATGTATACAGAGGGCTGAATCAATTGCATTCAGAAATAGATGTCTTACAATTTTATTTTGTATGGACACACTTTAGTCAATGACTCCAGTCAATTTGCCGTGGAAATTGTCAAAAATGTGGCCAGACATAGTTGTCCAAAACCTTGTTCTTAGCTGTCAGACATGTTTTTCCTGACTGTTTTACATCCGAACACTGATACATGCAAACACTTGGATAAGGTCAGGGTTAAAGATGTAAACTGGTAGCAAATGCTGGTCTTTGCTGTTTGTTGATGACTTCTCCCAAACTGACTCTGATGCCTAAAAGCTGACAGGACAGCCAGTCTTAGTATTATGAGGACGCTTGCAAGTTCTATCACAGTGGGCAATAGCTATTTATATTACTGCTAATGTACAATGTGAAACTGCGATTCACCTCCCTTTTCAATCAAAGTACTTAGTGGCCAGAGACTGAGAATTTTGAGAATTTAACTTGATTTATTCCACTTCCTCCATGGGCTGCATCTCTGTTATACAGTCAGGGAGCATGTAATTGGCTTAAGTGTCCTGGATGTTTTCTTGGAGACACAGGGGAAGAAAGGCAGTCATGCATCTTTCTACATCAAAGGACACAATGATAAAGAGAAAGAAAAGGAGACAAAGAGGAAGAGAAGCCAATGGAATCACCATCATCATAATTTAGATGATTATTTTTAAGTGATAAAATGTCTTGGTGGTGTGGCCATAATTGATATTGCGTTCATCAAATACACAAAACATAATCATGTGCAGTCATGGTTTCCTCAACTCAAATGACTGTGTAGAAGTGTTGGACAATAGACGGTGACAGGGAAAATGGTTAAAATACTGAACTTGTATCCAAAACGATTCAGAGAATTTAGAGCCAGGAGATATTCTATTTTGTTACTTCTGTTGCAGAGGGATTTCATTATAGTTACAGCCAGTGCTGTGCATTTTTTTAACCACTGAAAATGAATGTGACATATTTTGTTTCATAAAATGCTCAAAGTGAATATGAGTCCACTAAAGGACTGGCACCATCACTAATGATCTCCCTGGAGAGGCAATGTGGCCTCAGTGAACTCAGAGGGAAGTTTTGGCCAAGTAAAGCACACAAGTGCAGTGTATAGTGTTGGATAGAAGAGTCCTTAAAGGGTCAAATCACACAAAAAACATATCTCCTCTCATATCGCTAGAGGTATTTGGGCATGCACATAGTTTTTGGGACTATTTCTTCAGTTGTAAATAGTTCCAATAAAAACTGTTGACAGTGAGGTCTGTGGATGAACTCACAGTCACACCTACGGGCAATTTAGAATCATCAATTAACCTAACCTAACATGTCTTTGGATGGTAGGAGGAAGCTGGAGTAGCCGGAGAGAACCAATGCGGACACGGGGAGAACATGCAAACTCCACACAGAAAGGCCCCAGCTGAGGTAATTTAAAGTTGGTCACATTACAAGATTGCTCAAAAACGGAATGCAACCCAAACTCTCACAACCCAAAACATTTCTAAATACTTGCTGCGTATCATTTCTAATCAATTCCTTCAGGTGATCACCTAATAATTTGCAGCTAGTACACAACCTTGACTGATGCTTTTATTGTAAGGGTATGTCACAGAATAAATAATCAATTGCTGCTGCTGTTATAAGCCAAAACTACTAAAGATCAACACATATCACAATGCAACACACACACACTTATAAACACAAACACAGAGACATACAAATGTACATCTGTTTTGTTTTTTCAGCACTCATCAATCACTAATAATGCACTTAAGGCTTTCAAGATGTTTTCCCACAAGAGGTTGAAACTGCCAGAAACTCAACATCTTGGCTTCCTTGTCTGAATGATCATACATTTTATTTCTGATTTATAAGAGAGTATGTCATGACCTCCTTACAAAAGCAAAAAGCAGTAACTACATATTTAGTCAAAATGGAGTTAAGACCTGAATCTGACTTTTTGAATCTGTTTTACTATATAATAGCCTATATACTGTATATATATATATATATATATATGTATATATATGTGTATAATTTATGTGATGCATTCTGGCTCTGTAATCTGCACTTCCTGCACTCTGTTACAGACTGACAGGCAACTAGACAGCTAACACAAGAGATATCAAGCTAAAGCTAGCTAGTGAGATAGCCACGGCTAGCCTTAGCTAAAGTGAACACCAAGTCTAAATATACTTATTGATTTTTTTCCTAGCTGTTATCTATAAATGAAAAATATCCATTTTGATTAATGAAATGGCAATTCAGTTTGTTAATTCACAGTACTCAATGAGGCAGTGGCTATAAATGCAATCATGTTGGACTGCTGCTAAGAGTAACTAGCTTAGCATATCTCAGTAGCTGCCATCTCAGCTTTTGACTTAGTGAAATGTATGTGATTTGGTGTTAAACTACCTTTAAATTGCATATTTATATGTATTACATTATTAAATAATTTATCATATTGGTTTCAAAACACATATTAATAGTAGACAAAGTTGCTTGACATATGACTGTAACTTGATTAAAGGATTATGTTTATCTGCTTTCACACACACAGACAAGGCCAGTTTCTTTTATATAATTTTGTCATTTTTAATTTAGTCACATTGGGGTATTTTGTATAGATGGCGGCACTCTAATGTTCACCTTGATTATAAAATCAATCATTAACAGGTGATCAACACAGTATTCACCTGCTGTGTGTGCACACTTATTGGTTCCAGTGTGTCTGTGTCTGTGCAAGAGGAAGTGTGTTTGTTATTTGATTGTGTGTGACCTACCTCATCACACAGAGCCTGCTAGAACTAAAAGCTAGTGGGCTAATTAGTATTTGGCCTTGGCTTTTTATCTAACGACCCCATGGCGTTCTGTGTCCTGATTGGCTCTGACACTGCAGGCCAGCAGCTAATTGGATCAACACAATTACTTACATTCTTTTTTTCTTCATGTGTTGAATTTTATTAAAGACCCATGAAAACACAGACATGCAGTCAAACACTTCTACACAATTTTACACACACACACACACACATGCTATTGTAATGTCTGACCTAAATCTTATTCTCATACTATTGGTCATATATTTGGTTGATGATAAGGTACTATAAGCAGTTTGCAGAAAGTTGTTATTTTATATGTTGAGTAAGTAAAGATTTAAGGGGAGTCAGATAAGTGCTCTGCTGACAGCCGGCACTTATAGGAAATCCAGTTTCAACTCCAGTTTCATAACTGGGAAACCAACATGTCAAATATTTCACCACCTCTCTGATTTGACTGTTTTTACAACCCCCTTGCTTATGTCTTGTATTTACCTTCCTTTTTTTCTCCTCTACATTTTCATGTTTTTACTCTTCCTTAATTTCTTTCACTTAAGCAAACATGTCTCTTTCTTGCCCTACTTCCCTCTGTCTGCTTGCTCTGTGTGGTTTAGGAATTCTTATTATAAAAGCAGCAAACAAATTATGGCATATTTTGGAAATCAAATCAAATCAAATGGGAGAGATGCCACTTCCTGTAAAATCTAAATATTTCAGCTGCTGTTTCTTCCCCTTTTTATTAGTGGTTCTCAAACATTTTGTCTTTTTTTATAATTCAAAATATATTTTAGGATCCTAACCTACTTGCTCTGTATTTTGGAATATATGTGGCAAAATACTTTAAACATACCATTTTAACTCTGTTTCAGTAGCTATTATACTTAAATTCATGGGTTCAAGGTACAGGGTTTTAGCTTCTTTCAGCTCATTATTTTGGTTGTACTGTTTTGATTCATTCTCACTGCTCTCAACCTGGTTTACAGCTTCAGCAGGCAACTGTTTCAGTAAAAAAGCTTTGATAAACCTGCTGCCCAGCACCAAAATACAGACAAAGTTAGCGACTAGCTGATGAACACAGTTGAGCGTTTAGCAGCTACAGAGCCAGGAATTTGTCTGGTGGCCAAAAACTCCATGTGCTCATGTGTGTTTGCTAACACATTCTTCATAACAACTTTAAAAGGTGATAATATGACATTGTTGTTAACAGCTTGTTGCCCTGCCTCCAAGTGGCCAAATAATAGTAATTTTGTTTAGTATGTGTTTAGTTGAATTAAACTGAGCACAGGTTGAAGTCCTTTAATGTTGCTGTGATATATAGGTCAGTATGTCACATGTCGAGAGAGAAAAAAAGCAGGAAATGTAGATATAAACCACAAACTAATTAGGTATAAATATATTGAAAAAGACAGACAGAGAAGGTGCAATGAAGAAGAGTGTGTGTGAGAGAGAGAGAGAGTAAGTGTCCACTGTCCAGGTATAGCAAAGCTCTTCGGTTCATCTGCTGCCCATTTGGCTCCAATTAGCATACAGCCCCCTCCAGCTCCAGCTCTCTTTCTCTACCTCCTTCCTTCCCTGCCTCCTCTGTTCTCTCTTTGCAACCCCCCCATTTTGCTTTGCTTCCTACACCATACATCTCTTACACAATTACCTCCAGTAGCCTTTCTGATCAGGCTGCCTGTGTGTAAGAGAAAAAAGCTACTACATGTATGGATGAACATGTGTATCTGCATCCGTTTTGAGGTACGTTTGTTGCGTGTGTGTGTGTGTGTGTGTGTGTGTGTGTGTGTGTGTGTGTGTGTATACCTAGCCTCCTGCTGCCTTTTTCCATAACAGGCCACCACCAAGGCAGAGCCCCCCTGCCTGTTTTAAGACATAAGCACACACACTCACAGACTGAACAAAGCCCCCATAGTTAGTCAGTCAGTCCACTGAGCTGCACAGGGGTTGGGGTTTGTAAATGGTTACATATTCCCTTAGCTGTATGGGCATAATGAGCACTTTTCAACATGTTAGATCAAAAGATAGCTCAATGGTGATCCATTTTCACATGAAAGAAACAGCACCATACTTTGTCTTGCTGTTCAATTGTAGAATCTTTCATATAACCGTGAATATTTCAAACACAAATGTGTGTAAATGGCAGTGTTACTTTCCTTAATTTGACACCGATATAGTTTTGCACAAATCAGTTCTGAAAAGTAATAATGTCACATGTTTATGCAGGTGGTCAATCGACATGTCATCAGTTAAATATCAAATACCTGATGACATCACCCTGCACACACGCACGCACACACACATGCATGCATGGTCAAGTTTTTAATTTAAGGTTCTCTCTTGGTTGCTGGTGTTTGCACTTACTCTGATTGGCCTGGGGTCCCCTCAGGATAAGCTCTTATTGAGTCATTTGCAATCCTTATACTGTCAGACCATCCAATTATGAACACTGCACATGATGTCTGGCTCCTGCTGCACGTCACGCCCTTTCTCTCTCTTGTATCTCTTTCCCAATCAATATTCAATATTAACAGAAAAGGTCACGAAAAACAGTCTTAACTTGAAAGATAAATGCAATTGAGAATCTGAGGTGTGTGGTTGTTAAATCTCCTCACCATTTCCGTTAAGGTCAGCCATGCTAGCAGCTTTGTGAGGCTGTACTTAAGATCAGTGGTGTTTTGAGCTAAAAGCTAAGGTCAGCATGCTAACATGCTCACAGTGACAATGCTAACATGCTGTTAAGCAGGTATAATATAATTTTCGCCATCTTAGTTTAGCATGTTAGCATGCTAACATTTGCTAATTAGCACTAAACAACAAGTACAGCTGAGGCTGACAGGTGTGTCATTAGTTTTGCAAGTACTTGGTCATAAACCAAAATATTGAACAAATTAAAACTTTGACCTGCCACATTAAAAGTACAGATTCATTATCTAGACACCATGGATATCGCTACCTAATTTCATGGCATTCCATCCAGTAGTTGTGGAGAAATTTCTGAAATAACAAAAATGTCATCCTCATGGTGGCACTAGGGGACAAGTCAGGGGATCACCAAAATCAGTAGGATTCATCCTCTGGGGAACATGAATGTTTGTAGAAAAGTTTCATTGCAATCCATCCAGTAGTTGTTGAGATGTTTCAGTATGGTGGTGGACCAACCAACAGACCGACATTGCCATCCCTAGACACACTGGTAGCATGGTTAAAAATAATTAGCAAATAAACTTAGCCAGTTGAAAGAAGCTATCAGCTTTTTGTACTTTCACTCATTTACCAGAGAATATGTTTAACATCCCTCGTTTTGGTAGCTGCTGATCTTAGATTTAGGTCAGATTAAATCAGTTTGTGGCAGCACCAGGCCTCAAGGCTTTAAGATTTTAGTTTCCTGCCCACCTTAACAAGTGAACAGGATGTTGTTGTACTGTACAGATGTTCTATGAAACGTTCCTTCCCTGCTCACCTTCGTCTAACTCAATGTCTTCGTTAAGTGTACAACTTTCTCCTTTCCTTTCTGACTGTACTGTCACTCTTAATGTACTATATGGGCTTTCAGAAATGTCTGGTATTCATATCACATCAGACCCTTTCTTTACAGGATGTGACGTGGATGCCTCCCATAAACGTCTTATGATACAGTACAGATGAGGTTAATTGCAGTTACTATGTATGATTGTTCAGAGTTACAAAGTGTTTGTCTGGTGTGTCTGGTTTGGGGATTTGTGTCTAATAATGTCTTATCTGTTATCTGCTATCTGTTTGGGACAGAAAAGCTATAGAAGAAGTCAGCAGTATCCAACAACAAGAACAATCGCTAAACAAAACACTGCTTTAGTTGGGCTGATGCAGGTGGTACTTATAGTCACTTGAGGTTCATGAGTGATCTAGCACAAATCCCAAGTCGTGTCCGGAGTTCTGATGTTTGTACTGTTGGGCATGAGTCCAGCTGATACATTTTGTAGTTTGGATATTGGAAGCAAAGATCAATTATAGCCCAGCAGGGTGTAAGTTTGTCCACTAAGGTGTAGGAAGAGTTCATGGTGATGTCTGAGTGAAGGAGAAAACTGTCAATCATGCGTTGTACAGACTATTTTAAATGATGTCTGTCCCAAACCACAGACCACAATGGCTCAAGCAAAAATTGTGGTATACAAACAGTTAACAACTACAGGAAACTAGTAACATTCATGCAATGAGCGCTACATCCATCTGCTATCCACTGACATCATTTGGTTTTGACCAGAAAGAAGTCTGACGTACATGTGTTTGGTAATGAGCACAATGCCCAAAGGACATCCAGAGGTTGACCATGATGGGGTTGTTTTTTTTACCAAATACGGATGTGAATCACTCTTCATTGTAATGCTCAGTCTCTGTTTCAATGTTAAGAAACTGCAGAATCGCCCGTGGACAAGGTTAACTCAATGTTGAGAAAGCAGTTTGGATCAAAGAAACCACCAAATGGCATAAAATGCTACCGCCTGCGGATGGTGAAGGTACAGCAGTGTGGTTTACCGTCTCAAAGCTGGTACAGATGTCCAGTGGTTTTTATTTCGGGTTAGAGTGGGGACAGAGGCTAACCAACTGACAGTTAACAAATGGTCCCCCAGCTTTTATAGAGCTGGGGAAAGGAAACCAGAATGCCACTCAACTTCCTCTAGACACCACACATACACACACAGTGGCTCACATAGATGCCACTAAAAAGTGATGAGGACGGGACTGACTGCGGTCATTTACATAGAAGACTCTACTCAACAGCTGCCTACAGTTTCAGTTTCCCAGGCAGATTTATGAGAGATTATATTTCAGTTTTGAGTTAGTGAATATCCCACTAAGCACAAATACTCCGGACACAGATTTGTCATTGTGTTAACTAAGGAAATTTAAATGATAGACAAGGAGCAGCATGTGACAATAGTAGTAGTAGTAGAGTGATTTTTGAAAAATACCTAAGTCCTGGGATATGCCTTCGTACAAGGATGAATTTTGCAAATTTTGTTGTGAAGATTATTATGTTACTATGTTGCTGAGGCCACATATTGGCAAATGCCATCAAATTTTGCAGTCTGAATAGATATGTCCGTCCATCTTCTAAATTTGGCTGCAACTGCACAGTGCAGCATTATGGTAGTTTATGTCAAAAAGCCACAATTAGAAGAATTTGGCAACCACTTACATAAAATCATTATGGCATATCAAAATACTACTAAGGAAAAAGTCCCTTTTAACAGGCAGAAACCTCAAGCAGAACCAGGCTCTGGGTGGGCGGTCATCTGCCTCGACCGGTTGGGTTGAGAGAGAGGAGAGGGAGAGAGCGAGGGAGAGATAGAGAGAGATAGAGCAGCATATCACATGGTCTTCATCAGCAGAAGACCATGTGATATGGACTACCACCAAAATATGAGATCTTATGCTGCAAGAGTAACCAGACATGGAGATGAAGCAGCTTGCTACTGCATTTCTGTTTCCTCCTCCTGTACTCACCTCTTATTGGCTATACCCAGTGTGTTCTATATAGTTATATAGGTACTACAGGTGTACATTACAATATCATCACGTTGTCATTCATTTAAATATACCTGTCATTCAGAGAGTGCACACCTTTAAACCCAACTCCAGTATATTAGAGGTGTACCGTACAGAGTATCCAACCCTGTAAGCTTTGTGGCGACTTCCTAAATGACCTGCCAAAACTGAACTTGTTACAAAACACCAAGAGGAAACAGCATGAAATCAGGTAGCGCTCCAGATCCCATACTGGACAAACAATGTTTTCAGAGTTCAAACAATTTTCCTCTTCAGTGAGCACATATCCATTCACTCCTGTTCCCGTCCATTATTCAAGGAAGCTGTTTAAACCGTGTCCGTGACCATGGGTCAGTCATTCAATAAAACCAGTACATCTGAGTGAATCAAGCTGGGATAAATCCTGCTTCCCAGGTGAGTCTAATTCAAGTTGGCCAGCTCAGGCTGCCGTCACAGCAGTGCCCCCATTCGCTCGTTTGCTGGGTTTGGTTCACTTGGCTGTAAACGGACACCATTAGCTGGTAGGATTGTTAAGCCACTTTAGGCCAATTAACTTTCCTTAACACGCAACACACCCAGCTGGAAGTTGCATGTTTGGGTTTTTGCAAAGAGAAAGAGAAAAGGAGAGGGAGACAGAGAGGAGAACAACATGGGGAAATATTTTTACATTTTACATCCTTTCATCTTGCATTTAGCACAAAGTTTATTGTGTGGTGTTGGTGTACTAATTAAAGACTGACATGATCGTCTCTTGGTGCAGAGGTTACCACAGTTAGTGCTATGGTGTAGATGACAAAGACATGAGGAGCGAAAGGAAGGATAGGGAAATGAGAAGGAACAGAGAAGCAGAAAGGTCAATTGAGGTGAGATCAAAAAGTTAAAGCAAGCTAGGGAGGAGTGGGAAAGGAAGAGGAGAGGAAGTTAGGCGGTGAAACAGAACTCTGGTGTTGTTTTCATTCTGTATCCCACAGAACTTTGCAATATTTTCAGTCTTAATGGAGGATTTTTCAGCATCCTGACATGCCTACATGACTATGTAATATCTACAAGATGTAAGAGGAATTGAAAAGCAAAATAAAGCAGGTTTAGAAATACGAGGTGATATAGATGGTATTTTCAGATAGATCTTCCTAGTAACACTATGAGTGCAATATTTTTTTTCCCCTCGTGGAGTGACATCACTGAAATAGGATGTGAAAGTTGAAACTGTAAAATAGAGTCGAGATCTGTAATCAGGGACCAAAATGATAACACAGACAAACAGATAAAGGACAAAAAATTGCTGTGGCTTCCAAATAACAGAGGAGAGAGGAAGACAGCGTGAGTGAAAGAGGGAAACACTTTAATTGTCTCATTGAGAAATATATACAAGAACAGGCAGACACAGCAAGAGAGAGAAGATGGAGAAATGCTGCAAAGAGGTGGTTTTTTTAGGAGATTATAGCCTTACTCCCAAACCTTGCAATAAAAACTTAATCTAAACTATTTACTAACTGTATCCACAGCACTGTTTACAGCCCTGTCTTAATTCTGGATGCACGCTAAGTACCAGACAAGCAAGAAGAGGCTCTCTGAAACACTATATACACAGAAATGAAAGGGGAAACATTTCCCCATAATAGCCAGCATATTGCTACAGATTACATGCTGTTGGTATACTTTGATTACAGACCAACAGCCCAAGCGCACCATGCATACGTAAACCTGGCAGATACACACTGGAAACCAATGAAAAAGATGCATATAAGCACGTACAAATGTCATGGCTGGGGGCAGGAAACAAAGTATCAGTGACAAAGTGGATACTTGCACAACAGAATAATTTACCCGTTTCGATTTGATCTAACACAGGGCTTTTAAACAATAACTGCTTTTTTTCAGGCCTGTGTATACTGCTGTAGTGAATAAGCCACAAAGAGAGCATTGTTACAGTGTGCAGGTTGTTTTCCTCCTGCACTTGGAACCATACCGAACTTCCTTTGGCTTTATGCTGTTTCTAAGTTGTATGCTGTTCAATAAATTGTATATAAAATAACTGAGGCCTTGGGAGGCATCTATAATATACATTAACATATAAATTGCACTATAGGTATTTTATCGATTGCCATGCTGTGTAAATAAAAGGGAAGTGCAAGTTCTTTCCTGTGTTCCTTATTATCATCTTCTTTCTCTTTTAATCCCCTTCTCCACTGTGCCTTCCTCATCCAGGACTCTGAACAAGCTTTCATTCATCCATTTTCCATTACTTATCTGAGTCCAGTTCATGGTGGCAGCAGGTTACACTATGTTCTTCGCCCTAGCCATGTCCTACAGTTCTTCCTGGGGGATCCTCTGCTGCAGGGTCTTCTCCCAGTTGCCTGGAATACCTCCACAGGGAAGTGTCCAGGAGGCATCCTAATCAGGAGCCTAAATCACCTCAACTGGCTCCTTTCTAAACAAAGAAGCAGCGGTTCTACTCCAAGCTCCGAATGTCTAATGTCCTAACCCTACCTTTGCAAAGAGCCCAGCCGTCTTACAGTTATTACCCAAAGCACATGACCATAGGTGAGGGTTGGAACATAGATCAACCGGTAAACCAAGAGCTTCACCTTCAGGATCAGCTTCCTCCTCACCACAACAATCATGTACAGTGTCTGCATTTCTGCTGACGTGGCACTAATCCGCTGGTCATTCTCACTTTCCATTTTAGGGCGCTAGTTTGCTCCAACCAAAGTGCTGGTCGGATGGCTGAACACTGTCTGAAACCCCCTCCAGCCACACCCCTGTGACGTTGGAAACAGCGGGACAATTTCTGTAACTTTCTGAAACTGACAATTCAACATTGATGCCAAATTACATTATAAATAAAAGCAACACTATGAATGCCTGAAAGTGTGCACCTTTTTGAATGATTATTGTGTACTTGCCTCTCTCAGTGAAGGCAGGCTTTTCACACCACTTTTTACTTTACACTATTAACACTTTTGTCTTCCAACATGGTGGGATGACATGTCAAACGAATTAGTTTGTTTCGAGCATTCTCACCCCTCTTTAAGGGTGAGCCCAGCGACCCAGTGGCGGAAACTCATTTTGGCTGCTTGAATCCACGATCTTTTGGTCACTACCCAAAGCTCAAGACCTTAGATTAGGGATGGAAAGAAGATCATTACATCAAGAGCTTCATCTTGAGGCTCAGCTGGCCCTATTTTCTCTCCAACTTCCTTCTTGTTATTTTTGTTTACTGCTTGTCCTCCTTGGGCTATTTCACTTTATCTTTCCATCTCAACTCCAATGTCTTCATCTCTACCCCTTCATTTTTCTCTCTTTCAGCTTCTCCCCTCTCCTCTTCACCTCCCTCTACTTACCTCTCTCTCTAACTTCACCCTATTTTCTTTGCATCCGCGATCTCTCTCTCTCTCTCTCTCCCTCTCTCTCTCTCTCTCTCCGCTTTCCCTTTTCTCTCTCCTTCTGTTACTTGAAGCCATATGGTCAAATTGTAACCATGTGTATGTTTGATGATTACAGTGGTAGGTCTGTCAGACTCTGAGAAACTTTGCTATAACACATAGAGGTGGCACCCACAGACACACACGTGTACATACATCATGCCAGAAAGAGGACGCAGTTTCCCAATTCATGTCACTGTGGTAAATATTTTCATATCATGGTTTTGTCAAGTGACAGTACCCTAAACCACAAGGATAAGTGTTTCACAGAAATGGAAATGGGGTGATGAATCGTCTGGTAAATGGACTTCTTCCTCTTTTCCTGTGCCTTGGGAAAACTTAATAGTGCCAAGCTTTGTGCATTGTGTTGCTGCCTTGCTCAATTAGAAAGAATGCTGTTTTTGTCTTGCAAAACAGAAGAATTACATAGATTTTAAATCAAAGAAAGTGTCAAAGAGGGAAGAGATGTAGGAGCAGAGGGAGTAGGGGAAGAGGAAGACCAGTGATCTGGTTTCCTCCTTGTAGGATTTTCAGGCTAAACAACACATTTTCTTCATCAAGTTAATGGAAGGAGATGGGATACTTTAAAAGCGCTATGTAATAGTGTTTTTGTATATTCTTACAATATATATGAAATCATTTTGCAATCCAAGAAAATTATCTGAGAACCCCTGCTCCTTTGAACAGTACACAGTAGAGAGATGAGCCAAAGAGTTTAGAGTTGGATTCAAGCTCCTCACCTGCGCCAACAAGACAATTTTCACTATTGTTTAAAAAGCAGAACTCCACTATAAAATAGCTTAATCCAACACAAGGCTTGGTCCTTTTCTGTAAAACTAGCCTTCAGTGATTCTGTGTATTTACTAAATCTACCAGCACCGTGAACTTAATTGACCTCCAGAATCCCTGGACTTAATTAAGGGCTCCTCTCCTGTGACTTAGAGAGGGTTTGTGCTGGAGTCTTTTCCAAAAAATGTAGTCTGCTGTATTCAATTCTTCATACTGTTTGGTGTCTCACTCTTAGACACTTAGACAGACATTGTGGGAGCACAGCTGTGGCTGTGGTCTCTTTAGCTACTGGGTCAGCCCTTCCTTCTCCTCATGCTCTTGTGATACATACAGTGCTTAAATTGAAAAGTGGAAATCATTTGTATCGGGGTCCTTGATGCTAATCCTCTTTTCTCTCATTGCTTCTCCTCTCCTTCTCTCCTGTTGCTCTTCTTCCCTCTCTACAGGTTCCCCACTCCCATTCTCCTCCTCTTCATTTGCTGTATCATGGTTGTATCAACAGCTGTGTCATAGCTGAACCTGAACGTGGGAGGGGAAGTTGGTTTGAGGTTGCAGCAGTGATAACAGGATTTATAAACCCCCACTGGATGAGCTGTCTGTGAATGCATCGTTACCATACACCTTCTTGACTACATTCCACTACTACATGTAACTGTTTACTGTCTGAATGGGCCAAAACCCCTTGCCGGGGAAGTACATGTACCACCTGCAGACACACACACACACACACACACACACAAGCACATTCACAAATGCACACTTTCTCGCCAAAACTCATTTGATCTACAGCATCTCCGTTACATAGTGCAATCTCAACAGTTAAACAAGGCAATAGTAACCCTACAACGGGTCAGTTGCAACAAATATTGAACTATATATTATTACTGTAACTGTAGAACAGCCAATCGGTGAATTGACCATTCACCAAGCCCCATCCCTCTTATTGCTACACCTTTTCAACTTTGCCTTCTAGCTTGACACATACGGAGTTTACAATAACTGGTCAGTTTATAACAAGACTTTCATAGTAACTTTGAAACTATGGGTCTTTTGATTGATTTCAGACAGAGACAGACTTCTCATTCTCGCCAGCGCAAGCAGATTTTTATCAGATGTAGCTAACTAGCCAGTTAACATGAACTCTTTGAGTTGGTTGAAAACTCTGTCTTGAGCTGACTTTTTAATGTTTCCAGCTGAGTCATTTGACAATAGAAAACCCCGAAAAAGGTTCTTAAATATGAATTTGCTAGCTACATACAACATGCTAACTTTGCGCCATCTAACAATGCAAAGAAGCCTGAGACAAAAGGTAACAGATCTCAGGCAGAAGGACAGCATTCTCATCAGTTGATGATCCAAGTAGGAAATAGAAATAAATGTCAGCATTGTTTAGGTAGAGCTAGTTAGCTCTAGTGGTATAGTACAGTATTATAAGGACAAATGTAAAATCTGACAGTTATTTCTTTGTACCAAGCCCGTTTAGATGCTTTCAATGGGAAAATATAGTTGGACAAGAAACACATACTGTAAGTGTCAGTCCTGAACAAGGCTTTTTCTGACATAAAATGTCACTTCACAAAAGAACGTAGTTACCTAATGTTAATCATCTTGTACAGTAAGAAATGGTAGGTTATTACTGTAGGTAGTAACCAGGTATGCTACTGTTTGCACCTTATGTTAGAGCAGAGACACACAATTTAATCCATTTATTATTCTTTTGCTCTTGAGTTTTGGTTTTGGAAAGGTGACAGTGAAACACAACCATCCACTCTCTTTGTATACCGAATATTAATCTGAGCAGTGTGCTCCATGTACTCCACTTCGGCATGTTGAGAAATCCAGAGAGGAGAGGAGAGGAGAGGAGAGGTTGTCCAAGTCGGGTATTCCCTGTACATTCACATGCACGCCATCCACAATGGGCCAAGCCAACTTCCTGCTGACCACACACTGATACTTTTAGCTGCTCATAAACTCTAATTTAATTTACCTTCTTTACTTCTACCTCCCTCTTCCTCTCTCTGCCTGTCTCTCACCCACCTCACTTCCTGCCCTTATTCTCAAAGTTGTTTCACCTTTCCAGTTCCTCCGGTGATCCTAATCTTGTCAGAATCTGCCATATTAGTAAGTAAAGCAATAAGTGAAAATTACCATACAGTGCTATTCTTTTTTTTTTTTACCAAAGCAAACATAGTGGTTGAAAACTTTGTTGTAAAGATATACTGTAAATGATATGAATTACCTTCAGTGACAGTGGCTATGAGTCTGTTCCAAGATGGCATAAATACAAGCAAAGTTGTTTATGCACTTGAAATAACAAGCATACAACCAGTCTAGTTCAGTCCCATATAGGAGGTTTAGGAATTCTACATAGGAGTGAATATACAGCCATTTGGCACCATCTAGTGACCTTTTATTTGAATCACATTTATCTTCAGAAAAGGTCACGCTCTTTAGATCTTGATAGAGAATTTATTGTCTATGTGATAATAAAAGTGTGGTGAGAAATGGCAGTGGAGGAACTGAAAATTGGCCCCAGAGTGACCATCACCCATTTGAAATTAAAAGAATTGATCCTGTTGGGAAAAAATAAGTTCAATTCATTTTTATACAGAATTAAGTAATTTTAATCAAGGAAATTTAAAGTAGCCTATTTGCATTACAGTAAATCTGAGACACGTTTTACGACTTAATCGGCTTTTTAGTTGAAGTTAATAATATTGCTTTAAACAGTTTCATTATTCTTTTTTTTTTAACTGCAGGAAGCCTTTGTTTTTCCCGTGTCACGGTAATCAGTCATCTATATTTTACAGTTCATTCTCATGTATATGAACACTGATTCCCATCCCGTTACAGCTATCAATGTTCCTCAACATATGATGATTTAACCTGGAGCGTTTCATGCCCATCCAAGCCTTGGAAGTGCCCCAAATGCCATGTCACCTAACATTGTCGATGTAGAAAACGAAGAGGACTTTCCAAAACACGCCTCCACATTGCGCAGTGTAACTTTAATTCATTGGGTGTACTGGAACATCTTGTCCTTGTGGTTTTGTTCTTTCAAGTGTTCTTTTATGGGGGTTTTTCTTACTTTGTAAAGTAGAAACACTGACTGCAATATCTGGATAAAAAATTACAGAAAAAAAGTCTTCCATACTCTGTCTTAAATGTTATAATTATGTAAAACTGAGTCCTGGTGTTGTTTCTGTTTTCGGTATTGCCCACTATTAAGGATTAGTATTAAAGCCAATATGAAATGGGGGCTAAAATTGGTTGAATACACGGCTTTTCCATTTCTTTCCTTGTTATTATTTAATAAGACACAAGTTTTCACACCTTTGTTTTTCCAAACCTAATTTCTGGACACGTGTTTGCAGGCATAATAGTACTGTCAGCATCCCTCAGTCCGCACAGTATTGGACCATGACTGTAACAGCACTGTGCACACATACAGACTGCTTTACATTCTGTAGGAGACTAAGACGGATTGTGACTTGTCAGCTGAATTGCTTTCACCAACCAACAAAAATCAGTCACATGTGGTGTACGTTTTAAAAGGAGAAGATTGGTCTATATTCAGTGAACTGTGTTCTACAGAGCCCTGGCCATGTGAGACGCCTCTGTGGATGAAAACAATTATCTGAGATATGGTACCAAGACTGAACCGAACCACTGCAAGGAAGGATTGAACTAGCAAGAGAAACACCAGTGAACTGACATCTAGCTTTAAGTGATAAATTGATCACTTTAACTCATTCAAATAGCTTGTGAAGGAGTTTTGCGGGAGAGGATCAGAGTGGACAGGTGGACAGCTTCATCAAAGACACAAGTCATTCTCCTTTTTTGTCACAAAAAAAGAGACCTGAATATTAATCATTCTTCATTTTCACAGGAGATATCAACGTCAGAAGAGACATGAAAACTTGAATCAATAACATATTAAAACATTCTGGAGGTAAAATAGTCCTTCAAAGCAAGGTTGGAGCAATACAATGCTCTTGATCTTAACTGTTCTCATGTTTCAGCGTTTTCCTTTCATAATATTGTTGGAGACATGCAATTTTTCCTTTTCCTTTTTATATTTCTTTTCATCTAGCCAGGGGAATTTGTCTTGATGTTCTGGTCTCGGAGCAAGTAACAGCATTAAAAATACTCAAGCAGAATATCAACAACAACATACTCAGTTTGACTTACGACATCAGGGACAGCTACACTAGATTTGGTCAATCAGAAACTGAACAAGCAATACTAGATAAATAATGTCTACAATTATATAAAGACATGCTGTACTTGCACAAACAACAATTTCTCTGCTACTCAATATTGTGATAGGCAGCTGGTATTCCTAACCCCATTCTTCATATTAAAAGTGATTTGTGGTTAAAATTGAAATACCAATCCAGCTAACGTCACCATTTCAAATGAACCCAAACCTCCCAGCAGCCAGACATGGCTAACTGTGCTGATAATCATTTAATAACAGAGACATTGCAGACCAGATGACTTTGCACTCTGTTAAATTCAGGTTTGAACTGAACAGACCAGAATCATTAGATTAGCCTAGACAGTACAAAAAACAGTTTATGCAACACATTTGTACATACATTACATTTTGCATTAGTGATGTCTCAGTTATCTCTATTATCATAAGGCTTAGGAACCCTGGTGTAATGATATGCCATTAGGCAGGATAGGGAGATGGTCATTAGTATTGGCCATTAGTATTTGTAATACTTGACATGCATGTCTTTTGGTGTTGGCTGAAACTGTTGCACCTAGAGGAAACAAACATTAGGAAAACATACACACTTGAGACAAAAGGCCCAAGATATGCTATAAAGGCCTACATACAGATACAGTAGAATGTATAATTCTTGTGACTTTGGATCCAACTGAACTTAAAGGGGCACTCCACCAATTTTACAGATCAAGGTCAGTTTAACCCACATGATGTCATCAGGTAAATTGCGGCTTTTTAACAGAAAGCCTGAGAAAGCCTGAGGCAACTGAGGCAAGGCATTTACCAGGCAGGGAGGATCTAACAAAATACGCTACTCATTTGCATCATGGGAATTGTAGGGACTAAAAGTCAGCATATCAACCTCTGCAGCACTAATCTAAACCATTCTTTTTTTCTTTTTAAATCTGTCTCTTATACGTCCCCCAACTTTATGGAAGTGCAATACTAAATTAGTGAAGAACCTCTTTAAGATAAAACAGTCACGCTTTGTGCTCTTGAAATCTTGCATGTGCAGAAAACAAATCACTGCCTCGGAAACTGAGAGAAATCAGTTGATTTGTTTTTCTTTAAACTGACATGTCTGTATTTGCAAAGCAATATTGATGCATTTGCTTATTGCCAAAGGGCTAGAGAAAGACTGTGTCAACCAAAGACTGCAGCCAAAGTTCAGGCTGCATGTCAGCAAACTTCCACCCTGCTGAGGTGTCCCTGAGCAAAAGAATAAATACCTTCGAGGTCCAGGGTCACTGCACGGTAATTGAACCGGCACTCTGACTTTCCATTTTATTAAAATAACACTTTTCTCTGTGATCTGATAATATTTTCAATTCATGAATGAAACGAGTTTTGTGAATACTGGAGTCATTGCTGCACTACAAATGTTGTACAGGACTCCACCATAGCCACACGAGGGACGTGAAGTGTGCATGGGCCAAGGTCAGAATCAGTTCTTAGTGGATCCAGTGGAGGTCACTGTTGTGTGGGGAGCTCACTGAGCTGTCTGTGTCACTACAGGGCAGTTAACCTCACCAGTATAACCTGAGTATCAGTTGACCTCAGACTAACCTTTGTGGATCCAGATGTGAGTGTGTTTTCTGTATGTGATGAAAGACGGGGATGTGTGCAGTTTCCCCACTGCAGAACAGCTTCCAGTTGAGAAAGCACTGCAGCAACTCCACGCCTCAACCTCACATGCACATGTATACAGGGAGATGGAGGAGAGAGAAAGAGGGGTGGGCGGGGTGAAAGAGGGAAGGTGGGACTTCTGGGGTAACAAACGCCCCCCTTTGATACTTTAATAGCCTATTCAATTAGCTCCAAGCAAAAGAGGCAGGCAGGCATCAGCACAGGGACAACTTGACTGCAACAAGACGCTGTTCATTCATTTTTACATGAGCAGGCATGCTTCATGGAGCCACCAGCACTCCTCTTGTCGTCTGGACAGAGAGTTGTTTCACTTTCCTCAGCCTGTTTCTGAACTTTTCACGGCCATAACACCATGGACCCGCTATGGACGGACACCGGCGCTCCGGTACGGCATGCAAATACGTACTCTGACGTCGGCGATCATGTGGCTTTTGGCGTAGATCCTCCTTGTGATCGCCAATTTTTTCTTTCCTGTCGCCTGTTGTCTGCTCGGTTATTGGACCGCCGTGAGAGTGTTTAAGACACATTTGGCTTATTTCTTCGTTTAGCAGTCGCTTCGGGATTGTACCGCACTACCTGAGCATCGCGCCAAAACGGTGGGCAGGTAAGAAATGGATAAACTCTTCCTCTGTTTTTCAAACGGCTCGCCACGGCTCCCCGCTTTTAAGTTAAAACTGCATGTAGTTGTTATTTTGTGCCTCTCTCTCGGCTTGCCCTGCCTTCGCGCGGCTCCCAAACACCCATACGCCTCTGTATAAATATTTTAACTTGTCTAGCCGCCGCATGAACTTTGCCTGCCCCTGCCGTTTACACCTGCGTGCTGAGAGAATGTGTACGCCAAGTTGTTAATTGGACGTTTTCCCCTCCGCGTTTAAGTTTCACTTTGATACGTTGTGACCGTGGTGGGAGAAGGCAGAGAGGAGAAACATCGTGTCTACTTTTCCTCCTCCCCGTGTCGACATAACCAGCAAAACATGGCCGTCCTTTGCCGACATGTTGTTACGTCGATGGCGAGAGGGGGAACATTTGGGGAGAGTGTTTTTCTGCGCCCCTCTGTCACATCTCGGGTTGGCCGGTGGAAACGCCCGTTAAACTCCGCACAGCCGCCGGTGTACCCGCTCACATTCAGCGGATCGGAGGTTTGAGTGCAACTTTTGGAGTCCGACGTTGTTTATAGACTTTGATTTGAGCGACTCTGTGATGTAGGCGTAACGTTACCCCTGGTGATGCCTCCTCCCCTCCGACACCGCGGATCTTACTGCATGCAGACAGACAGTGCTGTAGCATTACAGGACCCGACTTATATCTTGCCGTTGCAGTAGGCCTGTAACTGCTGTAAAAAGTCAGGCGTGGTTCTTTTTATTCAGAATATCAACTTTGGTTATGAGCCCAGTTCCCCGGACTGTAGGCAGTTTGTGTGCCGCACTCCTCAGGAGTCAACACACTCTGCTTAAACCAGGGGGAAACGTGTCCTCAGTGCACCCCGTGAGACCTTTTGGAGGGATAGTGGTTGTTTGATTTATATGATTGTCCTTCATGTTGTCCTGCTCTGCATAAGATAGCTTTAGTGAAGTCACTGAGAAGAGATATGAACATAAACAGATACAGAATGAGGATCAAACATGGCACATGCCATAATAATTATAAGAACAGTCAAATACTCCAGTGCCACAGTTCAAACAGGGAAATTGTGCTTGCTCTTAAAATGTAGGCCAATGTATATCTCCTACCAGTTTTTTTTTTTCCGTCATTGTGTCGTATAGCAGTAAATCTCATATACAGTAATATGTCATAGGTTTATTACTGGGAGACCATGCCATAAAGTTAATTCAAAGTCATTGTAAACCAACTAACTTTTCAATAAGTTGGGGTTTGCATGCCTCCATCAGATCTGAGTACATTATATTTCAAGCCCTACATCATTTGTCTTGCTGTTTTTTGTAGATGTGACGTAATTTGGGCAGCATATACACTTGCCGTAGTGCTAGACACTATCGAGATCATTTAGCGTCTTTGGTTTTTGGCCATGACTTGATCGATCAACATTAAATACAGTTTGTTTGTCAATGTTATTATAAGAGTCAATGTTTCCTCTGGTGAAAATTATTCCAATAAGTTCTGCGCAGTGAGGTATTAAAATATAAAATTTTGGAAAGAGACAGCACTGGTGTCAGATTAGTACTTAGTACACAAACTGCCATGCATCTGGCATTTATTGGCCTGTAATTGTGTTCTATTATGTACTGCGCACTGATGGACATAATTATGGCGTGGGTTTGAGTCTGACATAAACAACATACACTTAAGTACTGGTTGTGATGATATTGATAATGAAAACGATGAGCAAGGAAAAAGTGTAACACTTGACCATGACATTTCCAAGAACGGAGGCACTCAGGGACAGTAACACCAGAAGGCTCCCGAAGCCAGTTACAATTACATACCGACTCTGGCCGTAAGTCGGTTGAGATTAAAGTATCATTTCATATCTTACATATTGCTGGTTATGATAAACAGTCCCTGACACAGGTTTATTATGCTGTAATTCAATGCACCTGTTCACCAGTGTACAGTCTCAGACCTCGACAGGTCTACCCACTCAGTCCCCACAGGTGGGCCAATTAATTGAGAGCATTTAGTGTTACATCTGCTGCTGTTCTAAGTAAGCTGACCCCCAGTCTAACTGTGTGTCTGTCTGCTGACATATTTTGTTCATTAGACGGTGTTCGCTTCATACTGGGATGACCTATTATGTTGCATTTCTAAACGTTCCTTGATCAACAGTGGAGCCCAATCCATAAAAGATACAAGTGATTTTGATCACAGTGCAGTTAACCCCCCCCTTGTCATACACGTTACCAGCTATTCCTCTGGGTATAAACTTGGCTTCGCTCACTAAGCCATGCACTCTTGCTCTTTCCATGTGAATACAAATGTGGCTCATGTTTGTTCTTCACATGGCTTCCACTTGTGATCTGCCAAATCACAGATAATGTTATATAATTTGGAATGACAACCAGCTGATTTTTATTGGTGGCTGAACAATCAAAGGGTTTCTTTTGATAAAAGTAAACGGCCACATTTGAAATCTCACACACACACACACACACACACACACACACACAGACGGCTGCTTAGCGTATTGTGTAGCCAAGCTTTTTTGCAGAACAATGTAGGGAATACAACCAAAAATATGTGTTCATGTGTAAGAATTAATATGTGCAATTAACTCACTTAAATAAAATGAAACATGTTTTGGATTATGAACGTTTCTTTGCTTGCCCAAACTAAGACCAGTTAGTGTACTAGAAAGAAGTGATGAATATAAAGGATGACAATTTAAAATCCCTATTGTTGTCCAGTGTTGGGTATATAGGACAACATTACTGAATTGTTTTTATAGTTTGGCGGATGCAAGATTAAGTCTGTGCTTAAATATTTTTTTGGGGAAATTGTTATTCTCAGTATTGCTCTCTAATCCCTACTTCACAGGGATTAGAGAAATGCAGAGACGTCATCACCGTACCTTGTTGTCGTTAACGTCAGTGATTGTTCCATCATCACTACACTGACAGTAGTAGGGAGAGGGAGAACATTTGAGTAAAGAGGGATTTTATGTACAGCCTAAAATCACTTGTTCTATTTACAGTGAGGAGTTTGGCAGCTATTATTTCGAAGAAGTGGCATTAAAAAATAAATCGACCATTTTTTTCCCAGTCTTGCGCAACCATGCAGTGTTTCTCAATGTACTGTGAACTCTTAGAATGTCACAGCCAAAACATCCAGCTGAGAGGTGATTCGCTCTATTTATTCCTAGAAGCGTTTATTTCTTTACTGTAGTCAGATGGTGGAAAACGAACAAGACTCTGTCAAATCTATTTAAATAGAAACCATTTGTAGGGTCTAACAGCGAAGAAAGTACAGTCAAGTATCATTTGTGTAAATGACGTGTGAGATCTGATTGTTGACAGTCATCATGCCACCAAATGTTGCATGTGTCAATCATGCCAGCAAGAGTTAATGAAATTGAATGACACAGTTTCTGACTACTAACTGGAATTAACCTGGAGAAGAAGATTGACAGTATAACACTGAGAACTGACCAGAAAACCAGACCAATTTGCTGTAGTTCACATTTAGTGATAATAAATGATAAAATTACTTTTTCATTATTCTAATCATTGCGTGCGAAAGTGTCATATTAAGTGCCAACTGCTATGTAGTTTCCACTTAGGGTAATAATAACAAACTGCTAGTAAGTCAATTTAGATATCATCTAAATTGATCCTGTTGACAGCTCCGTGTCCTCTTTAGCTGCTGAGCTAACATTACGTTAGCTAATGTTACAGTTTCACAGACTGACAGGACCAGCCACTCCTCAGCTCTGAATGTCCAAAGATCATTTTGTAGTTTAGCTAACTCGCAAAATAAATGTTCACACAGCTTATAAAGGCAAAAAAATCTGACGCATGCTAACAGCATTGATCATGCCGTTGATTTTGATGGGGACAAGTTGGTGCACAGAGGTTGTAGTGATGGGGCATTTCATGTTTTAAAGGGGTCGTTGTTGCAATGGCGCACTCTTGCTCAAACCCTGTGTGTTGATAATGAGTTTGTGGTTGATTTGATAGGCCTATATTACTGTGAACCATAAGCCCATGTTCCTTTTTGTTGTTTTTTTTACTTTTACTACTTGTTCAGGCTTTGCTGACAGAAATACTACATGTGAGACAAAAGCATCAGTTTATTGATCCTATAGTTTTGTGTTTGTCTTATGCTCACACCTATTTATTCCATTAGCGCGCGCTCTCTCTCTCTCTCTCTCTCTCTCTCTCTCTCTCTCTCTCTCTCTCATATATATAGATAGATAGAGCTGTTATTTTTAGAGTTGTGCTAGCTGACCTGCGGTGGGTTTCAACAAGTTTTTGTTTTTCACATTCATCAGGAACGTCCAGCATTTCCTGACAGCACATAACACTTCTACATCCAATGGCGAGCTATATAATGACTGTCCATTCTCTTGGTGAAACACTGGAATGAGTCATTACTGGTTGGAGGACGAAGGTTGCTGTCATCACGGCCTGTCATGCTCAGCTTGGCTCTGTGATGACATCACCAACATCTATGCTGTGCTTTGTTCCAGTGTTTTCGGTTCAGGTCTTCTCTCCGCTGTGCCTCCACCAGCACTTCAGACGTGTTGTTAGGTGACTAAGGCAACCACAGAGATGAGCTCATCACCTGTAGGCGGGGCTGCGAGAGAGATCGTGATGAGACAATTAGAGGGGAAGAGCTGAAGAGTTACATAGGGACAGAAGGAGAGGGAGCATGAAATTAACACAGTATGAGAGAGTATGTGTGTTGCCTGAGAGAGACCGTGATACAGAGGAAGAGACAATTGAGTGACACTGCATAAGAGTGACGAGAGAGGGAGACAGAAGTGAGAAGCCGATGGAGCCTAAAGCCCCACATGCACCTTAACCTGTGAATTTCAATTTTCCATGTTGGTGTCATGTCTGTGTTTTTGGTGTAAAAGGCTGCAATTTGCCTTAGTGGAAACCAAAGCAGCAACATTTCCAGGTAAAGCACACAAAAGGTCACAATGCTCTTACATATGATGGTTTTATGTGTCCCCACAAAGGCCTCTCTGGTGTTCCGGTGAAGATGGTGTCTCCCTGAAATCTGAAAGGAAAATTGCAGTAGAATATCAAGAATTTAAGGTACTTCTGCTTAGACAGGATGTCTAAGCGGCTTGATTGAGAAACAAGAGACGGCCTATGAGTGAGAGACTGGGAGATAAGTGTGTGTGTGTGTGTGTAAGAAAGAGTGGGTACACCATTAGTATCTGCAGTGTCGTTTCATAAGCTATGTATTTTATTAAAGACTTCACTGCTTCATCGCTGCATTGATTATTATTTAAGTCTCATGGGTGCATAGCAGTTTGTAAGGCGGCGTGCTTCTGCATGTGTAAGCTTGTATTAAACTACCCCGTGTACATCATCCACCAGTCAGAGGGCTCGTTTCTCGTTGCCACTGAAGTCTTTTAGTACTTCTGCGGTTGGCAAATTAAATCCTCTGATGAAATTCTGAACATGACCACAACATGCAACTGTCGAAAAAGTTAGTATGTCATGTAGGTCATTCATGTCAGAGTGAGGATGTGTGTAGAGTAGCTCCCCTTCTCCCATCACACTGTGTCCTCCAAACTTCATGTTTGGGGGGAAAAAAAGGGAAGGGGGGGTGGATGGGTGAGGGCGGCTTACTAAAAGGCCTTCTGCACTGCACCACGTCAGCTGCTGGCAGAGCACAGACACACCCCTCCCAGCATGAGACCAATGAGGAGAGGCTGGAGCCAATTCACAGGCCACACCCACTGCAGGGAAGGCAGAGACTGACAGGTTGGAAATGTGGCCGCACAGCACTAAATACTCACTGAGACTCTAACAAACACAGAATAAAGAGCTCCAAAGTCTCCAGGCTTTCTCATTTGGACTCGGCAAGACATAAATCCTTCGCTCCCCCTCACGCATGCACACGCACACACACACACACACACACACACACGTAAAGGACTTACAGTATACAACAATATAAATATTTCCCCTAAACATTACGTCACATTGCATTATAATGTGATATCATTTACAGTGATTACAACGTGGTAACCATTGGACTGAAGTTTTGCCAAACTCCTCCCATGAGCCTCGTCATTGTTGACCTAATCTGCAGGCTGCTGGTTGGGTGCAAGATGACCTTTGCCCTACTCCACTTGTGTTCCACAGTGCATTTACTGTATCTAAAAACTCACATTTTCCCTGCCCAAACAAAATATTTTCAAGAGCATTTTTAGCTGTGGTTTAAGCTCTTAAAAGTTGACATTGTGGAGAGTAATGCACTGTTATCCATGTGGCCGACTGTCTGTGCATAAGACCATCAGGGAGAGTGAAAGAGAGGTGCATAGAGGTGAACGGGGAGTGCAAATAGGACGGCAAAATTAAGTCAAGCGGGGGCCATTATCATGAAAGCTAAATAAAAATGTTCAATAGGGATAGTTTACCCCTGTGTTACTCCGTTTGCTGTAATGAAACTCTGCCTTGCACCCCATCTGCTTTTCATTCCCTTGGATCAAGTGAATACTTGCTGACGGGTTGGCATTCATCATTGGGGTCACTTTGTGTGAGTTAAATGGGGTTGCAGGAACAAACTGAATTGAGGCAGTCTCAGATGTTCTGTGATAGTATGTACGTTGGATACACATCAGTTCCTGATGTTCAGCAGGCAACGCAAAATCTGAGCCCACCATAGTTTGACTCTCTTGTTTGCTACAAACTATGTAAAACAGCTTATCTTGCTGGGCTGTAGCGGTGACTGTTAGATTTGGAAATGCATTCAGATGGCGAGGTAGTCCCTAGGCTCCCCGGCTTACACACAGTTTCCTCCCTCTGATGTCATTCTGACATGCTTAATAATGTAAAAGATTTGTTAATGTGCACAGAGTTAGTTATATGTTGTAAACCTTCCTGTCATGCAGAAAAAGGGACGTTGAGCTGGATTTTAAACATCGCTGCTGTTGTGACACTGATTGACCTCTGCTGGGTTTCTGCTTCTGGATGCAAGCACACACTCGCACACGCTTTCTGTTGGTTACAGTGTTACCATAGTAACACAGCCATCAGCCGCAGAGTGGGTGACACTTGGAAATTTTTATAGCTTGCCCTTTGTGTGTGTGAGATGGTGTGCCTATGTGTGTTCGGCAAGGAGACAGGTCTGGCAATGTGAGACTAGTGTCTGTGTTCAATGTTACGTGAACCAGAATAAACGGAAGACTGGATTCTTGATCGAGTGCAGTGTAGCCCGCTTGACAGTATTTCCATCATACTGTATATATGCCACTGTATCTCTTATAATGTTCGCAGACTGAATAAGGTCACAGCAGTGATGACCAATCTAACTTTCTGCAACTTCCATGTAAAAGTTTGGCAACTCATCACAAAAGCTGATGGGTGTGTGATATTGCATAAACAGTCCCTGCAACTTTAATACTGTAGAGGAAAAAAGTGTTGATCCACAAAAGTGAAAATGTGCAATACACACAATTTACAGCAGCTAAAATTTGCTGATGTGACCAGATCTTGTTAAAATTGAAATTGTAGTGAAATCTGCTTTGGCACTCTGATACATATATTAGTATCAGCGTATATGTCAGCCAATAAGTAACAAGAAAGTGCAGTACAGAAATGCCAAAGATATGTTTGAGGTCATTTAGAAACATTGCAATTAGTTTGTCCACCAGAGAGACATGACAAGATTATTTCTGAACTGTAAAAATGTCCCACTCAGTACATATCTTGGTCACAATTCTTCAATAACCCAAATTTAAAGGAGTAGTTCGACATTTTGGGAAATACTCTTATCTGCTTTCTTGCAGAGAGTTAGAAGATTGATTAAAACTGTCCGATATACCATTAGCAATTTTTTTCCAGTATAGGTTGGGCTCTAGTGACAAAACAACCATTTTCATCATTTCTCCATGTTTAGCCTTCATCCTAGCCCAGCGAAAGTAGCCCTGCTCTGTTGCTATGCAGAACACACCAAGCTCTCAAACACAGTGCAGCACTACTTTGCTCTAGAGGAGCCACGTGATGAGATTTAAATCAATTCTGTGACGATCCAAAATTCTGCCTCTTCCATCCCTGCTGGCACGCGTGTTGTATTAATGGTGGTGGTGCTTCTCCTCACCCGCACGGTTCAGACACCCACATTGTCCTCCTCACTGCAGTGGCTGACTTGTAGAACAAGCAGTCAGGGGGGAAAACACGCTCAAAACGGACAGAGAGAGAGAGGGGAACACACCCAACAAAAGCAGGGTGTGCACTCCCTCTGTGCAATATGCTTTTGTTACCTGTGATATAAAATGTGGGATGGAGCTTCAAAGTTTTAATGTTACAGTAAAGTCATGTCACTGTTACAGTTGGTGTTTCTGCAGCTTGTGGTTTCTATGCTACTTTCTTGTCCTGTTGTGCTAGTGATTTTAGAGCTTGGACCTGGCTGCTGGTTTGTACTTCACGCATGGCTTCAAGTGCAGGAGCCGCAGAGGTCGCCATTCATATGCCTTTGTGTTTGTGATGACTGCATGCCTGAAAACTCTGGCCCTCGGTTGGCTGTGTCTCATTCATTTCTCCAGCCTTCTTCAGTGAACCCCACCAGAATCTGCCCTGTTGTTCAGCTGGATCTTTGTTCAGGCTGCTCAGGAGAAGGCTGTTTCACATTTCAGGCAGTGAACGGCCTTGCAAGAGACTCAAGTGCACCTGATCAGTCTGGCTGCATTATATGACTTTATGTTTACTGTGTATTATACCAGCAGTGTGTGCACTTGTTGCCTTACATATCTCCATGAAGCAACCTCACGTATGCTTTCCTTACTATTGTCTCACTGAACATAAAGCTGCATAACATAAAGGTGGGGTAGGCAGTATTTTTTTTGGCGTCATTGGCCAAAAATTCCATAATAACCTTCAGCATATTGTAATTCAAGTGGTCTGAGAGAAAACCTCTACTTCTGCCCCTCCTCTTGGCTCTGTTTTCAGGCTTCAGAAAATCTATCTGTGATAGGTTATTTCAGAGAGACGGTGCGTTCGTATTGGCTGAGCTACAAATGCAGATGCGCGTGCACGTCCCTTCAGACGGTGAAAGCCTGATTCAATGGCTGAAAATCCTGCAACTTGTGAAGAATTTCCAACACCTCCTTTGCCTACAGCGGCGTATAGCACAAAACAGCACGTCCCAGCTCCACACGGAGCTTCGGGCTCATATGTTCGATGCCATGGCGCTCGTATCGACTTGGCAAAGAGGCATGATGACAAACAGTGGGGAATAACGTTTGAGGGGGGACGGTGGTGTGTGTGTGGTGTACTGGCCTCTCATCCTGCTGCTGTACGGCGTTGCAGCTGCCTCTGAAGCCTGGGGCGCTCTGCTCTGCGGCCACGAAGCGCTGGAGGGATGTCTTTAAAAAGACAAGTTGCAGCGGGAGGGACCACGGTCTCGGTGAGGCTCACACCGTGGAGAGTGAGCACTACGGGGGATACGGTTTTGCAGGGTAACCGACTCCTGCGGCTGCCCGTCGAAGTTGTGGGTTTGGTGGGAGGGG